>JAOPSE010000081.1:9118294-9664879 GCA_029449295.1 Zea luxurians | reverse complement strand
ACCCCACCCTGCTCTATCTCGACGCGCAGGTCCTCATCCTCAGCGGCCGAGGTACCTCGGACTAGACCGAGGCCTCCTCGGGCTCGGGTGCATCGTTGAGTTTGACGGATGGCTGATATATATCCCTGGAGAAGACATTTTGGGGAACCGTCGTTCGCCACGAGGCTATTTTCGCCAGCTCATCCGCGGTCTGTTGTACCGTCGAGCAACATGGTTGAGCTCCAGCCCATAGAACTTATCTTCCAAGCGTCAAACTTTGTCATAGTAGGCCTCCATCTTCCGATCGCGGTAGTGAGAGTTCTTCATGACTTGGTCAATAACGAGCTGCGAGTCGCCACGAGCGTCGAGGCGCTGAACCCCTAGCTCGACGGCGATGCACAATCCATTAACCAAGGCCTCGTACTCAGCCATGTTGTTTGACGCCAGAAAATGGAGGCGTAACACGTAGCGCACATGTTTCTCGAGGGGTGAGATGAAGAGCAAGCCAGCACCTGCTCTGGTTTTCATAAGCAACCCATTGAAGTACATGGTCCAAAGTTTGGCCTGGATTGGAGCTGTCGGCAATTGGGTGTCGACCCATTCAGCAGGAAGTCTGCCAAGACTTGGAATTTATGGCCCGAGGAGCGAATGAGAGTGTTTCCCCCATGAGTTCCACTGCCCATTTTGCTATCCTACCCAAGGCCTCTCGGCACTTGATGATCTCCCCAGGGGGAAGGATGACACCACAGTCACGGATGAGACTCAAAGTAGTGTCGCAGCTTTCGCCGTGTCAGAAGCGTACAATAGCTTCTGGATTTGCGGGTAGGATTTTGGTCTCGGATAGCACTTCGCTGATGAAGTAGACTGGCCTCTGGATGAGCAGTGCATGCTCTTCTTCTCGTCTCTCGACTACGACCGCGGCGCTGACCACCTAAGTGGTTGCGGCTACGTAAATTAAGAGGGCTTCTCCCGTAGCGGGGGCACCAAGATGGGCGCATTAGTAAGAAGTGCCTTTAAGTTTCCGAGGGCTTCTTCGGCCTCGGGGGTCCAAGTGAAGCGCTCGACCTTCCTTAAGAGGCGGTACAAGGGCAATCCTTTCTCGCCGAGGGCGCGAGATGAAGCGGCTCAGAGCCGCAAGGCCATCCCATGACCCCTTTGTACTCCTTTCAAATCTTTGATTGGCCCCATGTTGGTGATGGCCGCGATTTTCTCCGGGTTGGCCTCGATGCCTCGTTCAGAGATGATGAACCCTAGGAGCATGCCTCGGGGGACTCCGAAGACACACTTCTCGGGATTGAGTTTCACGCTCTTCGCTTTTCGGCACCTGAATTTCACTTCAAGGTTCGGAGATGAGGTCAGAGGCTTTCCTTATTTTGACAACGATGTCATCGACGTAAGCCTCGACCGTTCTGCTGATGTGTTCTCCGAACACATGGTTCATGCACCTTTGGTATGTTACACCTGCATTCCTCAAGCCAAATGGCATAGTAGTATAACAATACATGCCAAAGGGTGTGATGAAAGAAGTCGCGAGCTGGTCAGATTCTTTCATCTTGATTTGGTGATAGCCTGAATAGGCATCGAGGAAGACAGGGTTTTCGCACCCAGCAGTGGAGTCCACAATTTGATCGATGCGGGGCAGAGGGTAGGAAACCTTTGGACATGCTTTGTTTAACCCAGTGTAGTCTACACACATCCTCCATTTCCCACCTTTTTTCCTTACAAGTACAGGGTTAGCCAACCCATTCTGGATGGAATACGTCTTTGATGAACCCTGCAACCATTAGCTTGTGGACCTCCTCGCCTATGGCTCTGCGCTTTTCTTCATCAAAATGCCGCAGGTGCTGTTTCATAGGTTGGGCACCGGCTCAGATGTCCAGTGAGTGCTCGGCGACATCCCTCGGTATGCCTGGCATGTCTGAGGGACTCCACGCAAAAATTTCGGCGTTTGCGCAGAGAAAGTCGACAAGCACTACTTCCTATTGGGGTCAAGCTCGGAGCCGATCCTGACTTTCTTGCTGGTGTCGTTGCTAGGGTCGAGGGAGACAGGACTTAACCGCCTCGGCTGGTTCGAAGTTGCCAGCGTGCCGCTTCGCGTCGGGCACCTCTTTGGAGAGGCAATCTAGGTCGGTGATGAGGGCTTTGGACTCGGCGAGGGGCTTCGGCGTACTCCATGCATTCCATGTGCACTCGTAAGCGTGGCGGTATGTGGATCCGATGGTGATGGTCCCCTTGGGGCCTGGCATCTTGAGCTTTGAGGTACGTGTAGTTGGGGACGACCATGAACTTGGCATAGCACGGTCTTCCCAACACCGCGTGATAGGTCCCTCGGAACCCGACTACCTCAAAAGTGAGGGTTTCCTTTTGGAAGTTGGAGGGAGTTCCGAAGCAGACAGGCAAATCAAGTTGCCCAAGGGGCAGGACACGCTTGCTTGGGACGATCTCGTGGAAAGGTGCTGCACCGGTCCGGATCGTGGACAAATCGACCCCCAAGAGCCCTAGGGTTTCGGCGTAGATGACGTTGAGGCTGCTGCCTCCATCCCATGAGGACCTTGGAGAGCCTAGCGTTGCCGATGGTAGGGTCGACGACGAGCAGGTACCTTCCTGGGCTCGGTACGTAGTCGGGGTGGTCGCCTTGGTCGAAGGTAATGGGCTTGTCGGACCAGTCTAGGTAGACTGGCGTCGCTACCTTCCCCGAGCAGACCTCCCGGCGCTCCTTGCTTGTGGTGTCGAGCTGAGGCATTCGCCACCTGTCCGCCGGTAGATCATGAAGCAGTTGTGGACTTCCGAGAACTCCTCTTCCTTATCGCCCCCCTTGTTGTTGTTGCCTTGGTCCTTGCCATCTTCTGCCGAGGGCCCGGCCTTATTGAAGTAATGCCGGATCATGTCGCACTCTTCAAGGGTGCGCTTGATGGGACCCCCTGTGATAGGGGCACGACTCCTTGAGCATCTTGTCGAACATGTTGGCCCCTCCGGGAGGCTTCTGAGGATTCCGGGTGCTCGGCAAGCAGCGACCAGATCCGCGTCAACAACGTCGCGTTTTGCTTGCGCCTTCTTCCTGGTCTTCTTCTTCGTGCCATGCTGGACGGACGTCTCCAAGACGTCTTCCTTCTGTCTTCCCTGAGGCTGCTTGTCCTTCCGGAAGATGGCTTCGACCGCCTCCTGACCAGAGGCGAACTTGGTGGCTATGTCCATCAATTTGCTCGCCTTGGTGGGAGTCCTTGCGTCCTAGTTTGCTCACCAGGTCCCGGCAAGTGGTGCCGACGAGGAAGGCCCCAATGACAATCCGAGTCGGTGATGTTGGGAAACTCGGTACACCTTCTTTGAAAACTGTCGGATGTACTCTCGCAGGGATTCCCCTGGCTGCTAGCGGCAGCTATGGAGATCCCATGAGTTCCCAGGGCGTACCGTACGTACCTTGGAAATTTCCAACGAAGGCCTTGACTAGGTCGTCCCAGCCGAAGATCTGCGCAGGAGGCAGATGCTCTAGCCAGGCCCGGGCAGCGTCGGAGAGGAACAGAGGGAGGTTGCGGATGATGAGGTTGTCGTCGTCCGTCCCTCCCAACTGGCACGCCAACCTATAATCCGTGAGCCACAACTCCGGCCTCATCTCCCCTGGGTACTTGGTAATGGTAGTCGAGGCTCGGAACCGGGTCAGGAACGGCGCCCGTCGTATGGTCCGGCTGAAGACCTGCGAACCTGGTGGTTCAGGCGAGGGACTCCGATCCTCGTCACGATCGTAGCATCCCCCGCGCCTGGGGTGGTAGCCTTGGTGCACCTTCTCCTCGAGGCGGGCTCGACGGTCATGGCAGTGTTGCTCGTCGCCGAGGCGATCCCGGGCTGCAGGTGTCCTGTCTCCTGTGTGCTCGGTGTGGACCGAGGTCTCGCACATGCGTCGGGAGGACGCCGCGCGATGCCTCTAAGGGGTCTCCTCGCCTCCGGGAGGCAGAGCTCTTGGCTCGTCGGACAGCGGCGTCTTCTAGGAGGCCCCTTGAGTTCGCCTTGGATACGTCGCCCCCTCGGTGGTGGATGGCTCCGGCATTGTTCGAAGTAACATCGCCGCTGCAGCTAGGTTCTGACCGGCCCCGCTGAAGTCCGGGGGCAGCCCTGCCCTGGCATCATCAATGATACGGCGCTGGACGTCCCGGGCCCGATGACGCGCTCCTCCGACGAGTGCTCGGCCTGCCCACTCCTGCTCGATGTTTTGCTGGAGTTGCACAAGTCGCTGTGTTTCTTCGTCGAGCTTAGCCTGCATCTCGCGGAGTTGCTCGAGCTGTGTGTCCTGACCCCCCGCAAGGACTCAGACCATAGCTAGCTCCCACATGATCTCAATGCGAGACGCAGGCACAGGGGGCGTCGTCATTTTCTGGCATGCCGAGGTGGTTGTCTTCGTCGTGATCCCCTGATCGATGTGGAAACACTCACGACTTGGGCCATAACCCTCATCGTCAAGGCTAGGGTCATCGTCAGAGTAGCCGGAGAGGCAGTGGTCACATGCGTACATGAAGTCTCGCATGGCACTGGGATCACGGAGTCCAGAGAAATCCCAACTGAAGTCGGGGTCGTCCTCTTCCTCGAAACCAGCGGGTCTGGAGGTTGAGGTGGCCGTCAACAGATCCTAGGTTGACCACATATGGTACCCTTAGAAGGTCAGGATATGCCCTTGCGAAAGCACCCGCCGAAGTGGGGTCGCTTGGTGGGTCGAAGCTGAATCTAAAAGGAACAGGATGGGAAACAGATGGTACCTCCCTGGTTGATAGACAGCGGTGAAGTCGCATCAGGGACGAAATGCGCCGTTATCTCAAGCGCGAGACTAATGCCCAACAAGTCCCTCGCAAGGGTGCTGGCGTCATTAGTCCGCTTGGGGTTGGCAAGTTGCAGGGAAGCGACCACCCGTCGTTGTCTCAGGCGCGAGGATGACGCCCGACAATGTCTCTCGCAGGGGGGTCGGCGTCGTTGACTCGCTCTGGTCCGACAGCCGACGAGGTGCTGCCTCCTGGCCTGGCCATGGTTGCTCCGTCTCCTCCTCCTCCGGCGAGGAGGGTGGCGGGCAAACCCAGAGTGTTCCTTTTCCGCAACGGGGGGAAGTCGTCGTCGAGTTCGCCTCCGCCGGGCGAGCCGACAGCCGTCGTTGTTGTCGTGCTGCTGGGGGAGGAGTACCATGTCGTAGCTGCCGGTTGGGGGACATGAACTCGAGACTCCCAAAGCGGAGCATCGTCCCAGGCCGAAGAGGTTGCTGAAGATTATCCATCTGGAACTCAACGGGAAAGTATTGCCAACATGCAGCGGCCCCCCTATCTGGCGCGCCAACTGTTGGCGTTTTGGACCCACGAGGACCCTCAACCGACCAGTGAAATTGATGTTGCGTGTCCCTGCCAGATGGGTTGATGCAAGATGAAACACAAGAGGGAGGATGAGGCTTATATTATCTTGCACTAGGATGCTCGTAGTAGGGGGTTACAAGCGTCGTGAGAGAGAGAGAGGGTTTGGCCTTGGAGTGAGCCGTCTGAGTTGACCTCCTTCGCCTCCGCCCTCTTCTTCTCTCCCTGCCTCCTTTGGGAAGGCCCTGAACATACCCTTTTATAGATACAAGGAGATGGTCCAGCTGTACATGGGGGGTGTAGCTATGTGCTAACGTGGTCGGCGGAGAAGTGCTTTGAGCCCTGTAGAAGCGTAGCTGACGGTGCGGCCCGGGGTCCTGCTGACGTTTCTTTGCCTTCGTAGGGAGTTAAGAACAATCAACATCATGGACGCATACAGGGAACCATCATTTACCTTGTGGCCGGAGTAATCTAGATGGGACACCGGTCTTGTTCCTTCGTAGCCTGAGGGCAGCTAGCTAGGGGTAGGGTAATGATGTATCCCCTATGGCGCAGTCGGTCCGAGGCCGAGGTCGGGCGAGGCGGAGATTTCTCCTGAGGCCGAGGATGAGGTCGGGGCGAGGTTGTGACTCCTCCCGAGGCCGAGGATGAGGACGAGGCCCGAGGTAGAGCAAGGCGGAGACCTTCTACCAAGGCCGAGGCCTGGGGTCGGGCGAGACGGAGACCTTCTCCCGAGGCCGAGGCTGAGGCTGAGGCCTAAGGTCGGGCGAGGTGGAGCTCCCTGTTGCGCCCGAGGCTGAACTTGGGAGAGGTCGTGACTTACTGTCGTTAGCTTTACCCTGGTGGTTGGCACAGTAGTCGGAACAAGGTGAATAGTGTTGTTTTCCTGTCAGATCGGTCAGTACAGGGGGCGAAGTGACTGCGGTCATTTCGACCTTGCGACTGAGGCGCGCGTGTCAGGATAAGATGTCAGGTGATCCCCGCATTAAATGCGTATGCGATACGGTCGGTGGTAAGGCAATATGGTCGAGGTTGCTGTACGACAAAGTTTGCCCGAGCTTGGCCTCGGGTGAGCCGGGGGTGCGCCCACTGCTTGAGGAGGCCCTCGGGCGAGGCGCGAATCGGTCCGGGACTACTGTTCTTACCCGAGGCTGGGCTCGGGCGAGACGAGATCGCGTCTTTTTCGTAGACGAGGCCTTGACTTGAACCGTGCTTATCAGTCTTTATGGTTCGTTCTGAAGACGCATTTCAGCCATGCTTAGGAGCATTGGGGTACCCCTAATTATGGTACCCGACAACCATGTTGTGCATAATGATACATGATACATGATCATATCACATTATTTGGTAGAGAGAAGAATGGCCTTGGCTAGCAAGAATATGGAAAGCGGGCCTTGAGGACCGCAAATGCTCTCCCTACATCCTTACGCACATCCTCTTGGTATGCAGCAAGTATACGCTACTTCAGAGCCCGTGGGAGGCGAATGGTCTTCACAAACACTAACCACCAGAGGTAGATGCTATCAACGAGGTAGTACCATTGGTTGCATTCATATCAATTCACCATGAAGTTCATATTTGGTGCTTTCTCCCTTTGAGCACGTCAATAAACAACGATATTTGGTTGAGCACGTTAACATCGTTATTTGACCCCACTACCCTAAAAAACATGCCAAATCCATAAGCCATATGAGGCAACCGTCTCGAGTATGATGGTCAAGAATTTCAATATACCCCTAGCAAACTGCCCTTTCTATCCAACGAGATAGTTCCTCCACTTTCGATACATACAATTTATGCTCTCTACTATACTAGAAAATCCCTTCCCCTTAGCTAAAAGCATCTTAAGATCGTCAAATGTGGGACAACAACTATACTCCTTACAGTAACTCGAAATGACATTTCTACAAAAATGTTCGAGATACTCTAAGGTCGAGCTTTTCTCTATTTTTGATCTAGCATCAATATAGTTAGTAACGGTATCGTACGCGAACCTACAAAGGGCAGCAATGCATTTTTTGCGAAGGGAGAAACTAATACGATTGAGTATATCGACTCTAAGATTAAAATAGAAGAAATCCTCACCCAACCTCTTTAAAAACTGAAGAAAGAGACTCTTTCGCATGGTAATAGTAGACAACGAGTCGTCAAAGTAGTACAGAGGATTTGAACTCCTCTCGCTTGGCACTTGGCTTCTACCGCTACAACCCCCCATGGTGGTTTGTATTATACAAAGAAGAGATATTACATATACTAATAATTTGAAAATAAAAAATTATTGTGTTTAAGGTTTTAGGGTTTATGCGTAGAAAATGATATTTTATGTTTGGAATGAGATATAGAGGATTGATGTAGAGTGAACCACGATAGAGGATATAGAGACATAGAGAGATGTTGCTGACGTGGTATATGAATGGAATATAGAGGTAGAAATATAGAGTTAACTGTTGTCCACAGTTTGAGCTTTGTGCATTTGTCGTGTCTTAGGAGCAGAAGAAATCGAACATGCCAAATTGCGATTACGAGATATTTCCACAGAGCCGTGCGGCTAGCGCTTGACCGTAAGCTGGCCACATAATTTTGGTTTTTGGAGGTCTAAGGCTGCAAAAAAAAAAAGGCAGGACCGCAGGACCATGCGACGGAGAGGAAGCGATAGAGATAGCCATTGTCCGACGCCGCTCGGGGCCGTCGTCCCCCGTTTTCACTTGCACAGTTGCACGCTTTCACCCTCACGTAGGCATGAAAACGGTCGGAAACGGTATTTATTCGGTAATCAGTTTTTTCTTTGATTGTGAATAAATAGGATATAGAATATACAATACAAATTTGTATTCTTGTTTTTAACATCCAGCTTGTTAAGATTCATAAAAGATAAACCTCAAATTCATCCTACATTTTCTCAAATAATAGATATAAACTTCGGTATGTATTCGGAAACAAATTCGATAATTTTTTCAACTTTTTGTGTTGTAGGGAGCAAATAATACATAAAACAACTTATATAATATTTTATTCATATTTGTACTAATGTGCTTGATAACATAAGAAAAGATCAACATCAAATTTTATACATATCTATTTTAAAATATTAAATTTATTCTAACAGTTCGGATTACCACTTTCATCCCTACCCTCACGCAGTTCAGTGCGAGCGTTCGTTGTCAAGTAGTATCACCAACCCGGCCGGCGTCGCCTGCTCGCATTGATGATCGCGACAAATAGTAACCCACAGCCCGGCACGGCCGGCCCACCACCACCGTCCAGGTCCACCCAGCAAACTCGTCGGCGGCCTTCGATTGGGTCAATGCAGTGCCCGCCCCGTCGCGGCGCGCCCGCCTTGGATTGGATCCAGTCGTCCAGTTCAGCAACCAGCGCACCCATGAAGCTTGGCGAGCCGAGCCACGTACGCGCATACGCGGTCCGGTCCGGCACCAGACCAGGGCGCGTACGGCCCTACTGCCCTACACTACACGTCGCCAAGCGGTGGTGCCGAAAGCGAACTCCCCGCGGACATCCATATCCTCCCCCAATCCCTATCCATCTCCCCGCTGCGCTCCTCGATTCGACCCCGCTTCCCTCCAACACGCCTCCGCGCTCGGCAGTCGCCACCCACCCCCCCCCCCCCCTCCTCCTCCTCCTCCTCTCTGCCGGCAACAGGAGTACAGGACGCAGGCGCATAAAAAATAGCACCGCCACCACCACGCTCCACACGCTGCAGTTTCTGGAAGGCCACCCCCTCTGTCCGCTTTAGGCGCCGTCCGCACCGGTCGCCTCCCTCCCCCACTAGCGCTGCGGCCGCGCCCAATCGTTCGTTCCGTTCCGCCACAGCGGCTCCGCACCAAATACAGGCGTGTCCACCGCGCTCGCCCCTGCTGGTCTGCGCTGCTCTCGTCTTGCTCGCCCTCTTATTCCCTCCCCTCCCCGCTCCGAACTCCCAAAGCCTCCAACCGAGGAGGAGGCCTGCCAGGTTCGTTGCCGGCCGTGTTTGTTCGCCCGGCCGGCCCGACCGAGGGGAAGCTACAGCCTGCTCGCTCGATCGAGCTCTTGCGTAGGCCGTTGACGATGTCATGTGGCCCCTGTGCGTCATCTCCGAGAAGCTCTTCAGGATGGCGGGCGACGACGGCGCGCAGGGGGCGGCGGGCTCGCCGTACCCCGACGGGCGGATTTCACTAGCACGCCGATCGTACTACGTCGATGTGAGCCTTCACTCTGTCGCTCAGTTATTATTACCTCACTGTGCGTCTCTTGACTTTCTGCGTACCATGCGCTTTCCTCATTATCTGCATCTGTTTGCTTGACAAAATTTGGCTCTTGTCATGGACTTCTCGTGCTGGCAGGTTCCGCATGTGCAGCAGGCCTTCACCTGGGACTGCGGCCTCGCTTGCGTGCTCATGGGTGCTCAGGACGCTAGGGATTGATTGCTGCGACGGCATTGCCGATCTCGAGAGGCTCTGCCGCACCACGAGGTTCTCTCTAGGACTGGAACTTCACAATTTTAAGTACAATTAGCTGTACAGCAGAACTAAAGAAATGATAGCCACCTTGATTTTGTGGCCCTAAGCATGGCACATCCAGTAAGTAGAAGGAACAAAAAAAGGAAAGTAGTAGTACAGAGTTAAATGACTGTTGTTCAATGATCATAAGAGAATATTTGGTCCAGAGTAGTCATAAGTTCAGAAAAATGCAATAGTTGCTTCATCCAAAACAAATGCAGGTATACTTAAAGAACGCAGGCTCCATTTTTTGTTTGTTTGGAAACTAACGCCCTTTAACACTTCTGTTTGCAGCATTTGGACGGTTGACTTAGCATATCTGTTAAACAAGTTTTCAGTTAGCTTTTCTTTCTGTACCGTGACCCTTGGAGCAAATCCACAATATTCTGCTGAATCCTTTTATAGGGTACTTGTTCTGACAAACTTCTACTGCACGAGGCTTCTGAAGTTCACATCAATAATGTTCTAAATATGGTCATTACATAGGAGCAATTGCAAGAAGACATCGATCGAGTGGATGAGCTATTTGGGAAGGCGCTCGATGCTGGAATTAGCATTCAAGTATGCTCACAACAGATAGCAGCATGAAAATTCTGCATTACATGTACTTCACATATTGGTTTTCCAAACTAACTTTTTTTCCCCAATTTATGGCTTCTCACAGTGCAGGTCCATCACCGCATACGACATTGCTTTTCTACTGTTATCCGGGCACTGCATTGCTATTGCTTTAGTGGACAAATCGAAGCTAAGTAAGTGTTTTTCTTGTTGCTGTTACTAGAGTGATATGTATCTGCTTTTGATTCACTCTTTCTCCATGAACTAAAAATTTCATAGAAACAAAGTTGAAGTTGGTTTTAAAAATGGTGATGGTTAGCCTATCGTTATTTCAACTTTCAAGTGTGTTGTGTACTTGTGTGACAGAAGAGGTGGTAGTTGAAAAGCTCAACTATATACTGGTTGCTCTGCCCCCAGCTTTTCAAGAGTGTCATCTCTGTTGAAGCAGCAGTGGATACGAGAACAGTCTGCAGTTCTTGAAATTCACTTCGGGTGAACTTTTTTTTTGTTTTATAAGACAAACATCTGTCCATGCATCCATGTGTGCATGTACTACAAATAAACAGCCTATTATTTAGGTTACTTAGGTGCAAAATCATTTGGTTTTCAACTGAAAACAAGTGGTCCTATATTGTTATGGTTATGAAAGTTGAGGTACCGACAACACATAATATTATCCGTAATCTTGAATGCAGTTTTGCCCTGCTTGAGTGATCATGATGTACAACAGCACAACAGTGAGCCTGACTACATGGGTAAGTCGCATCATGCAATTTCCATGTTCTTGTGAGGCGATTGATACGCGTTTCAGTGGGTTTTCATTATTTTCTTATATTATATTACAAGCAGCATGGATGTTCCATCCCATCATATTGTAGCACTGCAGAATTATTGATGACCAGCAAGCGGCTTCAGTAGTTTAATTCAGGATAACACACATTTATGCAGCAAAAGATGCTAGCATAGTTTTTTTTTGTTTTTTTTTGTTTTTTGCAATGATAGCTAAATAACTAATGAACATGTGTATAGTACAGTTCACATGCCACGTCTTGTTTTTCTTGTCTGGTAGAAATACGGAGTTCAAATCTCCATGTTTTCCTTTTTCCCACATATAAACAACTATAGATATGACAAAACACATTGCAAACACAAACCTTTACCACTAAAGTGTTGTGATTGTATTTCCCCTTTGCAGGACACTATGTCGTAATATGTGGGTATGATGCTGATGATTGTGAATTTGAGATAAGAGATCCTGCCAGTTCCAGGTAAACAACAGTCACTCTGTTGTCTGTATTTTTTCGCCGTGACGTACAACGAGTACTTTCATTTGAGTTTGGATAGTACTTCTCCCCATCTGCTAATTGCATAGCTTACATGCCAATGAATCAATGACCAATTAAACAGTAACGTTAAATTGTGGAATTCCAGTTTGTGATTTGAGGCAATGCCTCATGGCACCACCCATCTGTACCGGGATTCCTGTCCATATTACTTGGTTGTGGGCAACAGCAGCAAAATCTGAATCAGAAACATAAAGGCTGTTTGTTTTTTGTTTTTGTTTTTTTTTACTACCAGGAAACGCGAACGGGTGACAATGAAGAGCTTGGACGAGGCCCGCAAATCCTTTGGGACAGACGAGGACATTCTCTTGGTAGGATTTGCTGCTTACATTTGAGCTGCGTCATGCTCTGTGTTTTAGACTTGTAGTGCTGTCCAAACCAGTGGTGGGGCACTGGCGTTTCATACAAATCTTCTCTTGCAGGTCTCTCTAACAGGAAAGAGTGGGATGAAGCTGTCGCGTAAGCTACTTGCCTGCTCCATGTAGATAAATAAATAGGTCACTAGCAACCTTGTGAATACGCTGTACATGTCCCTGTAGTAGTTATGACTGTCGAGTGCCAGCCCTGTACGTAGCTGGGAACGTTCTCGCAGTTACAGTTACAGCTGATAGCAGCAGTGTGGTAGTGAGCTTAGTAGGCACCCTGTATGTTGGCCCATGCCGTCGCCAAACCATGGCCGCGTAAGGCCATGTTCGTTTGATCCCAAAACCATAGGGATTGAGGGGGATTGGAAGGGATTGGAGAGGATTTTGACTTGTAGGGGATTTAATCCCCCTCAATCCCTATGGATTGGCACAAAACGAACATGGCCTAAAGGGGTTCAGCGGCAGCAAAAGGCTCTGCTGACCTTGTAAACGAGCTAGTGTTCTATGTACGATTGTTAACTGAACGTGTACAGAGATCTCCGGAAATAAAATTAAAATCGTGCTCCTCTCTGCAACCGTGCTCCGTCCGCCTGCTGTGCCTAGAGCGCTCGCGTTGCTGTTGCCTGTGGGAGTGTCGGTCGTGTCTGAATCTCGCCAATCATTCGAGGTCGCTTCTGCCAGACCCAACCGCTGGTGAGTTGAGTGTTAGGTCGCAGGAATCGAACTGGCGCCGGCTCCAACCTCACCCCTTCCTACCTGCCTGCACGTTGCTTTCTACTGGCGATTTGCATTTCAGAGGGAGCAATAATTGGAGGGAGCTGGTGATTAGGAAACAGCCGTCTCGTTGTCAATGGACAGTGTATGTAGAGCTTGCTTGCGTGGGTGTCGCCTTTTTTTTGTAACAAGAAGTGCTGGGATTGATTCGTCAGCCATCAGATGCGTAACACAGCGGAGTTGGGGTAAGAGTGTGTATTCGTACGAAGTGCCGTCTCACCTAAAACCAAACGCGACGGGCGTTGGTAAGCAAGGTGGTTACGGAAAAGTCCGCGGAAAATGGCGCTCGGTAACCGCCACGACGGGCAGCAGGATTCTTCTCCTCGAGTCGCAACCGCGGAGCAAACTGACGTAACGGGCCACGGGCCCATGGGACACCCGCGACCAGGAGTTGCTGGTGCGACGTGACGCCCGCGACAGGGACGCGAGTTCGCGCGGCCGGGACGGGTCTTGTTTCTCGTCGCGCAGTCGCTCCCGCCGGCCGCCGGGCCGCCCGAGTGGATGGAAGAGCTGCCTTGAACTGCACCTCAGAGACTGGCGTCTTTCGTAGCTGGCCTCGGTTACGTGCTTCCCTTCGACCCGTCTCTTTCGAGAAGCGCAAAAACTGGTGCCACACGAAGCAGCATCGATCAAGGCAGCTCTCGACCTGCTGTGGCAGAAACAGGGAAAAATTCGTACCGGACGGGATGGAACCCATCTCAGCCACAGGCTGCAGAAAGGCAGATAAGAAACTGAGACCCAGATGCGACGCTACGAGCTGTCGAGTCTCTCAGGTACGCATGGAATGGAACAATCAGAGCCGCGCCAACTTTCCAGTCACTACCGGGTCAGCCGACCCCCCGATCAGGTACCATGGCTAGCTAGAGCAAAAAAGCAAGGTGCGATCGAAAGGACCTTTCGACCGGGGCCGGCCGTTTACCTCGTCGACAGACCAGGCTGCTAGTGCCTACCCTACCGGAGATCCCAGAGCCCAGTCCTACCGCGATCCGCGTCACGGCGCTCCCTGGCCACGCCTTTGATCTAGTGGTCACGAACGAAAGCTCTCGCTCGGCGGCTCACCGAAAAGGAAGCGACAGCCACACATAAATCCCCCTTCTTCTCCTTGGTTGCTTTGCTTTGCTTCGCTTCGCCGGAGTGATGGTTTCGGTGCGCGCCCGATCGAGCTTTCCCTCGTGACGCGACACGACATGGACGTCCAGTACGCAGCAACGCGCGCACGTTTTGCCCTGCCGTTTCGGCGTGCCGGCGTGGCCACGGGCGCCCAGCTCCCCACTTCCCCACTTCTTCTTTCGGCTCGCCGCCGTCGCGCCCCGTTCTGTGCTGAGCGACGTCCAGCTCCGCCTTTTCCGGCCGCGCGAGCGCTAGGCCGCCACGCGCCGCAAACATCACCGCTACCACTGGTTTCGGTAGTGGGGGACGGGGGGGAGCGCGCCATTTTGGATAACGATGGCGTGAGAGCACCCGCCACTCCGTGTGCGTGCGGGCTGGCTGTGCCTGGCGCCTGCCTTCAGTGAGTGGGCGGCAGTGGCGGCAACGGCCAACAAGTTGTACCGAACCGGCACTCAAAAGCTGACCGTGCTCGTCCATCAATGCGGCCGACCAGGCCCAGCTGCGATCGTCCACGAGATCTTCAGCAGCTGTTGGTCTATGAAGATGACAGTGGTACAGGAAAATCTAACCTTATACTAGGCTACTACACTAAATGCCGTAGTTACTCCTACATACTACAAGCCTACTACATACAGCACAGCACGCCGTAGTACTCTCTCCGGACAAGCACGCAGCCATGGGCCATGGCGCTACGGCAGCAGCGTCATTGATGTTGTCCAGTGGGCTACTAATAGCCAGAGAAGCATTGATGAGCTAGCTAGGATTCACGCGTCGTCTTGGCCTCGTCACAAGGCCTGGCCGCCCGAGCGAGGGAAATCGCTTGATTGGTTATCGGCCTCGCAACCGCCTGGCTTGCCCCAGCCTGGTTCGGTGGAAACGCGCCCGTCTCATGTATGCTCGCATGCAGGCAAATAGCTGAAAAATCTTCTAGACTGCATCCACGCAAACAAGTTAGATTCATACCATACAAGTAACCAATCATAGGGGGTGTTTGGTTACTCCTGCTAAAGTTTAGCCCGGGTCACATCAAGCGTTTGACTTTTAAATATAGATCCAACCAACTGGACTAGATTCGTCTCGTCTTTTAATCTTCAGCTGACAAATTAGTTTTATAATCCGACTACATTTAATACCCGGAACGGAGGTTCAAACATTCGATGGGACAGGGGCTAAATTTTAGTTTGGGGTAACCAAACACCCCCATAGTCTCATGCTCAGTCAACGCATGCACGGAACCTGGACACGACCAGCCGGGTAACCAATCAAGCGGTAACAGAACGGCCACATGCCCACATGAATGAATGCTCCAGCCTCCAGACATCCTCGGCGTCAGGCAAATCAAGCCAGTATGTGTTTCTACCCGATTTTAGGGCATGTCTGGCTCCCGCCACAGCTGTGGCTGCGCCGCGAGAGTGGCGGACGAATCATTTTGGATGATTTTGGTTTGTTTTGGTTTTAGGTTAAAATAGGATGAGGCGGGGACGACATCCTCCTCTTGATTTTTTTTTTTTTGAACCACGTCATCACAAAAAATTGCTCCGGTGTTTACATCGTTCCCGCAACACTATCCGCGTGTGCGCAAAATCAGTTAGGGTTCTGATTTCTTGCGGAATTTATTAGCAAAACCTGCAGAGTTAACTCGAGAACCGAGTTGTAACGGGACCAAAACTCCACCCTTTATATAGATAAAGGGGTACGGTCGATTGAACAACACACAATCGATCCAATCAAATCTACTTTTCAAATTAGAGAACATGTCACAAGTGATGTCTTGAAGAATCCAATTATCGGATTAACCGATAAGTTGATTAGGATTGACCCTAGTTGACTTAGGTCGGGAAACCAAAGGACTTGATAGTGAATTTTCAGTGCTTCCTAATACAGAGTGATATTGTTCCTTTAGAAAGGTAATATGACAGTTCTAAAAAAAGGGTTGTGCAAGGTGATCAAACAACTTTAGGTAAGGTGCTTCAAGGGTCTGAGTCAATATTTAGGGAGAAGTTGGTTAGCGTAGAATGACCAAAAGATTTCGAGGGCCAACTTGTTGCTCTTTGACATTTTTTTGTCGTACAAGGACATTGTTTCAATCATATATGGTCAGTAGCGTGGACGGAAATTTGGACCTGACTTTAGGACGGGTGTGTTTGTTCACGATTAGTAGTATTGTGGGCTATTGGTAATTGCTACTTGCTAGCACAACACAAGGAGTCTGTTGTTTTTTTTAAAGAAAGTTGAAGCTATGCAAAACATTGTTTTTACAACTTTAGACTGTGTTGTTTTACACTTTAGCCTGTATTGTTTATTAAGTTGAGTTTGAAACGAGAGATGAGATAGTCTAACTTCGATCGATAGGGTTGGTTAGCGTAGAATGAGCATCGGGCCTGCAGCAGCAAGCTGCGAGCTGATGCCGCCATTCGCGCGGGAAAGCTCCCGCCCCGGCCCTCCTGGAATGGCGCGAAAGTGAGGCGCCAGGACCCGTTTGACCGCGGACAGCTGGCCCTAAGACCGGCAGCGGCGGCGCGCGCGCGCAGGGATCACCTCCGCAGAGACCGAGACGAACTCGGTGCATGGCTGGCAATGGTTGTCCTTATTTTCTTGCCAGGGTCATTTGGTGTTTGGAACCGACAATCCAGAAATAATAATAAAAAAAAACGGAAGAGACAAACGCAAAAAAAAAAGTCACCCCGACCATCGCCGCCGCCGCGGAGAAAATGTGAAGGCTATTCCATTTCGGGTACTGGCAAAGTGTCCATTTCTGAAAATACATTTTAGGATGTAAAAGAGCAGGACAGAAGAAACGTTACACTTTTTTAATGGTAGGCCGATAAATGGATAAATTTGGTTGGTTTAATCGTAGTATTATTCTGCTGGGACGATCCGACGATGGGGTCGCGGTCAATTCATCTGGCTCGACGAAATGGCATATTCCTTTTCGAAGCAACAAAAAAAAAGAAAAAAGAAAAAGAAAAGAAACACGGATAAATATACTCGCCTCTGGTGGCGCTGCGTTTCCTGACCTGCGCATTGCTGCATGCACACGGCAGCGAGGTCACGGGGGCGGCGGGGCGGGGGACGGCAGCAGCAGTGCGCCGTCGCTGCGGCGGCCAGCGGCGATAAACAAGGCGAGAGTCGGTCGGTCGACACCCCCGAAAGAGGAGCCGACGTGCCGTCTGGAGACAGTCAGACAGACAGACCGACAGACGCCCAAAACCCTCCTAGTATTTGTTTTTCAAAACTTACGGGGTCTTCGTTTGCACAATTTGGCCTCTTTTCCTACACCGGATGGAGCGTGTTGCCGTCTCTTTTGCAGACTGTGGTCGCTCAAAACCGGTCGACGTGTCGAACGCTCCCGCCTCCCGGGGGCCTACAGGCAGCCTACTACAAGCCTGTCCTTGCCACTCTAAAACCCACAGGCGAGGCCTGCCTGCCTGCAGCCTGCCTGCCTTTTCAAAAAGACCGCGCTCTCGGTCTCGTTCGTTGCATGCCGAAGCCCAGGAGGGTATCCAATGCATCGAGATTCTTTTTTTTTTGTGACGAAATCGCGGCGCTTCTATCGCACAAAACCTGTACGTACTACTACTGATAAGTACGACAGCGAACGTCCCTCTTGGCCTAAAAAAAACAACAACCGGCGCGTCACGAGCCGGCCACCGTGGACCTGGGAGCGCAGCGCAGCGCATGCATAGCCGGACTCCAAATCTGGGCTCCTTCTCTCAGTCTCTCCCCCTATCATCATCGCCCCGTCATCACCAATGATGCTGCTCCAAGGCAGCTGGGTATCAGTGGCACGCACACGCGCGCGGGGCCACAGGAGTGCGCGACACGACAAATTTGAAGAGAAGCCGGCCTGTTTTCAGATGGCCTCCTCCTGCGCCGGCCGACGCTCACGGCTCTCTATGGTCTGTTTGGATGGTCGTATAAGACCAAGCGTCCAAGCCTAGATCACGGGACACAGTTTCCAGCTATTTTGTTGTGTATACAGACACAACGGCGTGAGCCGATCCGGCGGGATGCAAGATAGCTCTTTTGGCCTAGCTAAGGCAGGAAACGAGCTCAGTTCGGCTTGTCGGCTGACCGGACTCAGTTCATCGACTCAACGAGAGTTAGAAGAGGAAACTCGGGTCGGCTCGCGAATTATACCTTAACAATAATGTTATATTAGGTAGTGATTGAATAATATATATATATAATCATCATTCAACACTATAAATAAAATTATCTAATATCCATAATAATTTTATAGTTTGATTAATTTGGCAGAACTCGTGATCCGGAACAAACTAGCTCGGCTTAACTTGCTGAACCAATGATCTCGAAAACCTCGCTCGGCTCATCTCGTTCGAGGCTCACTAGCCGCCTAAGCTCGAGCCAGCCCGTGAAGCTCAAGCTTTTTTCGAGCCCTAGGCCTAGGTCTCGAGAAACGAGTTCAACGACCGTGCTCTCTCGATGTGAGGTGGCTCCTAGATACCAATGCGATTACTTTATAATTAGTATATATTAAGAGAAACTTGTGCGTTAAAGAGCTAGTTGAGATTTATTAACATTTATCATAACAAATAATAACTACCGGTGTCTTAATCATTTTATCTAATGTGATGTATTGCCATATGGCCTATACGAAGATATGCATTTGGTAAGAGGTGTCAGACACTAGTCGATGGTTCGACTGTAGGCTTCGAACTAATTCGATGTCGCTACAAGCTCATAGAGAGTTTTATATAAGGTGTCATATGGTCTGATAGTCGAGGTGGAACAACATTCGACCAAACAATCTATTAATATGGTCTAGTAGTTGGAGTAACGGTGCCTTTTTGAGGGAGTCGTTAGATCCCTAAATATTGGTCCGATGAGGAGGCATCGGACTAGTAAGATGTGCCTTAGGAGCTCTCTAGGTGATTTTGTGCAATGTGTTAACCCATGGTGTGAAAAATGGTTCAATGACCGTCGAACCAGGAGGATCGGACCAAGCACGCGCATAGTTGTTGGACACTGACAACTACAATCATACAAAAAGTACATATGTATTATCCAAGGGCGTCGCATTGTGGCTTTTGTCTAAAAGTGAGGTGTTGGACCAGACATCGCGCTAATTTGCCACTAAGGGTTGGTTTTAATGACTACTTAACACTTGGAACTATAAAATAAAAAATGGTTGGCATGCGAGAGAAGAGAGAATTGGGAGCGCCTTAACGATGTGTTGTCTAAGATAGTGTTTGGTTGAGGAGCCAAGTAGAACGGAGCCGTTCCATCCCTGATTCTAGGAACGGAGCCGCTTTGTTCTGTGTTTGGTAATCTGGAACGGAGCGGCTCTGTTTTTTGTTTGGTTGCAGAGTGAACGGAACGGAGCGTGACTGTGCGAGCGGGATGGGAACGGAGCGGCTCCGTCCGGTTGATTTTTTTGGAGCGGAATGGTTTCGGATCTGAGGAGAATATTCCCTAATTGGAGCCATTCCGTTCTAGTTACTTTGTAACCAAACAACAACAAAACTGGGACAGAATGGCTCCGTTCTACTTGGCTCTTCAACCAAACGTTACCTAAGTAAGGTGTTTACGTTTGGACTTATATGCACATGCGATCAACCGAAAACACACAAAAACACATTTGATTGTGTGTGAGAGCGCTATCTAGCGTGTTGTTTTGAGAGATTGTATCGAGTGGTACTAGTTGGTCGAGTTACAAGTGGGCATTGTTTATTGCTCTTGGAGGTTGTGGCTAAGCCTATGAAAAGTTAGACGTCCGTCTTAAGTAGCAGCAGCAACAACAACAACAACAACAACAACAATGCCTTTTTGTCCTAAGCTCGTTAGGGTAGACTAGAGATGAAACCCCATATGAAAACCTCAGAGCTCAACTCCCAAAGAAAAGAAAAGAAAAGGGAGACAAAAGCAAAGGAGAACCCAAAAAAAACCGACGAAACGGAGAAACACGTAAAAAATAGATAAAACCCACAAGAACCAGCAAGATCTAAAGGGGCACAAGAAAATGTCAAACGATCAAGGAGGAAAAGCGACACTACAAATCAGGGTTCTAGCACGTGAATTGCACACTTCCACCCGTTCCTATCCACGGTGAGCTCTTTATCGATATTCCACTCCTTCAGGTCCCACTTCACAGCCTCTGTCCACGTCAAGATTGGTCGACCTCTACCTATCTTCACGTTCTCGGGACGCCTAATTATTTCGATATGCACTGATGCATCTTTAGGTCTTCGTTGGATATGTCCAAACCATCTCAAACGATGTTGCATAAGCTTATCCTCAATTTGCGCCACTCCTACTCTCTCTCGTATATCATCATTCCGGACTCGATCTCTCCTTGTGTGGCCACATATCCAGCGTAACATACGCATCTCGGCCACACTTAGTTGTTGGACATGTCGTCTTTTAGTGGGCCAACATTCTGCTCCATATAACATAGCCGATCGGATTGTTGTCCTGTAGAATTTGCCTTTTAGTTTGCGTGGCACCTGGGGGTCGCATAAGACACCCGCAGCTTGCCGCCACTTCAACCATCCAACTTTAATTCTATGACTGACATCCTCATCGATGTCTCCTTCCTTCTGAAGCATTGATCCTAAGTAACGAAAAGTGTCTTTCTTGGGTACCATTTGCCCATCAAGACTAACATCGCCATCCTCATACCCCATGGCACTGAAATCACACTTCATATACTCTGTTTTAGACCTACTAAGTCAAAAACCTTTTGCTTCCAGCGTCTGCCTCCACAATTCCAACTTTTGTGAAACACCACTCCTACTCTCCTTAATAAGTACCACATCATCGGTAAAAAAACATACACATGGTATATCTCCCTGTATGTCCCTTGTGACCTTATCTATCACCAAAGCGAAAAGATAAGGGCTCAAAGCCGACCCATGATGTAGTCCTATGTTAATTGGAAAGTCATCGGTGTCTTCATCACTTATTCGAACACTTGTCACAACATTAGTGTACATATCTTTAATAAGACTAATGTACTTTGTTGATACTTTGTGTTTTTCCAAGGCCCACCACATTACACTCCTAGGTACTTTGTCATAAGCCTTCTCCAAGTCTATGAAGACCATATGGAGGTCTTTCTTTTGTTTTCTGAATCTCTCCATAAGTTGTCTTAGTAAGAAAATGGCCTCCATAGTTGATCTCCCAGGCATGAAACCAAATTGATTTTGGGTCACGCTCGTCATCTTTCGCAGACGGTGTTCAATGACTCTGAAAGTCGCCTAGAGGGGGAGGGGGGTGAATAGGAGGAATCTAAAATTTATAGACTTTAAGCACAACTACAAGACGTGGTTAGCGTTAGAAATATAATCGAGTCCGAAAGAGAGGGCGAAAACAAATCACAAGCGAATGAAGAGTGAGACGCGATGATTTGTTTTACCGAGGTTCGGTTTTTGCAAACCTACTCCCCGTTGAGGTGGCCACAAAGACCGGGTCTCTTTCAACCCTTTCCCTCTCTCAAACGATCACCTAGACCGAGTGAGCTTCTCTTCTCAATCAATCGGGACACTAAGTCCCTACAAGGACCACCACACAATTGGTGTCTCTTGCCTTGATTACAATTGAGTTGGGAACAAGAAAGAAAGAAAAAGAAAAGCGATTCAAGCGCAAGAACTTGAATTTGCAAAAACAAAACATGTGGTGCAAGCGTGGTCCAAAATGTTAAAAATAAAGAAACAATCCATGTATATCTAGTAAGTAATAGTTATTGGCTCAATTCTAAGTAACCTTTGCACTTACATTATGCAAACTAGTTCATTTATGTACTTCTACTTGCTTTGGTTTGTGTTGGCATCAATCACCAAAAAGGGGGAGATTGAAAGGGAATTAGACTTACACCTATATTCCTAAATTGATTTTGGTGGTTGAATTGCCCAACACAAATAATTGGACTAACTAGTTTGCTCTAGTTTATAAGTTCTATAGGTGCCAAATGTTCACAATAAACCAATAAAAAGACCAAGAAAAAGGGTTCAAACTAAAGAGCAAAAGGACAACCGAAGGCACCCTGGTCTGGCGCACCGGACTGCCACCGGACAGTCCGGTGCACCAGGGGACTTCAAGCTGAACTTCGCACCTTCGGGAATTTTCAGGGGAGCTTCGCTATAATTCACCGGACTGTCCGGTGCACCACCGGACAGTGTCCGGTGCTCCAGAGGAGAGCTACTCTGAACTCGTCAGCTTCGGGAATCCACTCCGCTATAATTAACCGGACATGTCCGGTGCACACCAGACTGTCCGGTGTAACGGCGGAGTAACGGCTACTTCAGCGCAACGGTCACCTGCTACAACATTAAATGCACGCCAGCGCGCGCAGAGGAGCAGAGCACGCGCGGGTGGCACACCGGACAGCCTACAGGGCTTGTCCGGTGCACCACCGGACAGCCAGGCGGGCCCACACGTCAGAGCTCCAACGGTCGAACCCTAATGGCCGGGTGACGTGGCTGGCGCACCGGACACTGTCCGGTGGCGCAATGGACTGTCCGGTGCGCCCGTAGACAGCAGCCTTCACCAAACGGCTAGTTTGGTGGTTGGGGCTATAAATACCCCCAACCACCCCACATTCAAGGCATCCAAGTTCTCCACCTTCCAACTAATTACAAGAGCTCTAGCATTCAATTCTAGACACACCCAAGTGATCAAATCCTCTCCAATTCCACACAAGGCTTTAGTGATTAGTGAGAGAGATTTGTTGTGTTCTTTTGATCTCTTGTGCTTGGATTGCTTCTTTTCTTTCTCATTTGTTCTTGTGATCAAAACTCAATTGTAACCGAGGCAAGAGACACCAATTGTGTGGTGGTCCTTGTGGGGAAGTTTTGTTCCCGGTTGATTTGAGAAGAGAAGCTCACTCGGTCCGAGGGATCGTTTGAGAGAGGGAAAGGGTTGAAAGAGACCCGGTCTTTGTGACCACCTCAACGGGGAGTAGGTTTGAGAGAACCGAACCTCGGTAAAACAAATCCTTGTGTCTCACTTCTTCATCCGCTTGCGATTTGTTTTGCGCCCTCTCTCTCTCGGACTCATTATTATTTCTAACGCTAACCCGGCTTGTAGTTGTGATTAACTATGTAAATTTCAGTTTCGCCCTATTCACCCCCACCCCCTCTAGGCTACTTTCAATTGGTATCAGAGTCCGGTGCTTCATTAGAGCCTAACCGCTCGAAGTGATGTTGGGAGATCACACCAAGAGGGAGATGGAGACCGGCGATAAGCCCACTACAAGCCACGGGAAGACTTCATCGGAAGAGTCCCGCAACAAGGGAAAGGGGAAGGAGAAGAAATCCTCTTCCCACAAGTCGCATCAGAGTAGCGGCAAGCACAAGAAGATGAGGAAGGTGGTCTACTACGAGACCAACACTTCATCACCATCGACCTCCGGCTCCGACGCGCCGTCCGTAACTTCTAAGCGCCATGAGCGCAAGAAGTTTAGTAAGATCCCCCTACGCTATCCTCGCATTCCTAAATATACACCTTTACTTTCCGTCCCATTAGGCAAACCGCCAACATTTGATGGTGAAGATTATGCTAGGTGGAGTGATATGATGTGTTATCACCTAACCTCACTCCACAAAAGTATATGGGATATTGTTGAGTTTGGTGTACAGGTACCATCCGTAGGGGATGAAGATTATGATGAGGACAAAGTGGCCCAAATCCAACACTTCAACTCCCAAGCCACAACTATACTCCTTGCCTCTTTAAGTCGAGAGGAGTATAATAAGGTGCAAGGGTTGAAGAGTGCTAAGGAAATTTCGGACCTGCTAAAGACCGCACACGAAGGAGATGAGGTGACCAAGATCACCAAGCGGGAAACGATCGAGGGGGAGCTCGGTCGCTTCCGTCTTCGCCAAGGGGAGGAGCCACAAGACATGTACAACCGGCTCAAAACCTTGGTGAATCAAGTGCGCAACCTCGGGAGCAAAAAATGGGATGACCACGAAGTGGTTAAGGTTATTCTTAGATCACTTGTTTTCCTTAACCCTACTCAAGTTCAATTAATTCGTGGTAATCCTAGATATACACAAATGACCCCCGAGGAAGTTATAGGTAATTTTGTGAGCTTTGAGTTGATGATCAAAGGCTCAAAGAATATCAACGAGCTAGATGGCCCCTCCGCGCCCGAAGCACAACCGGTTGCATTCAAGGCGACGGAGGAAAAGAAGGAAGAGTCTACATCAAGTAGACAACCCATTGATGCCTCCAAGCTCGACAATGAGGAGATGGCTTTAATCATCAAAAGCTTTCGCCAAATCCTCAAGCAACAGAAGGGGAAGGATTACAAATCCCGTTCCAAGAAGGTTTGCTACAAGTGTGGTAAGCCTGGTCACTTTATTGCCAAATGTCCATTATCAAGTGATGGTGACAGGGACAACGACAAGAAGGGGAGAAGAAAGGAGAAGAAAAGATACTACAAGAAGAAGGGCAGAAATGTCCATGTTTGCCGGGAGTGGGACTCCGACGAGAGCTCCACCGACTCCTCCTCCGACGAGGACGCCGCAAACATCGCCGTCACAAAGGGTCTTCTCTTCCCCAACGTCGGCCACAAATGCCTCATGGCCAAGGACGACAAAAGGAAGAAGGTAAAATCAAGATCCTCCACTAAATATGAAACCTCTAGTGATGAGGATAATGCTAGTGATGAGGAGGATAATTTGCGTACTCTTTTTGCAAACCTAAACATGCAACAAAAAGAAAAATTAAATGAATTGATTAGTGCCATCCATGAAAAGGATGATCTCTTGGACTCCCAAGAGGACTTCCTAATCAAGGAAAATAAAAAGCATGTTAAGGTTAAGAATGCTTATGCTCTAGAAGTAGAAAAATGTGAAAAATTATCTAGTGAGCTAAGCACATGCCAAGATACTATTGCCAACCTTAGAAATGAAAATGCAAAATTAAATGCTAAGGTCGATTCTCATGTTTGTAATGTTTCAATTCCCAATCTTAGAGATGATAATGTTGATTTGCTTGCTAAGATTGATGAATTGAATATTTCTCTTGATAGCCTTAGATGTGAAAATGAAAAATTGATTGCTAAGACTAAAGATTTTGATGTTTGCAATGTTACTATTTCCAACCTTAGAAGTGAAAATGATATATTACATGCTAAGGTTGTAGAATTAAAATCTTGCAAACCCTCTACATCCACCGTTGAGTATGTTTCTATTTGCACTAGATGTAGAGATATTGATATTGATGCTATTCATGATCATATGGCTTTAAATAAACAACAAAATGATCATATAGCTAAACTAGATGCTAAAATTGCCTAGCACGAACTTGAGAATGAAAAATTTAAATTTGCTCGTAGTATGCTCTATAGTGGGAGACGCCCTGGCATCAAGGATGGCATTGGCTTCCAAAAGGGGGACAATGTCAAACTTAATGCCCCTCCTAAGAAATTGTCCAACTTTGTTAAGGGCAAGGCTCCCATGCCTCAGGATAACGAATGTTACATTTTGTACCCTGCCGGTTATCCTGAGAGCAAAATTAGGAGAATTCACTCTAGGAAGTCTCACTCTGGCCCTAATCATGCTTTTATGTATAAGGGTGAGACATCTAGCTCTAGGCAACCAACCCGTGCTAAGTTGCCTAAGAAGAAAACTCCTAGTGCATCAAATGATCATAGCATTTCATTCAAAACTTTTGATGCATCATATGTTTTAACTAACAAATCCGGGAAGGTAGTTGCCAAGTTTGTTGGGGGCAAACACAAGGGCTCCAAGACTTGTGTTTGGGTACCCAAAGTTCTTGTTTCTAATGCCAAATGACCCAAAACCGTTTGGGTACCTAAAGTCAAGAACTAAACTTGTTTTGGAGGTTTATGCATCTGAGGGCTCAAGTTGGATCATCGACAGCGGGTGCACAAACCTCATGACAGGGGAGAAGAAAATGTTCTCCTCTTATGAGAAAAACCAAGATCTGAACTCGACACTTGCTTAATTGCTAAGACTAACATGGGTTGACTCTGGCACCGCCGACTAGCCCATGTTGGAATGAAGAATATTCATAAGCTTCTAAAGGGAGAGCACATTTTAGGATTAACAAATGTTCATTTTGAGAAAGACAGGATTTGAAGCGCATGCCAAGCTGGGAAGCAAGTTGGTGTTCATCATCCACACAAGAACATCATGACGACTGACAGGCCACTGGAGCTCCTACACATGGATTTATTCGGCCCGATCGCTTACATAAGCATCGGCGGGAGTAAGTACTGTCTAGTCATTGTGGATGATTATTCTCGCTTCACTTGGGTGTTCTTTTTGCAGGAAAAATCACAAACCCAAGAGACCTTAAAGGGATTCTTGAGGCGGGCTCAAAATGAGTTCGGGTTAAGGATCAAGAAAATAAGAAGCGACAACGGGACGGAGTTCAAGAATTCTCAAATTGAAGGCTTCCTTGAGGAGGAGGGCATCAAGCATGAGTTCTCTTCTCCCTACACGCCACAACAAAATTGTCGGGGACCATCATTAGGGGTACCCTCAAGGCTCCTAATTCTCAACTGGTAACCCCCATCAGCATAAAGATGCAAAGGCCTGATGGGTGCGATCAAGTCAGGGATCAGTCCATTCGAAGGACTCGATCACGCCTCGCTCGAGCCTAGCCTCGGACAAGGGCAGCCGATCCCGGAGGATCTCCGCCTCGCCCGAGGCCCCCCTCAAGTGGCCAACACGTTCCCGGCTCGCCCGAGGCCCTGTCTTCGCCAAGAAGCAACCCCGACCAAATCGCAGGAGCATTTAATGCAAAGGTGGCCTGATACCTTTATCCTGACGCGTGCCCCTCAGCTGACAGAGCCAAAGTGACCGCCGTCACTTTGCCGCTACACTGACCGGTCTGATAGAAAGACAGCGCCGCCTGCGCTGCTCCGACTGCGGTGCCACTTGGCAGAGTGAGGCTGACAGGCAGTCAGGCCCGGCCGCACACCATAGGAAACTCCGCTCCGCCCGACCCAGGGCTCGGACTCGGGCTAAGCCCCGAAAGACGGCGAACTCCGCTCCGCCCGACCAAGGGCTCGGACTCGGGCTAAGCCCCGGAAGACGGCGAACTCCGCTCCGCCCGACCCAGGGCTCGGACTCGGGCTAAGCCTCGGAAGACGGCGAACTCCGCTCCACCCGACCCAGGGCTCGGACTCGGGCTAAGCCCCGGAAGACGGCGAACTCCGCTCCGCCCGACCCAGGGCTCGGACTTGGGTTCAGCCCCAGAAGACAACGAACTCCGCTTTGCCCGACCTCAGGACTCAAATTCCGCCCTGGCCTCAGCCAACGGCCTCCGCCTCGCCCGACCTAGGGGCTCGGACTCAGCCTCGGCCACGGAAGACGGACTGGACCTCGACCTCGGAGGAGCCTCCACATCACCCAACCTAGGGCGCGGACCGGCCACGTCAACAGGAGGTGCCATCATTACCCTACTCCAAGCTGACTCAGGCTACGGGGAACAAGACCGACGTCACATCTGGCTCGCTCTGCCAGATAGGCGATGATGGTGCCCCGCACGCTCCCTGACGATGGCGGCTCTCGGCCCCCTTACGGAAGCAAGAGGACGTCAGCAAGGACTCGACGGCCCCGACAGTTGTCCCTCCGCCAGGCTCCGACGCTCCTCCGACGGCCACGACATCACACAAACCGGGCGCCAAAATCTCTCCGGCCGCCACGATGGCGTGTACTTAGGGCACTAGCTCTCCTCCGCTAGACACGTAGCACTCTGCTACACCCCCCATTGTACACTTGGATCCTCTCCTTACGCCTATAAAAGGAAGGACCAGGGCCCTCTTAGAGAGGGTTGGCCGCACGGGGACGAGGACGAGACGGGCGCTCGCGTGAGGCCGCTCGCTCCTTCCCCCGTGTGGACGCTTGTAACCCCCTACTGCAAGCGCACCCGACCTGGGCGCGAGATTAACACGAAGGCCGCGGGATTTCCACCTCTCTCACGCCCATCTCCGGTCACCTCACTTCCCCCCCCCTTCGCGTTCGGCCTCGCATCGACCCATCTGGGCTGGGGCACGCGACAACACTTCACTTGTCGGCTCAGGTACCCCCCGGTCTCGAAACGCGCGGCAACACTTCACTCGTCGGCTCAGGGACCCCCCGGTCTCGAAACGCCGACAGTTGGCGCGCCAGGTAGGGGCCTGCTGCGTGTTGACGAACAGCTTCCCGTCAAGCTCTAGATGGGTAGTCTCTAGCAACCTCTCCGGCCCGGGACGGTGCTCCGTTTCGGGAGCCTTAAGTTAATGTCCCTCGACGGCAGCTACGACATGATACTCTTTCCACCGCCGGGCGACAGCGACAATGGCGGCCGACAGTCCGCCCGCTGGCGGCGGGATCGACGACGTCTTCCCCGCGTGGTGGAAGAACAACCTTCGAGCTCGCCCCGTCCTCTTCCCCGTCGACGGAGGAGGAGGAGGCGGGGCAACCAAGGCCAAGCAGGAGGCGGCGCCTCGTCGGCCGTCGAGCGAGTCGACAACGTCAGCACTCCAATGGGGGGCGCGCCGGGCATTGGCCTCGCGCTTGAGACGAAGACGAGCGCTGTCTCCCCGCGACGCGTCAATCCCGAGCAAACGCACGACGCCAGCACGCTCGCGAAAGGCTTGCTGGGTGTCGCCCTTGTACCTGAGACGACGGTGCAGTCAGTCCCCGACGTGACTTCCCCACCGCCCGTCAACCCAAAGGTACCGACCGATTCCCATCTCACGTCACTCGGATTTAGCCTTGACCCGCCTAGCGGCTCCGCTTTGGCGGACGCTTTCGTAGAGGCGAATCCGAACCCTCTGGGGTCTCATATGCGGTCACCTTGGGACCAGCTGACGGACGTATCGACCGACGGGCCCTCTGGGTCCGAGGAAGATGACGAGCCCAGCTTCTGTTGGGATTTCTCCGGACTTGGCAACCCCAGTGCCATGCGGGACCTCATGACCGCATGCGACTACTGCCTTTCCGACTGTTCCGACGGTAGCCGTAGCCTCGGCGACGAGGACTGCGGCCCGAGCCGCGAATGTTTCCACGTCGATCTAAGGGGTCCCTCTGAAGGCAACCATCTCGGCATGCTGGAGGACGGTGATCTCCCTAGGCCGGTGCCTCGCGTTGACATCCCGCGGGAGCTAGCTGTGGTCCCCGTTCCGACGGGGGGTCACGACCCACAACTCGAGCAAATCCGCGGGGTGCAGGCCAGGCTCGACGAGGGAGCAGGGGCGCTTGAGCCAATCCGCCGGGACGATGGGCAAGCATGGGTGGGCCAACCTCCGGTCGGAGAAATGCGTCATCTACCCTAGGGCTTCCAGCACCGCATCGCCGACGATGTTAGGGTCAGGCCGCCACCCGCATCCAGTGGGGTCGGCCAGAACCTGGCTGCAGCAGCAATGCTCCTCCGCGCGATGCCGGAGCCATCAACCACCGAGGGGCGGCGAATCCAGGGAGAGCTCAAGGATCTCCTGGAAGGCGCCGCGGTCCGGCGGGCCGAGAGCTCCGCCTCCCGAAGGCAGGGGTACCCCTCGGAACATCGTGCCGCGACTTCCCGATTCATGCGGGAAGCCTCGGTCTACACCGGGCGCACGCGCAACACAGCACCTGCGGCCCCGGGTCGCCTCGGCAACGAGCACCATCACCGCGATCGTCAGGCCCACCTCGACGAGAGGGTGTGCCGAGGCTACCACCCCAGGCGTGGGGGACGCTACGACAGCGGCGAGGATCGGAGTCCCTCGCCCGAACCACCCGGTCCGCAGGCCTTCAGCCGGGCCATACGACGGGCGCCGTTCCCGACCCGGTTCCGACCCCCGACTACTATCACAAAGTACTCGGGGGAGACGAGACCGGAACTGTGGCTCGCGGACTACCGTCTGGCCTGCCAACTGGGTGGAACGGACGATGACAACCTCATCATCCGCAACCTCCCCCTGTTCCTCTCCGACACCGCTCGCGCCTGGTTGGAGCACCTGCCTCCGGGGCAGATCTCCGACTGGGACGACCTAGTCCAAGCTTTCGCCGGCAATTTCCAGGCCACGTACGTGCGCCCCGGGAATTCCTGGGACCTTTGAAGCTGCCGACAACAGCCGGGAGAGTCTCTCCGGAACTACATCCGGCGATTCTTGAAGCAGCGCACCGAGCTGCCCAACATCACCGACTCGGATGTCATCGGCGCGTTCCTCGCCAGCACCACCTGTCGCGACCTGGTTAGCAAGCTGGGTCGCAAGACCCCCACCAGGGCGAGCGAGCTGATGGACATCGCCACCAAGTTCGCCTCCGGCCAGGAGGCGGTCGAGGCTATCTTCCGGAAGGACAAGCAGCCCTAGGGCTGCCCATCGGAAGATGCCCCCGAGGCGTCAGCTCAGTGCGGCGCCAGGAAGAAGGGCAAGAAGAAGTCGCAAGCGAAATGCGACGCCGCCGACGCGGACCTTGTCGCCGCCGCCGAGTACAAGAACCCTCGGGAACCCCCCGGAGGTCCCAACCTCTTCGACAAGATGCTCAAGGAGTCGTGCCCCTATCACCAGGGGCCCGTCAAACACACCCTTGAGGAGTGCGTCATGCTTCGGCGCCACTTCCACAGGGCCGGGCCACCCGCGGAGGGTGGCAGGGCCCGCGACGACGACAAGAAGGAAGATCACTAGGCAGGAGGGTTCCCTGAGGTCCGCGACAGCTTCATGATCTACGGCGGGCAAGCGGCGAACGCCTCGGCTCGGCACCGCAAGCAAGAGCATCGGGAGGTCTGTTCGGTGAAGGTGGCGGCGCCAGTCTACCTAGACTGGTCCGACAAGCCCATCACCTTCGACCAAGCCGACCACCCGGACCATGTGCCGAGCCCCGGGAAATACCCGCTCGTCGTTGACCCCGTCATCGGTGACGTCAGGCTCACCAAGGTCCTCATGGACGGAGGCAGCAACCTCAACATCATCTACGCCGAGACCCTCGGGCTTCTGCGTATTGATCTGTCCTCAGTCCGGGCGGGCGCTGTGCCTTTCCATGGGATCATCCCCGGGAAGCGCGTCCAGCCCCTCGGACAACTCGATCTTCCCGTCTGCTTCGGAACACCCTCCAACTTCCGAAGGGAGACCCTGGCGTTCGAGGTGGTCGGGTTCTGAGGAACCTACCACGCAGTATTGGGGAGGCCCTGCTACGCGAAGTTCATGGCCGTCCCCAACTACACCTACCTCAAGCTCAAGATGTCGGGCCCCAACGGGGTCATCACCGTCGGCCCCACGTACAAACACGCGTTCGAATGCGACGTAGAGTGCGTGGAGTACGTCGAGGCCCTCGCCGAGTCCGAGGCCCTCATCACCGACCTGGAGAGCCTCTCTAAGGAGGTGCCAGACATGAAGCGTCATGCCGGCAACTTCGAGCCAGCGGAGACGGTTAAGTCTGTCCCCCTCGACCCCAGCAGCGACGCCTCCAAGCAAGTCTGGATCGGCTCTGGGCTCGATCCCAAATAGGAAGCAGTGCTCGTCGACTTTCTCCATGCGAACGCCGACGTCTTCGCGTGGAGTCCTTCGGACATGCCCGGCATACCGAGGGATGTCGCCGAGCACTCGCTGGACATCCGAGCCGTTGCCCGACCCGTCAAGCAGCCTCTGCGCCGATTCGACGAGGAGAAGCGCAGAGCCATAGGCGAGGAGATCCACAAGCTAATGGCGGCAGGGTTCATCAAAGAGGTATTCCATCCCGAATGGCTTGCCAACCCTGTGCTTATGAGAAAGAAAGGGGGGAAATAGCGGATGTGTGTAGACTACACTGGTCTGAACAAAGCATGTCCGAAGGTTCTCTACCCTCTGCCTCGCATCAATCAGATCATGGATTCCACTGCTGGGTGCGAAACCCTGTCTTTCCTCGATGCCTACTCAGGGTATCACCAAATCAGGATGAAAGAGTCTGACCAGCTCGCGACTTCTTTCATCACACCCTTCGGCATGTACTGCTATGTCACCATGCCGTTCGGCTTGAGGAATGCGGGCGCGACGTACCAGCGGTGCATAAACCATGTGTTCGGCGAGCACATTGGCCGCACGGTCGAGGCCTACGTCGATGACATCGTAGTCAAGACGAGGAAAGCCTCCGACCTCCTTTCCAACCTTGAAGTGACATTCTGATGTCTCAAGGCGAAAGGTGTCAAGCTCAATCCCGAAAAGTGTGTCTTCGGGGTGCCCCGAGGCATGCTCTTGGGGTTCATCGTCTCCGAGCGGGGCATCGAAGCCAACCCGGAGAAGATCGCAGCCATCACCAGCATGGGGCCCATCCAGGACTTGAAAGGCGTACAGAGGGTCATGGGATGTCTCGCGGCTCTGAGCCGCTTCATCTCATGCCTCGGCGAAAGAGGTCTACCCATGTACCGCCTCTTAAGGAAGGCCGAGCGCTTTACTTGGGCCCCTGAGGCCGAGGAAGCCCTCGGGAACCTGAAGGCGCTCCTCACGAAGGCGACTATCTTGGTGCCCCCAGCTGCCGGAGAAGCCCTCTTGGTCTACGTCGCCGCGACCACTCAGGTGGTTAGCGCCGTGATTGTGGTCGAGAGGCAAGAAGAGGGGCATGCATTGCCCGTTCAGAGGCCAGTCTACTTCGTCAGCGAGGTACTGTCCGAAACCAAAATCCGCTACCCACAAGTTCAGAAGCTGTTGTACGCGGTGATCCTGACACGGCAGAAGTTGTGACACTACTTCGAGTCTCATCCGATAACTGTGGTGTCATCCTTCCCCCTGGGGGAGATCATCCATTGCCGAGAGGCTTCGGGTAGGATTGCAAAGTGGGCGGTGGAAATCATGGGCGAAACAATCTCGTTCGCCCCTCGGAAGGCCATCAAATCCCAGGTCTTGGCGGACTTCGTGGCTGAATGGGTCGACACCCAGCTACCAACAGCTCCGATCCAACCAGAGCTCTGGACCATGTTCTTCGATGGGTCGCTGATGAAGACAGGAGCCGGCGCAGGCCTACTCTTCATCTCGCCCCTCGGGAAGCACCTACGCTACGTGCTACGCCTCCACTTCCCGGCGTCCAACAATGTAGCTGAGTACGAGGCTCTGGTCAACGGGTTGCGGATTGCCGTCGAGCTAGGGGTCCGATGCCTCGACGCTCGCGGTGACTCATAGCTAGGGTTGAAAACGGACGGAAAAAATCCCGTCCCGACCCGTACCGTTTTCTACATTTGACCCGACCGTTTTCGTATTTACGGAAAAATATGGAAACGGGACGGAAACGGGAGAGTGCTTATTCCGTCCGTTTTTGCGGGATCCCTTTTTTCCGGATTGAACCCGTATTTATTCCGTATTTGACAAATATGGGACGAGCCTAATATGCATTAGTATATAAACTAAATCCTCGTGTATTTAGGTGACAAATTATAGCACAATTGGGCATTGTAACCACCGGCTCTTTTCAAATGACAAGTGATCTAAAGTCTTAAACAACATCAGATGTAGCTAAATATACACATTTAGTAACCAAACAACAATAGAATGTTGTCTCTCTATATCTATTTGTTTTATGTTATTGTTCTGCCAACCAATCACTAGTCAAACATCAATAACATTTCTATCTGTATTAAATTATGAGTTTCCGTTAGTATTTCCGTTTCCGTTCGTTTTCGCAATTCCGTTTATCCCGCTCCCGTTTCCGTTCCCGACTCTTCCGGACCCGATCCCGTTTCCGATGATAAAATGCGGATACGAAAATGGGAGAGGGGTTTTTCCGTCCGTTTCCGTCCGTTTTCATCCCTACTCGTAGCTCGTCATCGACCAAGTCATGAAGAACTCCCACTGCCGCGACCCGAAGATGGAGGCCTACTGCGATGAGGTTCGGCGCCTGAAAGACAAGTTCTACGGGCTCGAGCTCAACCACATCGCTCGGCGCTACAACGAGACTGCGGACGAGCTGGCTAAAATAGCCTCGGGGCGAACAACGGTTCCCCCGGACGTCTTCTCCCGAGATCTGCATCAACCCTCCGTCAAGATCGACGATGCGCCCGAGCCTGAGGCACCCTCGGCCCAGCCCGAGGTACCCTCGGCATAGTCCGAGGCACCCACGGCTCGGCCCGAGGCACCCTCGGTTCGGCCCGAGGTACCCTCGGCCCCCGAGGGCGAGACGCTGCGCGTCGAGGGGGAGCAAAGCGGGGTCACGCCTGATCAAAACTGGCAGACCCCGTACCTGCAATATCTCCACCGAGGAGAGCTACCCCTTGACCGAGCCGAAGCTCGGCGGTTGGCACGGCGTGCCAAGCCGTTCGTCTTGCTGGGAGAAGGGAAGGAGCTCTACCACCGCAGCCCTTTAGGCATCCTCCAGCGATGCATCTCCGCCACCGAAGGTCAGGAACTCCTACGAGAAATACACTCGGGGGCTTGCGGCCACCACGCAGCACCTCGAGCCCTTGTCGGAAATGCTTTCCGACAAGGTTTCTACTGGCCAACGGCGGTGGCTGACGCCACTAGAATTGTCCGCGCCTGCGTAGGGTGTCAGTTCTATGCAAGGCAGACCCACCTGCCCGCTCAGGCTCTGCAGACGATACCCATCACATGGCCTTTTGCTGTGTGGGGTCTGGACCTCGTCGGCCCTTGCAGAAGGCACCCGGGGGCTACACGCACCTGTTGGTCGCCATCGACAAATTTTCCTAGTGGATCGAGGTCCGACCCCTGAACAGCATCAGGTCCGAGCAGGCGGTGGCGTTCTTCACCAACATCATCCATCGTTTCGGGGTCCCGAACTCCATCATCACTGACAACGGCACCCAGTTCACCGGCAGAAAGTTCCTGGACTTCTGCGAGGATCACCACATCCGGGTGGACTGGGCCGCCGTGGCTCATCTCATGACGAATCGGCAAGTGGAACGTGCCAACGGCATGATTCTACAAGGACTCAAGCCTCGGATTTACAACGACCTCAACAAGTTCGGCAAGCGATGGATGAAGGAACTCCCCTCGGTGGTCTGGAGCCTGAGAACGACACCGAGCCGAGCCACGGGCTTCACGCCGTTCTTTCTAGTCTATGGGGCCGAGGCCATCTTGCCCACAGACCTGGAATACGGTTCCCCGAGGACGAGGGCCTATGACGACCAAAGCAACCAAGCTAGTCGAGAAGACTCGCTGTACTAGCTGGAAGAGGCTCGGGACAAGGCCTTACTACACTCGGCACGGTACCAGCAGTCCATGCGACGCTACCACGCCCAAGGGGTCCGGTCCTGAGACCTCCAGGTGGGCGACCTGGTGCTTCGGCTCCGACAAGACGCCCGAGGTCGACACAAGCTCACGCCCCCCTGAGAGGGGCCGTTCGTCATCGCCAAAGTTCTAAAACCCGGAACATACAAGCTGACCAACAGTCAAGGCGAGGTCTACAGCAACGCTTGGAACATCCAACAGCTACGTCGCTTCTACCCTTAAGATGTTTTCAAGTTGTTCATATACCTCGCTCTCACGCAAAGTTTAGTCATCAAGGAAGGGTCAGCCTTGCCTCGGCAAAGCACGACCCTCCCTCGGGGGCTAAAAGGGGGGAACCCCCTCTGCGTCGAAATTTTCCTCGAAAAAAGATCTTTTCTGCCGGAATGTCTTTCGTGCTTTTCGACTACTTCGAAAGTGGATCCTGAAAACGACGGAGTACACGTAAGCAGCCAAGGCTGACCGAGCCGAGGGACTCCTACGCCTCCGGGATACGGATACCTCACTCATCACCTTCTGCCATAAGTAACTCACGTTCGGATAAGTGATTCCGCGGACCGAACAAGTCTTCACGTTCGGAAGCTCTTCTGCCGGAGCGATTCTTCGAGCCTTCTCGACTGCGTCGGTGACAGAACCCCATGGACGAGTAAGAGTGCATGTAAGCGGCAAGGCCGACCGAGCCGAGGGACTCCTACGCCTCCGGGATACGGATACCTCACTCATCACCTTCCGTGAGAAGCAACTCTCGCTCGCACAAATAGTTCTGTTACTGACAAAAAAGTCCAGATACTCGAAACAAGAGGAAAGGAGACGCGACTTTACAATATGGCGAGGATGTGTTTCGGCCTCGGCGGCCGCAGAAAACACGCGCTACAAGATAATCCGATCCTGCAGGCTCGGATCTTGACGGCTAAAGGGAGCAGCAGCACCCTCTGCGTCGACAACACCTTTGGCGAGGTCCGACCTAGCCTCGGACGGCGACGCGGTCCAAGGGTCTCCGCTCTAGAGGACAACGTCATCACCAAGCCCGGGCCATCGCCGCCAGGGTCTTCTCCAAGGATCCGGCCTGAGCAGGCGGCTCGGCCGGTCACCCCGGGGCCTCGGCTAGCTGTCCCCCAAGGACATCAGCCCGGCCCGAGGCCTCGGCGGGTCAATCCCGGCGTCGGTCCCGCTAACGGACGACCCGGCCGGGCTCCGGCCGACCTGGTCTTCTTTTTGAGCCAACTCTGCCTCTGTTCGCGCTGGCACCGCTACCCCTGGCCTCGGCTCATCGAAGAGCGGCTGAGGGTTTTCCTCTAACTAAGCAAGGGAAGCCTCGGACAACAAGGCTGACCGAGCCGAGGGACTCCTACGCCTCCGGGAATCGGATACCTCACTCGTCACCTTTACACGGGGCGATTCACGCTTGGTGAAGCGGTTCAGACAACCAACAGGCGAGTCTTAGTGCTCGAAAATGGGGAAAAAACACGGCTCCGTGCCGAATTTACATACACGTTCAGGCCTCGACAGCCACAATGAACAAAAACACTGGCATTCGAAGTGCCATTACAAACGGAACTCCGGTTCCACCTCCGCAGGTACGAACAACCCCACTCAATGGGGGAGGGGCCTGCGGAGCAGCAGAAGACCGACGGGCGGCTCGCCGTCGTCCGCTCCGCCAGCAACGACAATGGCCCCCGCTCTGGGTGGCCGAACTGCAGCAGCGAGGGCCTCAGGGCGGATGCTGCTGCAATCTTGCCCTCGCCCACGCCGACGCTCGAAGGGCAAGGACAAGTACAAAGAGCCGGAGGGCCGAAGCGCGGATGGTGGCGGTGATCCCATCGGCAACGGGGACTTCCCGAGCCGCCTCCACCTCGGCACCGACGACAGGGGCCGTCAGCCCTCCGGCAGATCCCCACTCAAATCCTCCCGGGCGAGTGAGGCACCGACCTCCTCGCGGAGGCGCCGTACCGGTGCAAAGGGAGAACCGCCCCAGAACACGAACGCCGCCCTGGCAGCGCGCGATATCTTGGGCGGTCCTCCCGTGTACACGGCGCGGCACCCGCCTTCCGGCAGGAGGGGGCACCAGGAGCCAAGCCGATGAGCCCGACGCGCTGAGGCTGACGACACCCGCCGTCGACCAGCCCCGCGTTGTCGAAGTCCGACCCGCCCGCAGGGCCAGTGAGCGCCCTCTCCCTCGAACGCCGAAGGAGAGGCCGACCCACGAACCCGCGCGGGAGGTAGAGCTCCGGCTCAACCCGGCCTCCACCCCAGCGGGGATGATGAACATCCTTGAAGCTGAGGGTGGGACCAACATCGCAGCCCGGCTTGCCTCTCCCCATTCAGGGGCTGGAGGTCACCGTCATAGGTGACCGCCGACGGAGGGGTGCAGCCGGGCTGCATGATGAAAATCCTTGAAGCCGAACGACGGCTGAAAGGTACCAACTCCCGCAGAGTTGCGTTCCTCCAACGACGAAGCGGAAAGACGGTGGATATCCCCCATCCGGGGCTTGGAAGATGGAAAGACATGATGCATAAGGGAGCGCGAAGACACGGTCGCCTTCCAAGAGGGTCACCCTGCTTTTAAAGGCGACTCTCCCTACCTGCGTCCCCAGACGTCGTAGGCTGAGTCTTCTCCAACACGCTCCAAGGCCTTCCCCCTACGGCGCGGGGGCTGGGTCCCACACGTCATGCAAGCCGGCCCAGAGCAGAAGAAGCCAAACCGCTGTGCGCGGTGCGTGCAACCGCCCAGCGGTTACAAGCGGCTCTCCACTTTTGCCCAGACCAGCGGGCGAAAGGGCAGGCAGCCGTGCAGGCGGCATGCAACCACGCCAAGTGGGCGCGCTTCTCCGACTCCCAACACGCCCGGCATGGAGGCCCAGACCCACGCGTCATGCAACCGGCGTGCCGAATGCTTCGTGCATGCAACTGCACCTCCACCTGCGCCACCACCGCGCCTCCTCGACTGCGGAACCAATACCGCGACTCGAGGCGACCTAGCGCATGACCCAGCGGCTCCAGCCTGGCACGACGGTCAATGCGGCCGAAAATGGGCCGGCAGTAATGGCAGTGGCAGGCGGGCAGGAGCAGCGGTCACGTCATCAGCCAAGCTTACCTCCCATCCGGGGGCAGCGAGAGAACCCTCTCTCACGGCATGAAGACAACGCGCCCGTGTTCCGTTCCTCGAACGGCTCGCGCGCGCAACGGCTGCCCCGCGAACCACTCGCCCCGTCGCATTAACTCCGCGGCGGGACAGGCGGCGCCTCTGGCAGGAGAAACGAGCGACGCTTCGCCTTCGCCATAATGACCGCGTTAAAAAAGGTACGCCGCGTCGTTCAATTTCGTATCCCTTTCCTTTTTTCCTCTTCCTCTCTCTTGCAACAGGGACCGGGAAAGGGGGATACCCCGAAAAAGGATCCTTCCCTGTGAAGGAACCAGGCTCCGAGCCTCCCTACTGATCAGAGGTTCGAAGGCTGGTCCCTCGGAAGGGTTCAACAGCCGCCTCAGAGCACGTGGGCTCCACACCCACTACTGGTCAGAGGTTCGAAGGCCGGCCCCTCGGAAGGGTTCAACGGCCGCCTCAGGCTACTCGGGCTCCGCGCCCACTACTGATCAGGGGTTCGAAGGCTGGCCCCCAAAGGGTTCACAGCTGCCTCAGACACAGAGCGAGGGATGACCATGGGGACGTTTGATACATAACCAAGGCTCGGGCTACGCTCCCGAGGTACCCTAGGACATTTCCGAGACCAGCGGGAGCGATCTTGTAATGGAATCCCATCAGAGGGAGGCATCGAGCCCTCGGACCCCGTCGCCAGGGGACCGGGTCCGGCAGATCACCCACAGGTACTTTTGGGCGCGCCTCTGGGCCCCTAGCCGACCCCTAACGAATGGGGGCACGGACGTCCGCTCGGATCACCCGCCTGCAGCTCACCGGAGACACCATGTTCGGCGCCCACCGAGGGCAACATGGCGCTCTCCCCCCCTCCTCCTTGCGAAAAGGCGACGCAGGGGCGTATGTAAAAAAGTCGAGTCTGTCCCTGATCGCCCTCTCGCCCTGTGCAGAGGCTCGGGGGCTGCTCTCGCAAACCCGGCTCTGGCCAAACCGTTGACAGCGTCAACATACCATCCCGAGAACTTGGGACCCGACCGTACACCCGGGCTACGGCCAACTCGCATGAGGGAACGACCAGACCAGCCGAAGCATTGCGCGAGGCGTTAAGACCTCGGAGGAGTCAAACCACTCCTCCGAGGCCTCGGGGGCTACACCCGGCGGGTGCGCTCGCGCGCACCCACCGGAACAAAACGCAACCGAGAAAGGTTGGTCCCCTTGCAAAAAAGTGCGACGAAAGCCTCCAAGCGAGTGCTAACACTCCCTTCGAGGCTCGGGGGCTACTGTCGGGGACCATAATTAGGGGTACCCACAAGGCTCCTAATTCTCAGCTGGTAACCCCCATCAGCATAAAGCTGCAAAGGCCTGATGGGTGCGATCAAGTCAGGGATTAGTCCATTCGAAGAACTCGATCACGCCTCGCCCGAGCCTAGCCTCGGACAAGGGCAACCGACCCCGGAGGATCTCCGCCTCGCCCGAGGCCCCCCTCCAGCGGCGAACACGTTCCCGGCTCGCCCGAGGCCCTGTCTTCGCCAAGAAGCAACCCCGACCAAATCGCAGGAGCATTTAATGCAAAGGTGGCCTAACACCTTTATCCTGACGCGCGCCCCTCAGATGACAGAGCCGAAGTGACCGCCGTCACTTCGCCGCTCCACTGACCGGTCTGATAGAAAGACAGCGCCGCCTGCGCCGCTCCGACTACGGTGCCACTTGGCAGAGTGAGGCTGACAGGCAGTCAGGCCCGGCCGCACACCATAGGAAACTCCGCTCCGCCCGACCCAGGGCTCGGACTCGGGCTAAGCCCCGGAAGACGGCGAACTCCGCTCCACCCGACCCAGGGCTCGGACTCGGGCTAAGCCCCAGAAGACGGCGAACTCCGCTCCGCCTGACCAAGGGCTCGGACTCGGGCTAAGCCCCGGAAGACGGCGAACTCCGCTCCGCCCGACCCAGGGCTCGGACTCGGGCTAAGCCCCGGAAGACGGCGAACTCCGCTCCGCCCGACCCATGGCTCGGACTTGGGCTCAGCCCCGGAAGACGACGAACTCCGCTTCGCCCGACCCCAGGACTCAAATTCCGCCCTGGCCTCAGCCAACGGCCTCCGCCTCGACCGACCTAGGGGCTCGGACTCAGCCTCGGCCACGGAAGACGGACTCGACCTCGACCTCGGAGGAGCCTCCACATTGCCCAACCTAGGGCGCGGACCGGCCACGTCAACAGGAGGCGCCATCATTACCCTACTCCAAGCTGACTCAGGCTACGGGGAACAAAACCGACGTCACATCTGGCTCGCTCTGCCAGATAGGCGATGATGGTGCCCCGCACGCTCCCTGACGATGGCGGCTCTCGGCCCCCTTACGGAAGCAAGAGGACATCAGCAAGGACTCGACAGCCCCGACAGCTGTCCTCCGCCAGGCTCCGGCGCTCCTCCGACGGCCACGACATCACACAAACCGGGCGCCAAAATCTCTCTGGCCGCCACGATGGCGTGTACTTAGGGCACTAGCTCTCCTCCGCTAGACACGTAGCACTCTGCTACACCCCCCATTGTACACCTGGATCTTCTCCTTACGCCTATAAAAGGAAGGACCAGGGCCCTCTTAGAGAGGGTTGGCCGCACGGGGACGAGGATGAGACGGGCGCACACGTGAGGCCGCTCGCTCCTTCCCCCATGTGGACGCTTGTAACCCCCTACTGCAAGCGCACCCGACCTGGGCGCGGGACGAACACGAAGGCCGCGGGATTTCCACCTCTCTCACGCCCATCTCCGGTCACCTCACTTCCCCCCCTTTCGCGTTCGGCCTCGCGTCGACCCATCTGGGCTGGGGCACACGGCAACACTTCACTCGTCGGCTCAGGGACCCCCCCGGTCTCGAAACACCGACAAAAATGGTGTAGTGGAGAGGAAGAATCGAACTCTATCGGACATGGCAAGAACCATGCTTGATGAGTACAAGACGCCGGATCGGTTTTGTGCCGAGGCGGTCAACACCGCCTGCTACTCCATCAACCGGTTATATCTACACCGAATCCTCAAGAAGACATCATACGAACTCCTAACCGGTAAAAAGCCCAACATTTCATATTTTAGAGTCTTTGGTAGCAAATGTTTATTTTTGTTAAAAGAGGTAGAAAATCTAAATTGCTCCTAAGACTGTAGAAAGCTTTTTACTAGGATATGATTCAAACACAAGGGCATATAGAGTCTTTAACAAGTCCTCAGGACTAGTTGAAGTTTCTTGTGACGTTGTGTTTGATGAAACTAACGGCTCTCAAGTAGAGCAAGTTGATCTTGATGAGATAGGTAATGAAGAGGCTCCGTGCATCGCGCTAAGGAACATGTCCATTGGGGATGTGTGTCCTAAGGAATCCAAAGAGCCACCACATGCACAAGATCAACCATCCTCCTCCACGCAAGCATCTCCACCAACTCAAAATGAGGACGAGACTCAAGTTGATGAAGGAGATAATCAAAATGATGAGCCACCTCAAGATGATGACAATGATCAAGGGGGAGATGCAAATGATCAAGACAAGGAGGATGAAGAACCAAGACCGCCACACCCAAGAGTCCACCAAGCAATCCAACGAGATCACCCCATCGACACCATCCTCGGCGACATTCATAAGGGGGTAACCACTAGATCTCGTGTTGCACATTTTTGTGAGCATTACTCTTTTGTTTCCTCTATTGAGCCACACAGGGTAGAGGAAGCACTCCAGGATTCGGATTGGGTGATGGCGATGCAAGAGGAGCTCAATAATTTCACTAGAAACGAGGTATGGCATTTAGTTCCACGTCCTAATCAAAATGTTGTAGGAACCAAATGGGTCTTCCGCAACAAGCAAGATGAGCATGGTGTGGTGACAAGGAACAAAGCTCGACTTGTGGCCAAGGGATACTCTGAAGTCGAAGGTTCGGATTTTGGTGAAACCTATGCACCCGTAGCTAGGCTTGAGTCCATTCGTATATTATTAGCCTATGCTACTTACCATGGCTTCAAGCTTTATCAAATGGACGTGAAGAGTGCCTTCCTCAATGGACCAATCAAGAAAGAGGTCTATGTTGAGCAACCTCCCGGCTTTGAAGACAGTGAGTATCCTTGTCGGCGTTTCGAGACCGGGGGGTCCCCGAGCCGACGAGTGAGTGTGCCGCGTGCCCCAGCCCAGATGGGTCGAGCGCGTGGGCGAGCGCGAAGGGGGGAAGAGCGAGGTCGGTGGCCGGAGCCGGGTCGTGGTGAGGGAGACGGAGATCCCGCGGCCTTTCGTGTTCGCCCCGCGCCCAGGTCGGGTGCGCTTGCAGTAGGGGGTTACAAGCGTCCGCGCGGGTGAGGGGAGCGAGCGGCCCCAAGAGAGCGCCTGCCCCTGCCCTCGTTCCCGCGAGGCCAACCTTTTTCTAAGAAGGCCCTGGTCCTTCCTTTTATAGGTGTAAGGAGAGGATCCAGGTGTACAAATGGGGGTGTAGCAAGGTGCTACGTGTCTAGCGAGGGAGAGCTAGTGCCCTAAGTACACGCCAAGGTGGCAGCCGGAGAGATCTTGGCGCCCAGATGGTGTGGCGTCGTGGCTGTCGGAGAAGCAACGGAGCCTGGCGGAGGGACAGCTGTCGAAGTGGTTGGGCCCTTGCTGACGTCCCCCTACTTTCGTAAGGGAGCTGGGAGCCACCGTTGTCATGGGCCTAGCGGGGCGCCATCATTGCCTATCTGGCGGAGCTGGCCAGATGGGACGCCGGTCTTGTTCTCTGCAGCCCGAGTCGGCTCGGGGCAGGGTGATGATGGCGCTTTCTGCTGTCGTGGCGGACCTGTGTCCTAGGTCGGGTGACGTGGAGGCTCCTCCGAAGCCGAAGTCGAGTCCGTCCTGCATGGCAGAGGCCAAGCCCGAGCCCCGGGGTCGGGCGAGGCGGAGGTTGTTCGGCAGAGGCCAGGGCGGAGTCCGAGCCCTGGGTCGGGTGAAGCGGAGTTCGTCGTCTTCCGGGGCCTTAGCCCGAGTCCGAGCCCTGGGTCGGGTGGAGCGGAGTTCGCCGTCTTCCGGGGCCTTAGCCCGAGTCCGAGCCCTGGGTCGGGCGGAGCGGTGTTCGCCGTCTTCCGGGGCCTTAGCCCGAGTCCGAGCCCTGGGTCGGGCGGGGCGGAGTTCGCCGTCTTCCGGGGCCTTAGCCCGAGTCCGAGCCCTGGGTCGGGCGGAGCCTCCTATGGCGCTCCTGGCAAACCTGGTCGCCCGTCGGTCTCACTCTTTGCGTTAAATGCCCCAGCGACTTGGTCGGTCGGCGCAGTGATTTAGTCAGGGTTGCTTCTCAACGAAGGCAAGGCCTCGGGCGAGCCGGAGATGCGTCTGCCGTAAAAAGGGGGCCTCGGGCGAGACGGAAACACCTCAGGGTCGGCTGCCCTTGCCCGAGGCTAGGCTCGGGCGTGGCGTGATCGAGTCGCTCGTATGGACTGATCCCTGACTTAATCAAACCCATCAGGCCTCTGCAGCTTTATGCTGATGGGGGTTACCAGCTGAGAATTAGGCGTCTTGAGGGTACCCCTAATTATGGTCCCCGACAGTAGCCCCCGAGCCTCGAAGGGAGTGTTAGCACTCGCTTGGAGGCTTTCGTCGCACTTTTTTGCAAGGGGACCAGCCTTTCTCGGTTGCACTTTATTCCGGTGGGTGCGCGCGAGCGCACCCGCCGGGTGTAGCCCCCGAGGCCTCGGAGGAGTGGTTTCACTCCTTCGAGGTCTTAATGCCTTGCGTAATGCTTCGGCTGGTCTGGCGGTTCCCTCATGCGAACAGGCCGTAGCCCAGGTGCACTGTCGGGGCCCAAGTTCTCGGGCTGGTATGTTGACGCTGTCAACGATTCGGCCGGAGCCAGGTTTGCGAGAGCAGCCCCCGAGCCTCCGCACAGGGCGAGAGGACGATCAGGGATAGACTCGGCTTTTTTACATATGCCCCTACATCGCCTTTCCGCAAGGAGGAGGGGGGGAGAGCGCCATGTTACCCTCGATGGGCACCGAACATGGTGTCTCCGGTGAGCTGCAATCGGGTAATCCGAGTGAACGTCCGTGCCCCGTTCGTTAGGGGTCGGCTAGGGGCCCGGAGGCACGCCCAAAAGTACCTGCGGGTGATCTGCCGGACCCGGTCCCCTGGCGACGGGGTCCGAGGGCTCGTTGCCTCCCTCCGATGGGATTCCGTTACAGGATCGTTCCCGCTGGTCTCGGAAATGTCCTAGGGTACCTCGGGAGCGCAGCCCGAGCCTTGGTTATGTATCGAACGTACCCCTGGTCATCCCTCGCTCGGTGTCTGAGGCGACTGTGAACCCTTCGGAGGGCCAGCCTTCGAACCCCTGATCAGTAATGGGCGCGGAGCCCGAGTAGCCTGAGGCGGTCGGGGAACCTTTCGGGAGGCCGACCTTCGAACCCCTGACCAGTAGTGGGTGTCGGGCCCACGCGATCTGAGGCGGCTGTTGAACCCTTCGGGGGGCCAGCCTTCGAACCCCTGATCAGTAAGGAGGCTCGGAGCCTGGTTTCTTCACGGGGAAGGATCCCTTTGGGGGTATCCCCTTTCCCGGTCCCTGTTGCAAGAGATAGAGAAAGAGAAAAAAGGGAAAGAAGGATACGAATTTGAACGACGTGTCGTACCTTTTTTGGTGTGGTCGTTTTGGTGAAGGCGAAACGTCGCCAGCTGCTCCTGCCAGAAACGTCGCCTGTCCAGCCGCGGAGTTAATGCGCCGGGGCGAGTAGTTGGCGAGGCTGCCGTTGCGCGTGCGCGAGCCGTTCGAGGAACGGGTCACGGGCGCGTCGTCTTCACACCGTGAGAGGGGGTTCTCTCGCTGCCTCCGGATGGGACATGAGCTTGGCCGATGGCGTGACCGCTGCTCTCGCGCGCCTGCCACCGTCATTACTGCCGGCCCACTTTTGACCGCGTTTGACCGCTGCGTCAGGCTGGCGCTGCTGGGTCGCGCGCTGGGTCGCCTCGAATCGCGGTATCGGTTCCGCAATCGAGGAGGTGCGGTGGTGGCGCAAGTGGGGAGAGTTGCCTTTAAAAGGAGGGCGACCCCTTTTGTAAGGCGACCATGTCTTATTCCTCCCTCATGCATCGTGTCTTTCCACCTTTCAAGCCCCCGGATGGGGGAAACCGCCGTCTTTTCGCTCCATCGTTGGAGGAACGCAACTCCGTGGGAGTTGGTACCTTTCAGCCATCGTTCGGCTTCAAGGATTTTCGTCATGCAGCCCGGCTGCACCCCTCCATCGGTGGTCACCCAAGAGGGTGGCCTCCGGCTTAATGGTGGGGGAAAGCGAGCCGGGCTGCGGCCTCCGCCCCTCCCTCAGCCTCAAGGATTTTCGTCATCCAGGCCAAGATGGAGGACGAGGCGAGTCAGGGGGCTGTCTCCGTGTGGGTCGGTTGCCCTCTTCTTTCCCGGCATCTGGGGAAAAACGGCATCCTCCAGCTTCACGGAGACTTCCTCCGGCCATGCCGAAAAAAGCGGGTCGTCGTCACACGGTCGGGGCGCAACGCCGCGTCCTCCGCCCGGGCGACGATTACGCCGCGCATCACGAGGGCATTGCCCACGCCCTAGACGGCTTTTGGCAAGGGCGAGGTCCTGCTGGCGTGCTTCGAGGCGTCGGCGGACGGATGTGGCTTCTCTACCGACGAGATTGCCAACTCCGTCAGTAGCCCTGGGTCTCCGTCCCCTGGCCTGGATGGCAGCGCCTCATCCTCGGGGGGTGGCACTTCGAATGCCAGTGTTTTTTGTTCATTACGGCTTTCGGGGCCTGAACATATATGTAACGCCGGCACAGAGCCGCGTTTTTTTTCCTCATTCCTGAGCACTAAGACTCGCCTGTTGTTTGTCTGAACCGCTTCACCAAGCATGAGTCGCCCCGTGTCAAGGTGACGAGTGAGGTATCCGTATCCCGGAGGCGTAGGAATCCCTCGGCTCGGTCGGCCCTGCTGTCCGAGGCTCCTCCGGCTTAGTTAAAGAAACCCCTCGGCCGCTCTTCGTCGAGCCGAGGCCAGGGGTAGCGATATCAGCATGAGCAGAGGCGGAGTTGGCTCGAGAAATAAAACCTGGTTGGCCGGAACCTAGCCAGGTTGTCCGTCGGCTGGATCGATGTCGGAGTTGATCAGCCGAGGCTTCGGACCGGGCTCGCGCCCTCGGAAGGTGGTGGGCCGAGGCCCCAGGGGTGACCGGCTGAGCCGCCTGCTCGGGCCGGGTTCTCGAAGAAGTCCCTGGTAGTGATTGCTCGGGCATGATGATGACGTCGTCCTCGGAGCAGAGACCCTCGGACCGCGTCACCGTCCGAGGCTAGGTCGGGCCTCGCCGAAGATGCCGTCGATGCCGAGGGCGTCGCCGCCCCCTTCCAGTGTTAAGACCCGAGCCTGCAGGATCAAATTGTCTTGTAGCGTGGGCCTTGTGCGGCCGTCGAGGCCAGAACACACACCCTTGCTGCGTTGTAAAGCTGCGTCTCTTTTCCTCTTGTTTCGGGTATCTGGACTTTTTGTCGGTAACAGGGATGTTAGTGCGAGCGAGAGTTGCTTCTCGCGGAAGGTGATGAGTGAGGTATCCGTATCCCGGAGGCGTGGGAGTCCCTCGGCTCGGTCGGCCTTGACTGCTTACGTGTACCCCGTCGTTTCCAGGATCCACTTTTCGAAGTAGTCAAAAAGCACGAAAGATGTTCTGGTAAAAGAGATTTTCTGTTCGAGGAAAATTTTGACGCAGAGGGGGTTTCCCCCCTTTTAGCCCCCGAGGGAGGGTCGGGCCTTGCCGAGGCGAGGCCGACCCTTCCTTGTTGACTAAACTTTGCGTGGGTGCGAGGTATATGAACAACTTGGAAACATCTTAAGGGTAGAAACGACGTAGCTGTTGGATGTTCCAAGCGTTGCCGTAGACCTCGCCTTGACTGTTGGCCAGCTTGTACGTTCCAGGCTTCAGAACTTTGGCGATGACGAATGGCCCCTCCCAGGGGGGCGTGAGCTTGTGCCTCCCTCGGGCGTCTTGCCGCAGCCGAAGCACCAGGTCGCCCACCTGGAGGTCTCGGGGTCGGACCCCTCGGGCGTGGTAGCGTCGCAGGGACTGCTGATACCGCGCCGAGTGTAGTAAGGCCCTGTCCCGAGCCTCGTCCAGCTGGTCCAGCGAGTCTTCTCGGCTAGCTTGGTTGCTTTCATCGTCGTAGGCCCTCGTCCTCGGGGAGCCGTATTCCAGGTCCGTGGGCAAGACGGCCTCGGCCCCGTAGACCAGGAAGAACGGCGTGAAACCCGTGGCTCGGCTCGGCGTCGTCCTTAGGCTCCAGACCACCGAGGGGAGTTCCTTCATCCACCGCTTGCCGAACTTGTTGAGGCCGTTGTAAATCCGAGGCTTGAGCCCTTGTAGAATCATGCCATTGGCGCGCTCTACTTGCCCATTCGACATGGGATGAGCTACGGCGGTCCAGTCCACCCGGATGTTGTGATCCTCGCAAAAATCCAAGAATTTTTTGCCGGTGAACTGGGTGCCATTGTCGGTGATGATGGAGTTCGGGACCCCGAAGCGATGGATGATGTTGGTGAAGAACGCCACCGCCTGCTCGGACCTGATGCTGTTCAGGGGTCGGACCTCGATCCACTTGGAGAATTTGTCGACAGCGACCAGCAGGTGCGTGTAGCCCCCGGGCGCCTTCTGCAGAGGGCCAACGAGGTCCAGACCCCACACAGCGAAGGGCCAGGTGATGGGTATCGTCTGCAGAGCCTGAGCGGGCAGGTGGGTCTGCTTCGCATAGAATTGGCACCCTTCGCAGGTGCGGACAATTCTAGTGGCGTCAGCCACCGCTGTCGGCCAGTAGAAGCCTTGGCGGAAAGCGTTCCCGACGAGGGTTCGAGGTGCTGCATGATGGCCGCAAGCCCCCGAATGTATTTCCCGCAGGAGTTCCTGACCTTCGGCGATGGAGATGCATCGCTGGAGGATGCCCAAGGGGCTACGGTGGTAGAGCTCCTTCTCATCGCTCAGCAAGACGAACGACTTGGCGCGTCGCGCTATCCGCCGAGCCTCGACTCGGTCGAGGGGCAGTTCTCCTTGGCGGAGATATTGCAGGTACGGGGTCTGCCAATCTTGATCTGGCGTGACCCCGCTCTGCTCCTCCTCGATGCGTAGGGCGGAGAAAGACTTCTTTGACGCGGAAAGGTGCACCCAAACTCGACGAGAGGGGTTCCCCCTTTTTAGCCCCCGAGGATGGGTCGGGTTCCGCCGGGGCGAGGCCGACCCTTCCTTGATGACTGATTCTCGTGTGTGAGTGGGGGAAGGGCGCAGCCCCCGGGCGTCGTTCGTGCAGAGGCCGTTCGACGAGTCGGGCTCCTGCCCGAATATCCGGCGAGTGCTCGGTGACATCCCTTGGTATGCCAGGCATGTCCGAGGGACCCCACGCAAGAATGTCGGCGTTTGCGCGGGGAAAGTCGACGAGTACTGCTTCCTATTTGGGGTCGAGCCCGGAACTGATCCGGATCTGCTTGGATGTGTCGCCACTGGGGTCGAGAGGGACGGCCTTAACCGTCTCCGTTGGCTCGATGTTGCCGGCATGTCGCTTCACGTCCGGCACCTCTCGGGAGAGGCTTTCCAAGTCGGCGATGAGGGCCTCGGACTCGGCGAGGGCCTCGGCGTACTCCACGCACTCCACATCGCATTCGAATGCGTGTTTGTACGTGGGGCCGACGGTGATGACCCCATCGGGGCCCGGCATCTTGAGCTTCAGGTAGGTGTAGTTGGGGATGACCATGAACTTCGCGTAGCATGGCCTTCCCAACACCGCGTGGTAGGTTCCTCGGAACCCGACCACCTCGAACGTCAAAATCTCCCTTCGGAAGTTGGAGGGCGTTCCGAAGCAGACAGGAAGGTCGAGCTGTCCGAGGGGCTGGACGCGCTTCCCAGGAATGATCCCGTGGAAGGGCGCAGCGCCGGCTCGGATGGATGACAGATCGACGCGCAGGAGCCCGAGGGTCTCGGCGTAGATGATATTGAGGCAGCTGCCCCCATCCATCAGGACCTTGGTGAGCCTGACGTCCCCGATGACGGGGTCGACGACGAGCGGGTACTTCCCCGGGCTCGGCACGTGGTCGGGGTGGTCGTCCTGGTCGAAGGTGATGGGCTTGTCGGACCAGTCTAGGTAGACTGGTGCCGCCACCTTCACCGAGCAGACCTCCCGACGCTCTTGCTTACGATGCCGAGCCGAGGCATTCGGCGCATGCCCCCTGTAGATCATGAAGCAGTCGCGGACCTCGGGGAACTCTCCTGCTTGGTGATCTTCCTTTTTGTCGTCGTCGCGGGCCCTGCCACCCTCTGCGGGTGGCCCGGCTCGGTGGAAGTGGCGCCGAAGCATGACGCACTCCTCGAGGGTGTGCTTGACGGGCCCCTGATGGTAGGGGCACGTCTCCTTGAGTGCCTTGTCGAAGAGGTTGGCGCCTCCGGGGGGCTTCCGAGGGTTCTTGTGCTCGGTGGCGGCAACAAGGTCCGTGCCGGCGGCGTCGCGTTTCGCTTGCGACTTCCTCCTGCCTTTCTTCTTGGCGCCGAGCGGAGTAGACGCCTCGGGAGCATCTTCCGACGGGCGGCCCTGGGGCTGCTTGTCCTTTCGGAAGATGGCCTCGACCGCCTCCTGGCCGGAGGCGAACTTGGTGGCGATGTCCATCAGCTCGCTCGCCCTGGTGGGGGTCTTGCGACCCAACTTGCTCACCAGGTCACGGCAGGTGGTGCCGGCAAGGAACGCGCCGATGACATCGGAGTCGGTGATGTTGGGCAGCTCGGTGCGCTGCTTCGAGAATCGCCGGATGTAGTCCCGAAGAGACTCTCCCGGCTGTGCTGGCAGCTTCGAAGGTCCCAGGAATTCCTGGGGCGCACGTACGTGCCCTGGAAGTTACCGGCGAAAGCTTGGACCAGATCCTCCCAGTTTGAAATCTGCCCCGGAGGCAGGTGCTCCAACCAGGCGCGAGCAGTGTCGGAGAGGAACAGGGGGAGGTTGCGGATGATGAGGTTGTCGTCGTCCGTTCCACCCAGTTGGCAGGCCAGGCGGTAGTCTGCGAGCCACAATTCCGGTCTCGTTTCCCCCGAGTACTTTGTGATAGTAGTCGGGGGTCGGAATCGGGGCGGAAACGGCGCCCGCCGAATGGCTCGGCTGAAGACCTGCGGACCGGGTGGTTCGGGCGAGGGACTCCGATCCTCCCCGCTGTCGTAGCGTCCCCCACGCCTGGGGTGATAGCCTCGGCGCACCCTTTCGTCGAGGCGTGCCCGACGGTCGCGATGAGGGTGCTCGTCGCCGAGGTGACCCGGGGCCGCAGGCGCGGTGTTGCGCGTGCGCCCGGTGTAGACCGAGGCTTCCCGCATGGGTCGGGAAGTCGCGACACGAGGTTCCGAGGGGTACCCCTGCCTTCGGTAGGCAGAGCTTTCGGCCCGTTGGGCCGCAGCGCCTTCCAGGAGATGCCTGAGCTCTCCCTGGATTCGCCGACCCTCGGTGGTTGATGACTCCGGCATCGCACGGAGGAGCATCGCCGCGGCTGCCAGGTCCTGACCGGTTCCGCCAAATGCGGGTGGCGGCCTGTCCCTGGCCTCGTTGGCGATGCGGTGCTGGAGACCCTGGGGCAGGTGACGTATTTCTCCGGCCGGGGGCTGGCTTGCCCATACCTGCCCGGCGTCCCGGCGGATTGCCTCGAGCGCTCCTGCTCCCTCATCGAGCCCGGCCTGCGCCCCGCGGACTTGCTCGAGCTGTGGGTTGTGACCCCCCGCCGGAACAGGGACCACAACTAGCTCCCGCAGGATGTCGGCGCGAGGCGCTGGCCTAGGGAGATCGCCATCCTCCGGCATGCCGAGACGGCTGCCTCCGGAGGGATCCCCTAGCTCAACGTGGAAACATTCGCGGCTCAGGCCGTAGTCCTTGCCGTCAAGGCTGCGGCTGCCATCGGAACAGTCGGAGAGGCAGTAGTTACATGCGGTCATGAAGTCCCGCATGGCACTGGGGTTGCCAGATCCAGAGAAATCCCAGAGGATGGTGGGATCGTCATCTTCCTCGGACCCAGAGCGACCGCACACGAAACCCCAGAGGGGTTGCACTCGCCTCAACGCGAGCGTCCGCCAAGGCGAGGTCGCCAGGCGGGTTGAGGTCGAGTCGAAATGACGAAGGATGGGGAACAGTCGGTACCTTTTTGTCGACGAGGAGCGACGAAGTCACATCGGGGGCTGATCGCGCCGTCGTCTTGGGTACGAGGGCGATGTCCTGCAGGCCCTTCGTGAGCGTGCTGGCGTCGTCCACCTGCTCGGGGTCGACGTGTTGCGGGGGGACGGCGCTCGCCTTTGCCTCAAACGCGAGGGTGACGCCCGACGCGCCCTCTGTTGGGGCACTGGGGATGTCGATTCGTTCGACAGCCGACTGAGCGCGGCCTCCCGCTCTGCCCTGGTTGCCCCGCCTTCTCCTCCGATGGCGAGGGAGAGGATGGGGCGAGCTCGAAAGTTGTCCTTCCCCCACGCGGGAAAGACGTCGTCGATTCCGCCGCCGGCGGGCAGACTGTCCGCCACCATTGTCGCCGTCGCGCGGCGGTGGAAGGAGTATCATGTCGTAGCCGCTGTCGAGAGACATGAACTCGAGGCTCCCGAAACGGAGCACCGTCCCGGGTTAGAGAGGTCGTTGGAGACTGCCCATCTGGAGCTTGACGGGAAACTGCTCGTCAACACGCAGCAGGCCCCTACCTGGCGCGCCAACTGTCGGCGTTTCGAGACCGGGGGGGTCCCCGAGCCGACGAGTGAGTGTGCCGCGTGCCCCAGCCCAGATGGGTCGAGCGCGTGGGCGAGCGCGAAGGGGGGAAGAGCGAGGTCGGTGGCCGGAGCCGGGTCGTGGTGAGGGAGACGGAGATCCCGCGACCTTTCGTGTTCGCCCCGCGCCCAGGTCGGGTGCGCTTGCAGTAGGGGGTTACAAGCGTCCGCGCGGGTGAGGGGAGCGAGCGGCCCCAAGAGAGCGCCTGCCCCTGCCCTCGTTCCCGCGAGGCCAACCTTTTTCTAAGAAGGCCCTGGTCCTTCCTTTTATAGGTGTAAGGAGAGGATCCAGGTGTACAAATGGGGGTGTAGCAAGGTGCTACGTGTCTAGCGAGGGAGAGCTAGTGCCCTAAGTACACGCCAAGGTGGCAGCCGGAGAGATCTTGGCGCCCAGATGGTGTGGCGTCGTGGCTGTCGGAGAAGCAACGGAGCCTGGCGGAGGGACAGCTGTCGAAGTGGTTGGGCCCTTGCTGACGTCCCCCTGCTTTCGTAAGGGAGCTGGGAGCCGCCATCGTCATGGGCCTAGCGGGGCGCCATCATTGCCTATCTGGCGGAGCTGGCCAGATGGGACGCCGGTCTTGTTCTCTGCAGCCCGAGTCGGCTCGGGGCAGGGTGATGATGGCGCTTTCTGCTGTCGTGGCGGACCTGTGTCCTAGGTCGGGTGACGTGGAGGCTCCTCCGAAGCCGAAGTCGAGTCCGTCCTGCATGGCAGAGGCCAAGCCCGAGCCCCGGGGTCGGGCGAGGCGGAGGTTGTTCGGCAGAGGCCAGGGCGGAGTCCGAGCCCTGGGTCGGGTGAAGCGGAGTTCGTCGTCTTCCGGGGCCTTAGCCCGAGTCCGAGCCCTGTGTCGGGCGGAGCGGAGTTCGCCGTCTTCCGGGGCCTTAGCCCGAGTCCGAGCCCTGGGTCGGGCGGAGCGGAGTTCGCCGTCTTCCGGGGCCTTAGCCCGAGTCCGAGCCCTGGGTCGGGCGGAGCGGAGTTCGCCGTCTTCCGGGGCCTTAGCCCGAGTCCGAGCCCTGGGTCGGGCGGAGCGGGGTTCGCCGTCTTCCGGGGCCTTAGCCCGAGTCCGAGCCCTGGGTCGGGCGGGGCGGAGTTCGCCGTCTTCCGGGGCCTTAGCCCGAGTCCGAGCCCTGGGTCGGGCGGAGCCTCCTATGGCGCTCCTGGCAAAGCCTGGTCGCCCGTCGGTCTCACTCTTTGCGTTAAATGCCCCAGCGACTTGGTCGGTCGGCGCAGTGATTTAGTCAGGGTTGCTTCTCAACGAAGGCAAGGCCTCGGGCGAGCCGGAGATGCGTCTGCCGTAAAAAGGGGGCCTCGGGCGAGACGGAAACACCTCAGGGTCGGCTGCCCTTGCCCGAGGCTAGGCTCGGGCGTGGCGTGATCGAGTCGCTCGTATGGACTGATCCCTGACTTAATCAAACCCATCAGGCCTCTACAGCTTTATGCTGATGGGGGTTACCAGCTGAGAATTAGGCGTCTTGAGGGTACCCCTAATTATGGTCCCCGACAATCCTAACCATGTCTATAGGCTCTCTAAGGCGCTTTATGGGCTCAAGCAAGCCCCAAGAGCATGATATGAATGCCTAAGAGATTTTCTTATTGCTAATGGCTTCAAAGTCGGCAAGGCCGATCCTACTTTATTTACTAAAACTCTTGACAATGATTTGTTTGTATGCCAAATTTATGTTGATGATATTATATTTGGGTCTACTAACGAATCAACATGTGAAGAATTTAGTAGGATCATGACACAGAAATTCGAGATGTCAATGATGGGGGAGTTGAAGTATTTCTTAGTGAAAGGGAATTAGGCTTACAACTATTTCCTAAAACGATTTTGGTGGTTGAATTGCCCAACACAAATAATTGGACTAACTAGTTTGCCCAAGTTTATAAGTTCTACAGGTACCAAAGGTTCACAATAAGCCAATAAAAAGACCAAGAAAAGGGTTCAACAAAAAGAGCAAGGGACAACCGAAGGCACCCTGGTCGGGCGCACCGGACTGTCCGGTGCGCCACCGGACAGTGTCCGGTGCACTAGGGGACTTCAAGCTGAACTTCGCACCTTCGGGAAAACTCAGAGGCACCACGCTATAATTCACCGGACTGTCCAGTGTACACCGGACAGTGTCCGGTGCTCCAAGGAGACGCGACTCTGAACTTGTCAGCTTCGGGAATTCGCTCCGCTATAATTCACCGGACATGTCCGGTGTGCACCGGTCTATCCGGTGTAACGGCGGAGCAGCGGCTACTTCGGCGCAACGGTCACCTGCTACGGCATTAAATGCACGCCAGCGCGCGCAGAGGAGCAGAGCACGCGCGGGTGGCACACCGGACAGTCTACAGGACTTGTCCGGTGCGCCACCGGACAGCCAGGCGGGCCCACACGTCATACCTCCAACGGTCGAACCCTAACGGCCGGGTGACGTGGCTGGCGCACCGGACAGTGTCCGGTGGCGCATCGGACTGTCCGGTGCTCCATGCGATAGCAGCCTTCACCAACGGCTAGTTTGGTGGTTGGGGCTATAAATACCCCCAATCACCCCTCATTCAAGTCATCCAAGTTTTCACACTTCTACACCTTACAAGAGCTCTAGCATTCAATTCTAGACACACCAAAGTGATCAAATCCTCTCCAATTCCACACAAAGCTTTAGTGACTAGTGAGAGAGATTTGTTGTGTTCTTTTGAGCTCTTGCGCTTGGATTGCTTTTTTCTTTCTCATTTGTTCTTGTGATCAAAATTCAATTGTAACCGAGGCAAGAGACACCAATTGTGTGGTGGTCCTTGCGGGGAAGTTTTGTTCCTGGTTGATTTGAGAAGAGAAGCTCACTCGGTCCGAGGGACCGTTTGAGAGAGGGAAAGGGTTGAAAGAGACCCGGTCTTTGTGACCACCTCAACGGGGAGTAGGTTTGCAAGAACCGAACCTCGGTAAAACAAATCCGCGTGTCATACTCTTCATTCGCTTGCGATTTGTTTTGCGCCCTCTCTCTAGGACTCATTATTATTTCTAACGCTAACCCGACTTGTAGTTGTGATTAATTTTGTAAATTTCAGTTTTGCCCTATTCACCCCTCCCTCTAGGCGACTTTCACTTAGGATTTCAAGTAAAGCAACTCCAAGAGGGCACCTTCATTTGCCAAACGAAGTATACTCAAGACATTCTAAATAAGTTTGGGATGAAGGATGCCAAGCCCATCAAGACTCCCATGGGAACAAATGGGCATCTCGACCTCGACACAGAAGGTAAATCCGTCGATCAAAAGGTATACCGGTCGATGATAGGTTCATTACTCTATTTATGTGCATCTCGACCGGACATTATGCTTTCCGTGTGCATGTGTGCAAGATTCCAAGCCGACACTAAGGAATCTCACCTTACGGCCGTAAAACGAATCTTGAGATATTTGGCGTATACTCCTAAGTTTGGGCTTTGGTACCCTCGGGGATCCACATTTGATTTAATTGGTTATTCGGATGCCGATTGGGCGGGGTGCAAAATTAATAGAAAGAGCACATCGGAGACTTGCCGAAAACTTGGATGTCTTAAAGTGTGGTGGTTGGGGGTTATTTATAGCCCCAACCACCAAAGTGGCCGTTGGGAGGGGCTGCTGTCGTATGGCGCACTGGACAGTCCAGTGCGCCACCAGACACTGTCCCGTGCGTCAGCCACGTCACCCAACCGTTAGGGTTCGACCGTTGGAGCTCTGATAAGTGGGGCCACCGGACAGTCCGGTGGTGGTGCACCGGACAGTCACTGTTCACTGACCGGTGCGCCTTCTGACGCCTGCTCTGACTTCTGCGCGCAGGCGTGCACTGTGGCGTTTCACTGTTCCTCTGCAGACGACCGTTGGCGCGAAGTAGCCGTTGCTCCGCTGGCATATTGGACAGTCCGGTGGTACACCAGACAGTACAGTGAATTATAGCGGAGTGGCTCCCCGAATTCTCGAAGCTGGCAAGTTCAGAGTGGATTCTCCCTGGTGCACCGGACACTGTCCGGTGACACACCGGACAATCCGGTGCGCTAGACCAGGGCACTCTTCGGTTGTCCTTTGCTCTTTTTATTTGAACCCTATCTTTGACTTTGTATTGGTTTGCGTTGAATCTTTGGCACCTATAGAACTCATAATCTAGAGCAAACTAATTAGTCCAATAATTTGTGTTGGACAATTCAACCACCAAAATTTATATAGGAAAAGGTTTGACCCTATTTCCCTTTCAGACTCTCCCATAGCTTCATTGTATGGCTCATGAGCTTAATTCCACGATAATTAGTACAACTTTGAACATCTCCTTTGTTTTTGAAGATTGGTACTAACGTACTCCGCCGCCACTCGTCGGGCATTCTGTTTGTCCGAAAGATGGTGTTGAAAAGCTTAGTTAGCCATACTATCGATATGTCTCCAAGGCATCTCCATACCTCGATAGGGATACCATCAGTGTCCATCGCCTTTCCTACCTTCATCCTTTTTAGTGCCTGCTTAACTTCATATTCTTGTATCCTTCATACAAAACCTCTGATGTTGTCATCAAATGGTTCGTCCAATTCTATTATAGAACTCTCATTCCCTCCATTGAACATTTTGTTAAAGTACTCATTCCATCTGTTCTTGATCTATTCATTCTTCACTAATAGTTGGTTTGCTTCATCCTTGATGCATTTGACTTGGTTAACATCCCTTGTACGAACAACACTAAGCGAAGTCTGTTAAACAAGTAATCCGTTATAGCTCATGTATGAACACTTTATGTATATGAATGTGAATTACGTCTCACCGTTTGGAAAAGTTGACTTGCAAAACCAATGTTTTATTAAGCTACTATTTAAATTATTATTCAGTTCGCTTCCGAAAATTTATCGATCTTTTGGCTTAGGGCACGTTTGCGACCTTGGCCCGCTGGCCTGGCTGTGCTCGCGGGATGCAACATATGTGTTTGTATGGTTTGATTTGTTTTGGAGCTCGGCCCTGTGGGTGCAAAAGTGGCTCTTCAGCCTGGCTCCCAGGAAACGAAGTCAGGCTCCGTTTTTTTGGAGCTCGGCTGCCGGTGGCGCAAACCAGCTCCTCGTGGCTGCTTCCAAGAAACAAAACTGTCTTTTAACCTGACTATCTACGTATGGCAAACATTGACTCACTTGAGCCAGGTTTATTTGGTACAAGTACACAAACAAGATATGTTATACCAGTTGAGTCCGGCTGAAGTTAGCCTGATTCACACGAGCAGGCCGAGCCGGCCAGATACACGTCGCAAACACGCCCTTAGTAATTGTACATTTTGGTCAGAGATAACTGTGGTCCGTAGACCTCGGACTCGAGTAGGCTACCGCATCATGCGCGACTGCAACAATGATAGCCCTACTAGGCTACTACTGTACCACTACTCCAAAAGTCCAGAGCAACTGTTTTGTCATGTCAGCACGCCTGGCAGGCTCATGTTAAATTGGCCTATAGTTGCTCGGATTTATAGAGAGAAAAAAAACGAAATCGAAATTCGGGCGTGTACACAGCGCTCTGGAATTCAAATTTCTTGCGCGCTGTGGCCTACCGAACGCAGGACAAAAAAAAATAATCATATACCGTGACGCGCCGTCGCAGGCGCGGCACGCTTGAGAGTTGAGACCGAAAATTTTTAAAAAACCGGGCCTACTTGTCCGCCTGCACGCCTCACCAAGCGGTGCGCGCTCCTCGGGCCGGCGAGCAGCGACACCGCTTCGTCGGCGCAGCAGTCGAGCCGTCGGGCTCACCAGCCACAGCCAGGCAGTCGCCAGTTAACCCTGTGGGCCCCGTTTAACCCGCCTCCGTTCGCTGTAGAGACTTGTGGCTGCAGTCGAAACGGGCAGGGGTGGGCTTTTCGACGTGAGCTGTACCGTACTACCCGGGAGCACCTCGATCACCTCCCGTCAGCACACGCCCCTGTTCCACTCCGTACCCCTGTCTTTAAAGCGCTCACGCCTTTAACGCGGTGCAAAAAATTAAACGTAAACGCCAGCCAAAGCCACGAAAAACCCGCAAACGGACACGGCTGGGACGCAAAACTCTCGTGACCGTGTGTGACACACCCAACGTTAGCTCTCGAGTCTCGACAACAACACGCGGTGACACTGCCTTCTCTGCGGCACCAACTGGCATCGTATCTTGTTCATACGGCCATCCGTAGTTTCCCCTCTGGCAAAAATAATGTCAAGGGATACAGAGCCAGCCACACAGTGTTGCACGACCAGAAACGGGGAGTCGTTCCCCCCTCCTAAAAAATTAGTTCAACCACCATTTGAAACCGCAACCAGAAGATACTGAAAATTCGCCAAACCATTTGACGAATGGCGGAGTGGGCAGAGTGGCATTGGCATGACGCAACATGTGTACTAGACAGAAAAAGAATCCTAAAACAGATAATGGACGCCAATCGTATATGTACGTACTCTCCTCCAACTTCTGCACAGTACTCTCCCACCCGCCGTCCGGCCTTCGTGTCGCGGTGGGAAAAAAAATACGCGCAATAAACTAGCGCAGTGAACACCGGGGAGACGGGAGAGAGAGGCATTTGGGGGCGATACGGGAGCGCTACGGCGCGTCTCGGTGGCCCCACGCCTTCGAGTTGCACCGGCGAAAAATGGAAAATGATTTCCGGATGGCTGCTGTTTTCTCTCTCCTCGGCGTCCTCTTTTTTATAAGAGTAGAAGAGTCCCAGGCGTCGGCCTCGGCCGGTTTTTAATACCCCCCGTCGCCCATCGACATTCCGTTCGCCTTCCTCGCCCCCATCTCTTTCTCGCCGTCCCACTCCGGCACTCCCACCTCTTTTCGCTGATAAGCACGCCGCTACTCCCCACTCCATCCATCCATCCACCCGCCGCTTTTCTCTCTTCTTTGGAGAGGCAGCCGCACGCAGTGGTTTGGTGCCGCTGGTCCGCCAGGGTCCTGTGCGCTGTGCTCATTCCACCGGTCGGCGGTGGGCTTTCAGGCTTCTTCGACGGCGTCGAGAGTGGAGGAAATGTCGACGACGGAGTGCGCGGATCTCGGGGAGGAGTTCTGGCTGCCGGAGGACTTCCTGGACGACGACTTCTTCTCCGAGGAGGAGAAGGCGGCCGTGGCAGCCCGGAGCGAGAGCGACGAGGAGGACAGCCTGGCGGGGCTCTCGCGCCGCCTCGCGGGCCTCCTCGGCGACGGTGGGGAGCGTAAGGCTCCCGCGGCCAAGGTTGTTTTTCATCTGCCTGCCTGCGTGATGCGCGGTTGCTTCTTTCTGGTTGTACGTAGTTAGTGGCGCGTACGTGCCGGAGTTTCTGATGGTGCGTTTCTTGTGCGGCAGGCGGAGGTGACGGTTGGGTCGCCGCAGTCGACGCTGTGCGGGCTGCCCAAGTCGGGGCAGGAGAGCCCCAGCGGCGGGGCGTCCAAGGGCACGTCGCCGCCGTCGTCGCCCCTGGACCAGAGGCCCGCCGACCCGTGGGATCTGCTCTACGAGGCGGCCGGACAGGTTGCGCGCATGCGCGCCGCCAACAGCGTGCCGGTGCAGGCCGCCAACGGTTTCCACGGCCAGAGCGGGTTCGCGCCGCCGCCACGCAAGCCCTCGCCACCGCCAATCGCACCTCCCTCCACCAAAGTCCCTGCCGGTGGGCACTACTACGACCCGTTCGCGCGCTTGGTCTCGCAGCGCCAGATGCAGGCTGCTCAGGTGCGTGCGTGTCCTCTCGCTAAGATTCTCCGGTTGTTTCGTTCCCTTCGTTCTGTTCCTGTTGCCCTGACGCTTCCTTCTCTGTCCGCTTCCCCCCGTTGGTTTGCAGTTCCATCTACTGAAGCAACAGCAACTGCTCAAGCTACAGAGGGAGCGGCAGCAGCTTGCCGCTGCCGCGGCGTGGAGCGCGCGCCAGGGCGCATGCGCCAAGCCCGTCGGCTGCGTCCGCGGCGACGCGCTGCTTGGTCTGAACCCGGCGGCGTGCCTCCCGCTTCAGAAGCCGCAGCAGCACCACCACCACCACCACGCGCCGGCGGCTCCGGCCTCTGGCATGCGTGCCGTGTTCCTCACCCCTTCCGGCGCCAAGCGCGAGCGTAACGGAACTGGCGTGTTTCTTCCCAGGCCGGCTGGCGCCCCGGCAGAGCCGAAGAGAAAGACAGGTGCGTCGGTGGTACCATCTTCCCTGTCCGCTTCGTGCTCACTGCCACTGGATACCTCGCTGCTGTTCTTTGCTTGAACATGCAACTCATCACTAGGTGCTCTCCCTCCGCTTCGTGCAGGGTGTTCGACGGTTCTTGTCCCTGCTCGCGTCGTCCAGGCTCTCAACCTCAACCTCGACGACCTCGGCGCGCAGCCTCGTTACCCAGGCGGCTTTGTTCTTGATCACGGTAACCAACTTTTTCGCTCGACCTCGTTCTGTTCTAAGCGTACCCTTTTGCCGAAATGAAATAGCTGCTAATGTTTACCATCTTCCGCCGCTGCAGAGGCCTTGATTAGTCGGAGCAACGCCATGCTTGCGAGCCAGAAGCGCCGGGCTGCCTCGCAGGCACTGTGCCACAGTTCTTGAGTGAGGTCGCCGCCGACTGGAAGCAGACGAAGGGAACCACCACCACAAAGATTCCGGCGACAGCCAGCCTTCGTGTGGTCGTCGCTCCAGCAGCTACATTCCTAATAATTAAAAAAAAATAGTTCCGAGTACCTTTTGTTAGGTAGTGTGTTAGCAGCAGAGTTAGGAAGACAGTAGTAGCGTTAGCATCAGTGGTAGGTCTGTTCATTTTGGATCCGGTGATATATTGGTTCTTTGGTGGAGATGGAGGAGAAGCTTAGAAATCCAGTTTGGTGGAACAGTAATAATAAGGGGTTCGAGAGAGAGAGAGAGATAGGTGTTAGCTGATGCAAGAATGTTGAGATTTGAAAAATGTCATTTCCCCATCCATCCATCCACGAGTGGCTTTTGCTTGCTTTGGTGGGCTACCAGCAGACGCAGCTAGAGCATCTCTCTCGTCTCTCTGTTTGTTTGCAACCTTTTTTTTACTTGCAAAAGAAGCTTGCCGTGGGCTCCATGAATAAGGGCGTTTGCTTTGTTGTCCTAGAGTATTTATCAAAAGGAATTGTTTGTGTTTCGCCTGTACCAGTGCTAGTAGTAATGGTGTTTAGGAGTGAAGTGGTTAGTTGCTTAGCACAGCTGCTGGTTGCAGGTTTCCAGTGTGAACAGCGGCGATATAAATTTATATATATCTTGTGTATGCCTCTCATGGCTTTGTGGTACAATAATATATGGAATTTCATTACTTAACCAATTCTGTGGACATCCTTCTGTTCTCCGTTGGTTTGTGATAACGCATGTGAGGTGAGCAGAGCAGCGGTCGTTTGTCCGGGTGCCTAACCGCCGCAGAATCTGGCGCGGGCGGGGTGGGTCACCTTCAAGGGATCTGCATCTCCTGCCATTCCTCTCGCCGGATCCCTGAGAACGACGCCTCTGGTTGGGTGAGCGGGGCTGGTCCAGCGCGGGTTTGGCCGGAGCCTGGAGGGAGGAGAACGAACATGACGCTTTGGCTCCGGACGTTGGCCCCATCCGACGGTGGAGAGCAGCGCGGAGCAGAGGTGTCTCGGCTGTGTTTAGGCCTGCTCGTTCGTACGCATTCGGGTGTCGGCCGAGTCGGTGCCTGTGTCTGGTCTGCTGTCACAGGCGCAGCGTGGTGGCCCGGTCAAACCGTCAAAGCGGTCGCTTATTTTATTTTATTTCCTTGGTAAATTTTTTTTTTGTTTCCTCGCTTGTTGCGCCGTCTTTTGTTTGGAGTTTCTACCGTGCGTCCCACATCCATCGGTCGCCGAGAAAGGCGTGTTTCCAAGAGAAAGCGGCTTGCCTCGGGTTCCACTTCCCACCGATGGAATGGAGCTCAAAGTGGCCTCTGGCATCGCCAGCACTCTTTTCGCTAGCATCGGGGGGCCTTGTTTCCGTGATCCTGTCCCTTTTCCGCTAGGGTTATAAAATCCCACCCGCGATTTTAAACTCGCGGGAGTACCACGGATAGTATCTTCTTTTGGCTACTTTCGACAGGGCTCTCACCGCTGGGGGAAACTCTAGTGTGGATGGAGTTTCACATGCCGCATCGCTTTGTTTCTGTCTGGCGAGTGGTGGCGGTCTGGGTGGCACGCACGACGACGGTGGTGGTGTGTGCTTGTGTTGTGTTGACGACGGCAGACTCTGGGCGGTTGGGCTGCGAAAGGCGCGCGCCGGTGTGGCAGCAGGGCAGGTGCAGGTGCAGGTGCAGGTGCAGGTGCTGCTGCTCCCGCCGCTGAGCGCGATATATGCCGACAGGCTGGGGTTGCGGCGTCGTGATCGCTGCCTGGAAAGGTGGGTCGGCTCGAGCTGGTCGCGTTGGGTGCGCACAGCGCAGGGCAGACCCGCGCCGCGCCGCGTCGCTCTCCATGTGACCCTCACGTTGTTGGGTTGGGTCGTTCATCGTGCGTGCCGGTGGCAGTGGTGGTGTGTTGGTTGGGTGAGCTGGGACGGAGGTCCACCACCGCGGCGGGTCTCGGCGCGCTGTCACGGCCGGTGGCATGGCGAGCAGCCGCGCGGTGGGTTGGCTGCCGGCTGCCGCTCATCGCTGAACGTGCAGCAATTCCCGCCATTTTCCAGCACTCAATGTTCCGTTCCGGACGTGGTCCGGCCCACCGCCCACCCCTGCTATACTTGCGACTCTTTTTTGTACGCCTTCCCGCCATCGAGTGCGGACGGACCGGGGGTACTAGATATTTTTCTGACGCATACGGCAAGTCAGCAATCAAAGAGCACACCTATAATCTACTGTTTCCACACGTCTCGTGGGGCCCGGGAGGAGGTTCCGGAGGGAATCGATGCCATGAGCCTTTGTTCCGGCCCAGTTCAGCGTACGTGCCTTGACGTTTATTATTACTAGTATATGTTTTAGTAATTGGTTGATGATTGTGTAGTTTGGTGACCTAACTGGTGCGTATTTATTTTCACTCAGCTACTTAGGACATGTATAGCCTAAATATTATGTTGTAGTTTCCGAACACTAGATATACATAAAAAACTTTTCACGCAACCTGATGTATCTAATCCTTGAATCTTATATTTATTAGAACACCTTAAGATATAACTCATTTATATGTGTTATATGTGTTTAATCATATCTAGACTTAGAGAACCGTGTTAAAGACGTTTTTTCACCAAGATACGTCTCTTGTGTTTTTTACATTTACCTCCTTAGATACCCTTAAGATACATATTATTTATTTGGTTTGTACATGCCCTAACCAGCCAGACGCCTATCCATTCCATGCACGACTCCAGTGATGAACTTAATGTACGACTACCATAATCTAATAACACATTTATTAGTTAGAACATGAGGCAACAACAACCGTAGATTAACGTTGATCGTACTTGAGTCGTACGCGTCGATCATATGTGAAGCATAGACGTTCTTGGAATAACGGACGGTTCAAACTTGAGCCCATGTAGATTGCGTGTTAGTAGGGTAGATCCAGTATTCGATGACACCCGGGTCGAGCTACTAGATATAAGTGTCGGGGACCATAATTAGGGGTACCCTCAAGACGCCTAATTCTCAGCTGGTAACCCCCATCAGCATAAAGCTGCAGAGGCCTGATGAGTTTGATTAAGTCAGGGATCAGTCCATACGAGCGACTTGATTACGCCACGCCCGAGCCTAGCCTCGGGCGAGGGCAGCCGACCTTGAGATGACTCCGTCTCGCCTGAGGTCTCCTCTTTCACGGCAGACGCATCACCGGCTCGCCCGAGGCCCCGCCTTCGATAAGAAGTAACCCTGACTAAATCACCGCGCCTACCGACCAAACCCCTGGGGCCTTCAACGCAAAAGGTAAGACCGACGGGCGACCAGACTTCGCCAGAGGCGCTATAGGAGGCTCCGCCCGACCCAGGGCTCGGACTTGGGCTAAGGCCCCGGAAGACGGCGTACTCGGGCTAAGGCCCCGGAAGACGGCGAACTCCGCTCCGCCCGACCCAGGGCTCGGACTTGGGCTAAGGCCCCGGAAGACGGCGTACTCGGGCTAAGGCCCCGGAAGACGGCGAACTCCGCTCCGCCCGACCCAGGGCTCGGACTCGGGCTAAGGCCCCGGAAGACGGCGAACTCCGCTCCGCCCGACCTAGGGCTCGGACTCGGGCTAAGGCCCCGGAAGACGACGACCTCCGCCTCGCCCGACCCAGGGCTCGGACTCCGCCTCGGCCTCTGCCGAACGATCTCCGCCTCGCCCGACCCAGGGCTCGGACTCTGCCTCTGTCTTGCAGGACGGACTCGACCTCGGCTTCGGAGGAGCCTCCACGACGCCCGACCTAGGCCGCGAGACCGCCACGTCAACGGGAGGCGTCATCATCACCCTACCCTGAGCCGACTTGGGTCGCAGAGAACAAGACCGGCGTCCCATCTGGCCAGCTCCGCCAGATAGGCAATGATGGCGCCTCACTAGACCATGACGACGGCGGCCCCCGGCTCCCTTACGAAAGCAGGAAGACGTCAGCAAGAGCACAGCTGTTCCCACAGCTGTCCCTCCGTCAAGCTCCATTGCTTCTCCAACAGCCACGACGCCACACCAACAGGGTGCCAAGATCTCTCCGGCTGCCACCTTGGCATGTACTTAGGGCCCTAGCTCTCCCTCGCTAGACACGTAGCACCTTGCTACACCCCCATTATGTACACCTGGCTCCTCTCCTTACGCCTATAAAAGGAAGGACCAGGGCCTTCTTAGAGAAGGTTGGCCTCGCGGGAACGAGGGCAGGGGCAGGCGCTCTCTTGAGGCCGCTCGCTCCCCTCACCCGTGCGGACGCTTGTAACCCCCTACTGCAAGCGCACCCGACCTGGGCGCGGGACGAACACGAAGGTCGCGGGAACTTCCGTCTCTCTCTCTCTCTCTCTCTCTCCCGACCTGGCTCCGGCCACCGATCTCGCTCTCTCTTCCCCCCTTCGCGCTCGCCCACGCGCTCGACCCATCTGGGCTGGGGCACGCGGCACTCTCACTCGTCGGCTCGGGGACCCCCCGGTCTCGAAACGCCGACAGTTGGCGCGCCAGGTAGGGGCACGCTGCGTGTTGACGAGCAGTTTCCCGTCAAGCTCCAGATGGGCAGTCTCCAACGACCTCTGCAACCCGGGACGGTGCTCCGTTTCGGGAGCCTCGAGTTCATGTCTCTCGGCAGCAGCTGCGACATGATACTCCTTCCACCGCCGCGCGACAGCGACAATGATGGCGGACAGCCCGCCCGCCGGCGGCGGAATCGACGACGCCTTTCCCGCGTGGGGGGAGGACAACTTCCGAGCTCACCCCATCCTCTCCCTCGCCGTCGGAGGAGGAGGAGGCAGGGCAACCGGGGCCGAGCGGGAGGCTGCGCTCCGACGGCTGTCGAGCAGATCGACATTCCCGGCGCCCCGACGGAGGACACGCCAAGCGTCGCCCTCGCGTTCGAGGCAAAGGCGAGCAGCATCCCCCCACAACACATCGACCCCGAGCAGGCGGACGACGCCGGCGCGCTCACGAAGGGCCTGCAGGACGTCGCCCTCGTACCCAAGACGACGGCGCGATCAGCCCCCGACATGACTTCGTCGCTCCTCGTCGACAAAAAGGTACCGACTGCTCCCCATCTTTCGTCATTTCGACTCGACCTCAACCTGCCTAGCGATCTCGCTCTGGCGGATGCTCACATTGGGGCGAGTGCAACCTCTCTGGGGTTTCGTATGCGGTCGCCTTGGGACCGATTGACGGGTGTCTCGACCTGCGGACCCTCTGGGTCCGAGGAAGATGACGACCCCAGCATCTGCTGGGATTTCTCCGGATCTGGCAACTCTAGTGCCATGCGGGACTTCATGACCGCATGTGACTACTGCCTCTCCGACTGTTCTGACGGCAGCCGCACCCTTGGCGACAAGGACTGCGGCCCGAGCCGCGAATGTTTCCACATCGAGCTAGGGGATCCCTCCGGAGGCGGCTGTCTCGGCATGCCGAAGGATGGTGATCTCCATAGGCCAGCGCCTCGCGCCGACATCCCGCGGGAGCTAGCTGTGGTCCCCGTTCCGGCGGGGGGTCACGACCCACAGCTCGAGCAAGTCCGCGGGGCGCAGGCCGGGCTCGATGAGGGAGCGGGAGCGCTCGAGGCAATCCGCCAGAACGTCGGGCAGGTATGGGCGGGCCAGCCCCCGGCCGCAGAAATACGTCACTTGCCCCAGGGTCTCCAACACCGCATCACCAACGATGCCAGGCCCAGACTGCCTCCCGCATCCGGCGGGACCGGTCAGGACCTGGCAGCGGCAGCGATGCTCCTCCGCGCGATGCCGGAGTCATCAACCACCGAGGGTCGGCGAATCCAGGGAGAACTCAAGCACCTCCTGGAAGGCGCTGCGGCCCGGCGGGCCGAAAGCTCTGCCTCCGGAAGGCAGGGGTACCCCTCGGAACCTCGTGCCGCGACTTCCCGACTCACGCGGGAAGCCTCGGTCTTCACCGGGCGCACGCGCAACACCGCGCCTGCGGCCCCGGGCCACCTCGGCGACGAGCACCCTCATCGCGACCGTCGGGCGTGCCTCGACGAAAGGGTGCGCCGAGGCTACCACCCCAGGCGTGGGGGACGCTACAACAGCGGGGAGGATCGGAGTCCCTCGCCCGAACCACCCGGTCCGCAGGTCTTCAGCCGAGCCATTCAGCGGGCGCCGTTTCCGCCCCGATTCCGACCCCCGACTACTATCACGAAGTACTCGGGGGAAACGAGACCGGAATTGTGGCTTGCGGACTACCGCCTGGCCTGTCAACTGGGTGGGACGGACGATGACAACCTCATCATCCGAAACCTCCCCCTGTTCCTCTCCGATACCGCTCGTGCTTGGTTAGAGCACCTGCCTCCGGGGCAGATTTCCAACTGGGAAGATCTGGTTCAGGCTTTCGCCGGCAACTTCCAGGGCACGTACGTGCGCCCCGGGAATTCCTGGGACCTCCGAAGCTGTCGGCAACTGCCGGGAGAGTCTCTTCGGGACTACATCCGGCGGTTCTCGAAGCAGCGCACCGAGCTGCCCAACATCACCGACTCCGATGTCATCGGCGCGTTCCTCGCCGGCACCACCTGCCGCGACCTGGTGAGCAAGTTGGGTCGCAAGACCCCCACCAGGGCGAGCGAGCTGATGGACATCGCCACCAAGTTCGCCTCCGGCCAGGAGGCGGTAGAGGCCATCTTCCGAAAGGACAAGCAGCCCTAGGGCCGCCCGTCGGAAGATGCTCCCGAGGCGTCTACTCCGCGCGGCGCCAAGAAGAAAGGCAGGAGGAAGTCGCAAGCGAAGTGCGACGTTCCCGATGCAGACCTTGTCGCCGCCACCGAGCACAAGAACCCTCGGAAGCCCCCCGGAGGCGCCAACCTCTTCGACAAGGCTCTCAAGGAGGCGTGCCCCTACCATCAGGGGCCCGTCAAGCACACCCTCGAAGAATGCGTCATGCTTCGGCGCCACTTCCATCGGGCCGGGCCACCCGCAGAGGGTGGCAAGGCCCGCGACGACGACAAACGGGAGGATCGTCAAGCAGGAGAGTTCCCAGAGGTCCGCGACTGCTTCATGATCTACGGAGGGCATGCGGCGAACGCCTCGGCTCGGCATCGTAAGCAAGAGCGTCGGGAGGTCTGTTCGGTGAAGGTGGAGGCACCAGTCTACCTAGACTGGTCCGACAAGCCCATCACCTTCGACCGGGACGACCACCCCGACCACGTGCCGAGCCCGGGGAGGTACCCGCTCGTCGTCGACCCCGTCATCAGCGACGTCAGGCTCACCAAGGTCCTGATGGATGGAGGCAGCTGCCTCAACTTCATCTACGCTGAGACCCTCAGGCTCCTGCGCGTCGACCTGTCGTCCGTCCGAGCAGGCGCTGCGCCCTTCCACGGGATCATCCCCGGGAAGCGCGTCCAGCCCCTCGGACAGCTCGACCTCCCTGTCTGCTTCGGAACGCCCTCCAACTTCCGAAGGGAGACTTTGACGTTCGAGGTGGTCGGGTTCCGAGGAACCTACCACGCAGTGTTGGGAAGGCCATGCTACGCGAAGTTCATGGCCATCCCCAACTACACCTACCTGAAGCTCAAGATGCCGGGCCCCAACGGGGTCATCACCGTCGGCCCCACGTACAAACACGCATTCGAATGCGATGTGGAGTGCGTGGAGTACGCCGAGGCCCTCGCCGAGTCCGAGGCCCTCATTGCCGACCTGGAAAGCCTCTCCCGAGAGGTGCCGGACGTGAAGCGACATGCCGGCAACTTCGAGCCAGCGGAGACGGTCAAGGCCGTCCCTCTCGACCCCAACGGTGACGCCTCCAAGCAGATCCGGATCGGTTCTGGGCTCAACCCCAAATAGGAAGCAGTGCTCGTCGACTTTCTCCGCGCAAACGCCGACGTCTTTGCGTGGAGTCCCTCGGACATGCCCGGCATACCGAGGGATGTCGCCGAGCACTCGCTGGTTATTCGGGCCGGAGCCCGACCGGTCAGATAGCCTCTGCGCCGATTCGACGAGGAAAGGCGCAGGGTGATAGGCGAGGAGATCCACAAGCTGATGGCAGCAGGGTTCATTAAGGAGGTATTCCATCCCGAATGGCTTGCCAACCCCGTACTTGTGAGGAAAAAAGGGGGGAAGTGGCGGATGTGTGTAGACTACACTGGTCTTAACAAAGCCTGTCCGAAAGTCCCCTACCCTCTACCTCGCATCGATCAAATCGTGGACTCCACTGCAGGGTGCGAAACCCTGTCCTTCCTTGATGCCTACTCAGGGTATCATCAAATCAAGATGAAAGAGTCCGACCAGCTCGCGACTTCTTTCATCACGCCCTTCGGCATGTACTGTTATGTCACAATGCCGTTCGGTTTGAGGAACGCGGGTGCAACTTACCAGCGGTGCATGAACCATGTGTTCGGCGAACACATCGGTCGCACGGTCGAGGCCTACGTCGATGACATCGTAGTCAAGACGAGGAGAGCCTCTGACCTCCTCTCCGACCTCGAACTGACATTCCGGTGTCTCAAGGCGAAGGGCGTCAAGCTCAATCCCGAGAAGTGCGTCTTCGGGGTGCCCCGGGGCATGCTCTTGGGATTCATCGTCTCCGAGCGAGGCATCGAAGCCAACCCGGAGAAGATCGCAGCCATCGCAAACATGGGGCCCATCAAAGACTTAAAAGGCGTACAGAGGGTCATGGGATGTCTCGCGGCCCTGAGCCGTTTCATCTCGCGCCTCGGCGAAAGAGGCCTGCCCCTGTACCGTCTCTTAAGGAAGGCTGAGTGCTTCACTTGGACTCCCGAGGCCGAGGAAGCCCTCGGGAACCTGAAGGCGCTCCTCACCCAGGCGCCCATCTTGGTGCCCCCAGCTGATGGTGAAGTCCTCCTGGTCTACGTCGCCGCTACCACTCAGGTGGTCAGCGCCGCGATCGTAGTCGAAAGGCAGGAAGAGGGGCATGCTTTGCCCATTCAGAGGCCAGTTTACTTCGTCAGCGAAGTGCTGTCCGAAACCAAGATCCGCTACCCACAAGTCCAGAAGCTGCTATACGCAGTGATCCTGACGAGGCGAAAGCTGCGACATTACTTCGAATCCCATCCGGTGACTGTGGTGTCATCCTTCCCCCTGGGGGAGATCATCCAGTGCCGAGAGGCCTCGGGGCGGATCGCGAAGTGGGCGGTGGAAATCATGGGCGAGGCAATCTCGTTTGCCCCTCGGAAGGCCATCAAGTCCCAGGTACTGGCGGATTTCGTAGCCGAATGGGTCGATACCCAGTTGCCAACGGCTCCGATCCAACCAGAGCTCTGGACCATCTTTTTCGACGGGTCGCTGATGAAGACGGGAGCTGGCGCGGGCCTGCTCTTCGTCTCGCCCCTCGGGAAACACCTGCGCTACGTGCTCCGCCTCCATTTCCCGGCGTCCAACAATGTGGCAGAGTACGAGGCTCTGATCAACGGATTGCGAATCGCCATCGAGCTAGGGGTCCGACGCCTCGATGCACGCGGCGACTCGCAGCTCGTCATCGACCAAGTCATGAAGAACTCCCTCTGCCGCGACCCGAAGATGGAGGCCTACTGTGAGGAGGTTCGACGCCTGGAAGACAAGTTCTACGGGCTCGAGCTTAACCACATCGCCCGGCGCTACAACGAGACTGCGGACGAGCTGGCGAAGATAGCCTCGGGGCGAACGACGGTTCCCCCGGACGTCTTCTCCCGAGATCTGCACCAACCCTCCGTCAAGATAGGCGACGCGCCCCAGCCTGAGGCACCCTCGGCCTCGTCCGAGGTGACCTCGGCCCAACCCGAGCCATCCTCGGCTCGACCCGAGGAACCCTCGGAGCCCGAGGGCGAAGCACTGCGCATCGAGGTGGAGCAGAACGGGGTCGTGCCAGATCAAGATTGGCAAACCCCGTACCTGCAATATCTCCACCAAGGAGAACTGCCCCTCGACCGAGCCGAGGCTCGGCGGGTAGCGCGGCGCGCCAAATCATTCGTCTTGCTGGGCGATGAGAAGGAGCTCTACCACCGTAGCCCCTCGGGCATCCTCCAGCGATGTATCTCCATCGCCGAAGGTCAGGAACTCCTGCGGGAAATACACTCGGGGGCTTGCGGTCATCATGCAGCACCTCGAACCCTCATCGGGAACGCTTTCCGTCAAGGCTTCTACTGGCCAACGGCGGTGGCTGACGCCACTAGAATTGTCCGCGCCTGCGAAGGGTGCCAATTCTATGCGAAGCAGACCCACCTGCCCGCTCAGGCTCTGCAGACGATTCCCATCACCTGGCCCTTCGCTGTGTGGGGTCTGGACCTCGTCGGCCCCTTGCAGAAGGCGCCCGGGGGCTACACGCACCTGCTGGTCGCCATCGACAAATTCTCCAAGTGGATCGAGGTCCGACCCCTGAACAGCATCAGGTCCGAGCAGGCGGTGGCGTTCTTCACCAACATCATCCATCGCTTCGGGGTCCCGAACTCCATCATCACCGACAACGGCACCCAGTTCACCGGCAAAAAATTCTTGAATTTTTGCGAGGATCACAACATCCGGGTAGACTGGGCCGCCGTAGCTCACCCCATGTCGAATGGGCAAGTAGAACGTGCCAATGGCATGATTCTACAGGGGCTCAAGCCTCGAATTTACAATGATCTCAACAAGTTCGGCAAGCGATGGATGAAGGAACTCCCCTCGGTGGTATGGAGCCTGAGGACGACGCCAAGCCGAGCCACGGGTTTCACGCCGTTCTTCCTGGTCTACGGGGCCGAGGCCGTCTTGCCCACGGACTTGGAATATGGCTCCCCGAGGATGAAGGCCTACAACGAAGAAAGCAACCAAGCAAGCCGAGAAGACTCGCTGGACCAGCTGGACGAGGCTCGGGACAGGGCCTTACTACACTCGGCGCGGTACCAGCAGTCCCTGCGACGCCACCACGCCCGAGGGGTCCGACCCCGAGACCTCCAGGTGGGCGACCTGGTGCTTCGGCTGCGGCAAGACGCCCGAGGGAGGCACAAGCTCACGCCCCCCTGGGAGGGGCCGTTCATCATTGCCAAAGTTCTGAAGCCCGGAACGTACAAGCTGGCCAACAGTCAAGGCGAGGTCTACGGCAACGCCTGGAACATCCAACAGCTACGTCGCCTCTACCCTTAAGATGTTTCCAAGTTGTTCATATACCTCGCACCCACGCAAAGTTTAGTCAACAAGGAAGGTCGGCCTCGCCTCGGCAAAAGCCCGACCCTCCCTCGGGGGCTAAAAGGGGGGAAACCCCCTCTGCGTCAAAATTTTCCTCGAACAAAAAATCTCTTTTACCAGAACATCTTTCGTGCTTTTTGACTACTTCGAAAAGTGGGTCCCGGAAACGACGGGGTACACGTAAGCAGCCAAGGCTGACCGAGCCGAGGGACTCCTACGCCTCTGGGATACGGATACCTCACTCATCACCTTCTGCGATAAGTAACTCGCGCTCGGATAAGGTGAACCCGCGGATCGAACGAGTCTTTACGTACGGAAGCCCTTCTGTCGAAGCGATTCTTCGAGCCTTCTAGACCGAGCCGGTGACAGGGCCTCATGGACGGGTGAAAGTACGCGTAAGTGGCAAGGCCGACCGAGCCGAGGGACTCCCACGCCTCCGGGATACGGATACCTCACTCATCACCTTCCGCGAGAAGCAACTCTCGCTCGCACTAACATCCCTGCTACCGACGGAAAGTCCAGATACTCGAAACAAGAGGAAAAGAGACGCAGCTTTATAACACAGCAAGGGTGTGTGTTCTGGCCTCGACGCCCGCACAGGGCCCACGCTACAAGACGATTTGACCCTGCAGGCTCGGATCTTGACGCTGGAGGAGGGCGACAACACCCTCGGCATCGACAGCACCTTCGGCAAGGCCCGACCTAGCCTCGGACGGCGACGCGGTCCCAAGGCCTCCGCTTCGAAGGACGACGTCATCACCACGCCCGAGCAATCTCTGCCAGGGACTTCTCCGAGATCCCGGCCCGAGCTGACGGCTCGGCCGGCCACCTCCGGGGCCTCGGCCGACCACCTTCCGAGGGCGCCGGCCTGGTCCGAAGCCTCGGCTGGTCGACTCCGACGACAATCTTGCCAACAGACAACCAGGCTAGGCTCCGGCCAACCAGGTTCCATTTCCGAGCCAACTCCGCCTCTGCTCGTACTGATATCGCTACCCCTGGCCTCGGCTCGTCGAAGAGCGGCCGAGGGGTCTCTTTAACTAAGCTAGAGGAGCCTCGGACAACAGGTCCGGCCGAGCCGAGGGATTCCTACGCCTCCGGGATACGGATACCTCACTCGTCACCTTAGCACGAGGCGACTCACGCTTGGTGAAGCGGTTCATACAAACAACAGGCGAGTCTTGGTGCTCGAAAATGAGGAAAAAACACGGCTCCGTGCCGTAGTTACATACATGTTCAGGCCCCGAAAGCCGAAATGAACAAAAAACCCGGCACTCGAAGTGCCATTACAAACAGAACTCCGGTTCCCCCCCGCAGGTACGAACAACCCCACTCGATGGGGGTGGGCCTGCGGAGCAGCAGAAGACCGACGAACGGCACGTCGCCGCCCGCCCCGGCAGCGGCGACGATGAAGACGTCTGTCCCGGGGGGCCGAACAGCAGCAATGATGGCCTCGGGGCGGACGCTGCTGCTGGGAGGCCCCCGCCCTTGCCCAAACTCGAGAGGCAAGGACGGGCAGAAGGCCGTAGAGTCGGAGGTCGGTCCGTGGCTAGTCTCGGCTGTCGCCCCGGCGGAAGAACCTCTTCCAGTTGCCGTGGCGGGAAGCGGCACCGGGGGCGGCTCCGAGACTGCTCGGCTCAGAGAGCCGGGCACGCTGCAGCTGTTGGCGCCACGGACGACTCCCGCCCTTCCCCCCGATCACTGAGGGAAGGAGCGGGTCACCACCCGCGCGGGGGCCAACCCCGACTCAGCACACGCCCCTCCTCAGCCCTGGTGATGAAAATCCTTGAGGCTGAGGAAGGGCAGGTGCCGCAGCCCGGCTCGCTCTCCCCCACCATCAAGCCGGAAGTCACCCTCTTGGGTGACCGCTGGTGGAGGGGTGCAGCCGGGCTGCATGATGAAAATCCTTGAAGCCGAACGATGGCTGAAAGGTACCAACTCCCACGGAGTTGCGTTCCTCCAAACGATGGAGCGAAGAGACGGCGGTTTCCCCCATCCAGGGGCTTGGAAGATGGAGAGACACGATGCATAGGGGAGGAAGGAGACATGGTCGCCTTACGAAGGGGGTCGCCCCCCTTTTAAAGGCAACTCCCCCTGCTTGCATCCTCAACCGTCACGGGCTGAGTCTTCTTCAACACGCCTCCAAAGTCCTCCCCTGCGGCGCGGGGGCTGGGGTCCGCCTGTCATGCAGACCGGCTCTAAGCAGAAGAAGCCGAACCGTCGCGCACGACGCACGCAATCACCCAGCGGTTACAAGCAATCCTCCACTTTCGCCCAGACCGGTGGGCGGAAGGGGCAGGCGGCCATGCAGGCGGCATGCAACCGCGCCAAGTGGACGCGCCTCTCCGACTCCTGACAGGCCAGCGCGACGGCTCAAGCCCACGCGTCGTGCAACTGGCGCGCTGGGTGCTGCATGCGGGCCGCTGTACCACTCGCTCCACCACCGCACCTCCTCGATTGCGGAACCGATACCGCGATTCGAGGCGACCCAGCCCGCGACCCAGCGGCGCCAGCCTGGCGCAGTGGTGAAACGCGGTCAAAGATGGGCCGGCAGTAATGACGGTGGCAGGCGCGCGAGAGCAGCGGTCACGCCATCTGCCAAGCTCATGTCCCATCCGGAGGCAGCAAGAGAACCCCCTCTCACGGCGTGAAGACGACGCGCCCGTGACCCGTACCTCGAACGGCTCGCGCACGCGCAACGGCAACCTCGCCAACTACCCACCCCGGCGCATTAACTCCGCGGCTCGACGGACAGCGCTACGGGCGGGAGCAGCTAGCGACGCTTCGCCTTCGCCAAAACAACCACGCCGAAAAAGGTACGCCACGACGTTCAATTTCGAATCCTTTTTCCCTTTTCCTTCTTTCTCTATCTCTTGCAACAGGGACCGGGAAAGAGGGTACCCTCAAAGGGATCCTTCCCCGTGAAGGAACTAGGCTCCGAGCCTCCCTACTGATCAGGGGTTCGAAGGCTGGCCCCCCGAGGGGTTCAACAGCCGCCTCAGATCGCGTGGGCCCGACACCCACTACTGGTCAGGGGTTCGAAGGTCGGCCTCCCGAAAGGTTCCATGACCGCCTCAGGCTACTTGGGCTCCGCGCCCCTTACTGATCAGGGGTTCGAAGGCTGGCCTGTCGAAGGGTTCACAGTCGCCTCAGACGCCGAGCGAGGGATGACCAGGGGTACGTTCGATACATAACCAAGGCTCGGGCTGCGCTCCCGAGGTACCCTAGGACATTTCCGAGACCAGCGGGAACGACTCTGTAACGGAATCCCATCGGAGGGAGGCAACGAGCCCTCGGACCCCGTCGCTAGGGGACCGGGTCCGGCAGATCACCCGCAGGTACTTCTGGGCGTGCCTCCGGGCCCCTAGCCGACCCCCAACGAACGGGGCACGGACGTCCACTCGGATTACCCGATTGCAGCTCACCGGAGACACCATGTTCGGTGCCCATCGAGGGTAACATGGCGCACTCCCCCCTCCTCCTTGTGGAAAGGCGACGTAGGGGCGTATATAAAAAAGCCGAGTCTGTCCCTGACCGTCCTCTCGCTCCGTGCGAAGGCTCGGGGGCTGCTCTCGCAAACCCGGCTCCGGCCGAACCGTTGACAGCGTCAACATACCAGCCCGAGAACTTGGGCCCCGACAGTGCACCTGGGCTACGCCCTGCTCGCATGAGGGAACCGCCAGACCAGCCGAGGCATTACGCAAGGCATTAAGACCTCGGAGGAGTGAAACCACTCCTCCGAGGCCTCGGGGGCTACACCCGGCGGGTGCGCTCGCGCGCACCCACCGGAACCAAGTACCACCGAGAAAGGCTGGTCCCCTTGCAAAAAAGTGCGACGCAAGCCTCCAAGCGAGTGTTAACACTCTCTTCGAGGCTCGGGGGCTACTGTCGGGGACCATAATTAGGGGTACCCTCAAGACGCCTAATTCTCAGCTGGTAACCCCCATCAGCATAAAGCTGCAGAGGCCTGATGGGTTTGATTAAGTCAGGGATCAGTCCATACGAGCGACTTGATTACGCCACGCCCGAGCCTAGCCTCGGGCGAGGGCAGCCGACCTTGAGATGACTCCGTCTCGCCTGAGGTCTCCTCTTTCACGGCAGACGCATCACCGGCTCGCCCGAGGCCCCGCCTTCGATAAGAAGTAACCCTGACTAAATCACCGCGCCTACCGACCAAACCCCTGGGGCCTTCAACGCAAAAGGTAAGACCGACGGGCGACCAGACTTCGCCAGAGGCGCTATAGGAGGCTCCGCCCGACCCAGGGCTCGGACTTGGGCTAAGGCCCCGGAAGACGGCGTACTCGGGCTAAGGCCCCGGAAGACGGCGAACTCCGCTCTGCCCGACCCAGGGCTCGGACTTGGGCTAAGGCCCCGGAAGACGGCGTACTCGGGCTAAGGCCCCGGAAGACGGCGAACTCCGCTCCGCCCGACCCAGGGCTCGGACTCGGGCTAAGGCCCCGGAAGACGGCGAACTCCGCTCCGCCCGACCCAGGGCTCGGACTCGGGCTAAGGCCCCGGAAGACGACGACCTCCGCCTCGCCCGACCCAGGGCTCGGACTCCGCCTCGGCCTCTGCCGAACGATCTCCGCCTCGCCCGACCCAGGGCTCGGACTCTGCCTCTGTCTTGCAGGACGGACTCGACCTCGGCTTCGGAGGAGCCTCCACGACGCCCGACCTAGGCCGCGAGACCGCCACGTCAACGGGAGGCGTCATCATCACCCTACCCTGAGCCGACTTAGGTCGCAGAGAACAAGACCGGCGTCCCATCTGGCCAGCTCCGCCAGATAGGCAATGATGGCGCCTCACTAGACCATGACGACGGCGGCCCCCGGCTCCCTTACGAAAGGAGGAAGACGTCAGCAAGAGCACAGCTGTTCCCACAGCTGTCCCTCCGTCAAGCTCCATTGCTTCTCCAACAGCCACGACGCCACACCAACAGGGTGCCAAGATCTCTCCGGCTGCCACCTTGGCATGTACTTAGGGCCCTAGCTCTCCCTCGCTAGACACGTAGCACCTTGCTACACCCCCATTATGTACACCTGGCTCCTCTCCTTACGCCTATAAAAGGAAGGACCAGGGCCTTCTTAGAGAAGGTTGGCCTCGCGGGAACGAGGGCAGGGGCAGGCGCTCTCTTGAGGCCGCTCGCTCCCCTCACCCGTGCGGACGCTTGTAACCCCCTACTGCAAGCGCACCCGACCTGGGCGCGGGACGAACACGAAGGTCGCGGGAACTTCCGTCTCTCTCTCTCTCTCTCTCTCTCTCTCCCGACCTGGCTCCGGCCACCGATCTCGCTCTCTCTTCCCCCCTTCGCGCTCGCCCACGCGCTCGACCCATCTGGGCTGGGGCACGCGGCACTCTCACTCGTCGGCTCGGGGACCCCCCGGTCTCGAAACGCCGACAATAAGATTTTTATATTTGTTAATCTAAAAATAACACATGTAACTAGAGATAAAGTACCACATATTTGTGGACTATTGAACTAGTTGTTAGTCATTCCTGATGTAGACATTAGAGACTAGTAGGAGGTAGTCATCATCGACACCTATAAAGACATTAGAGACTAGTGGGAGGTAGTCATCATCGACACCTATAAGAACGTGCTCCGCCAATTCTTCATTATCTATAGGTCGACCAAGGGATGTCATCTCATCACCCAAAGAATTCATTTTTTGAAGTATTTAGAAACATCATCGAGGCATATGAGAATGTACTCCACCAATTCTTTATCTTCTAGAGGACGACCAACTGTTGCCATCTCATCATCCAAAGCATTCATATTTTTCGAAGTATTTAGAAACATACATATTGCACTTTTGGTATTTGCTATGGCGAATTGTACTTGATGGTTCTTGGCCTTGTTTGTGAGGCATAGGTGCCTTGGTTCTCTATCTAGTCTTTAGTCGCAGTTTTGACCGAAGAAACTTGAATCGACATGTCTTTTTATAGCGACAAGATGAGATAGCTAAGGACTTGTTGATCTTTGGCTTCCCAACCTTCATACCCTGATTATCCCACTCGATCTCTTTTCCGTCGTCTCCCTTTCAGGAGATTTTTACATTCACGCCTCAGTGCCAATGGTTAGAAAGCTGAGCAACTTTGTGCACGGATAACATGCCTAGCATATGTATACTAAAGCACATGATTAGACTTCGTTAGCTTCTCGGAGATCGATAGGTAGCCAAGGAGAGGATTCACGAAGGTAGATGACGATGAACTCGACATTGCTCTAATACTATGTAAAAGTACATAAGCACTTAGAAGAATCACCGGCAGACCAAATTTGGGTATACATGCATTGCATGCTGATTTATTGGATGAGGACTAATCACTCACAATGGCATATTGAGAGCACCTAGAGGAGGGGGGGGGGGGGGTAAATAGGCGATCCTATAAAATCAAGGGCTGAATAGCCACAAAACTTAGATATTAAAGTGTTAGCGTTACTAAGTAGCTTTGAAGCGAGTTCTTGTGAACACAACAATCACAGAGAATCCAACACAAGAGACACGCGATTTTTATCCCGTGGTTCGGCCAAGTAACACTTGCCTACTTCCACGTTGTGGTGTCCCAATGGATGAGGGTTGCACTCAACCCCTTTCAAGTGATCCAATGATCAACTTGAATACCACGGTCTTTTCGTTTAGAGTATCTTCCTGTTTGCGAGGAATCTCCACAATTTGGAGTCTCTCGCCCTTACAATAGAGATCACAAAGAAAGCACAGAGTAAGGTTGGGAGAAGCAACACTCACAAGATTCAATCCGCAGCACACACATGCACACAAGTCAAGACTTGAGCTCAAAGGACAACACAGGGAGTTCACAACTCGAAATGAAGCTCAAATCACTATCACAATGAATCAAATACGTGGGAGCGGAGTCTGGATGTCTTAGTATGCTTGGAGAATGCTTGGTGTCCTGCTCCATGCGCCTAGGGGTCCCTTTTATAGCCTCAAGGCAGCTAGGAGCCGTTGTAGATCAACATGGAAGGCTATCTTTGCCTTCTGTCGAGTGGTGCACCGGACAGTCCGGTGTGTCACCGGACAGCCACTGTAGCATGTCCGGTGCGCGATTTCTTTCCAAATTGGGCACAGTCGACCGTTGTTCCTCGGAACCGGTTGGCGCACCGGACACTGTCCGGTGCACCCAGCCGACCGTTGGAGGAGCCATGTGTCGCGTGTTGATCGCGTGGACGACCGTTGGCGCAGGCGCCGTTGGCTCACCGGACAGTCCGGTGCTCCACCGGTCAGTTCGGTGAATAATAGCCACGTCGCCCCATTCCTTTTCCTGAGAGCGACGAGTTCGCCGCGGATGACTCACAGGACAGTTCGGTGCACCACCGGACAGTCCGGTGAATTATAGCCGTACGACTCCATCGATTCCCGAGAGGAGATAGTTCACCTGAGGCCAGCCTAGGGCACCGGACACTGTCCGGTGCACCACCGGACAGTCCGATGTGCCAGGCCGAGCTGGAGTTGGCTGTACACGGCCAACTCTTCTTCAATTCAACTTTTCTTTTCTTGGCTCTGTTTCTAACACTTATATAAACACATTAGTATTAAAAAATAATGTACTAAGTCTAGAAACATACCTCGTGCCTTGATTTGCACTTTTCCCACATTTAGCACACAAGGATTCAATTAATATGTGTTGGGAATCTAATCACCAAAATACTTATAGAAATTGCCCAAGGGCATATTTCCCTTTCAATCTCCCCCTTTTTGGTGATTTATGCCAACACATCAAAAAGCAAATAAAAAGTGCAACATCAAAACAATTTAAGACCAAATTGTTTTAGCTTATGATTTGGCATATTTGGATCGCTCTTTGCCACCACTTGGTTTGTTTTTGCAAATCAAATTCATTTGCCTATCTCTAAGTCAAACACGCTTGTTTGGGCACATAGAGATATTTCAAGAGTAAAATTGATTCAAGTGCCCAAAAACTCCCCCTTTTTCCTACAATCAAAATTCTCCCCCACAAGAGACCAAATTTTGCAATAAGAGCATTTTGGACAAACAAAAAATTCTAACTCTATTATTTTCAAAATTCACAAGTGGTTGGCTGATCCATTTGCTTTGGCCTTAATTTCTCCCCCTTTGGCATTAAGGACCAAAACGAGATCATTTTTTGCCCTTTAACCCCATTGCCTTACCAAAAAATGTCAATTCAGAGCAAAAGGCAAATAGAGCATAAGAATGAACTTGAAATTAAATACACTAATACTGGAGTGCAGTGGAAGTCTTTGCATCGTCCAAGTCCATTTTCCCTTTCAATGCACCTTTGAGACTGCATCAAGGGTACTCAACCAAACAGGTAAGTCTCAAGGGGTCAAGTTGTAGCACATCTCCCCCTTAATATGTGCACCATTTGCATATGGACTTGTGAGGTCTGGGGATGACGTGTACAACTTGAGCACCACAAATAAACAATAATGGATTTAAATGCATAAAGTGACATGATCAAAAGGCATAGAACACATGTATGCTATAGATCAATCCAAGTTACGCGAATCTAAGACATTTAGCTCACTACGCAACCTGCAAAACCTTTTCTCATCTAAAGGCTTAGTGAAGATATCGGCTAGCTGGTTCTCGGTGCTAATATGGTACACCTCGATATCTCCCTTTTGCTGGTGGTCTCTCAGGAAGTGATGCCGAATGTCTATGTGCTTAGTGCGGCTGTGTTTAACAGGATTATCCACCAAGTGGATTGCACTCTCATTGTCACATAGGAGTGGGACTTTGCTCAGATTGTAGCCATAGTCCCAGAGGGCTTGCCTCATCCAAAGTAGTTGTGCGCAACACTGTTCTGCGACAACATACTCGGCCTCATCGGTGGATAGGGCAACAGATGTTTGTTTCTTTGAACTCCAGGACACCAGGGACCTTCCTAGAAATTGGCACGTCCCCGATGTGCTCTTCCTATCAACCTTGCACCCGGCTGAAAACTCTCTTGTGAGTTTTGGTGTTTGGATGACAACTCAATTAAAGGACTAACAAGTGTACTAAGTGTTGAACAGGTGCTTAAGGTAAAGCCTACAGGGTTCAACACAAGTGAACAAGTGTGATGGTCCAAGGACTAGATGATGATAGATAATGGGCATCACAAGTAAGATGGACATTGCATAAAGTGAGACTCGGGTGCGTAGCTCGGAGACAACTGATCAAGCCAAGGACGGAGGCAAGAAGAGCTTCGAGGTACCAAGTGCACGGGAGAAGGTCAAGGAGGCTGAGGAACCCAAAGCCAAGGGTGAAGAAGAAGGCTTGCAAGGTCAAGGGTGATCGAGTTGAGAACAGCTACGGCACATCAAGGATCACTACATAAGGACGTGACTTACAGCCAATGAGGTAACATCTACAATTATGTGGTGTAAGTCATAAGGCTCAAGGCCAAGCTCTAAGAAGGAGATCAAGGTCACTAGAAGGAGAACAAGTGTCAAAACCAGAACTGGAAGCAGCCCAAAAGAGCTAAGTTCACCTTAATCTTTAGTTTGGGTTGTTCCTATGTTTGGAGATATTCTATGTGACCTTTGCAGGATGTTGGAGCTAAGAAATGTCAATCTAGATCAAGTCAAGCTGACTTGATGATTTATGAGTCCAACATCAAAGCACAAGCATGACAAATGCTATAGATGTAATAATTAAGAGAAGGTATGTTTCTAGACTTAGTACATTGTTTTTGTGTACTAATATACTTGTCTAAGTGTTAGAAATAGAAGGAAGAAGAAAAGGAAAGAGGTGCAAATGGCTTGGCTGTGTACAGCCAAGACTCAGCTCAGTCTGGCACACCGGACTGTCCGGTGCGCCAGGTTGAACTCCGATGAACAGGCCGCTCTCGGGAGGAGTCTAGCGACGTACGGCTATAATTCACCGGACTGTCCGGTGTGCACCGGACTATCCGGTGAGCCAACGGTCGGTCGGGCCAACGGTCGGCTGCGCGATCTGCGCGGGACACGTGGCCGAGCCAACGGCTAGAAGGAGGCACCGGACTGTCCGGTGTGCACCGGACATGTTCGGTGCGCCAACGGCTCCAGGACTGCAACGGTCGACTACTCCATTTATGGAAGGAGATCAGGCACCGGACAGTGTCCGGTGGTGCACCGGACTGTCCGGTGCGCCACCCGACAGAAGGCAAGATTTGCCTTCCTAGATTGCTTCCAACGGCTCCTAGGCCCCTTGTGCCTATAAAAGGGACCCCTAGGCGCCTCAAGAAATAGATAAGTGCAGCCAACAAGTGTAGACTTCACTCGAATCAATTCTCACTCTCCCTCTTGTGTGTAACTCTCTAGTTTGTGTAGAAGGCACAGCTATAAGCCTTTAGAGAGAGGAGAAGTGCTGTTAAGAGCTAGAGCAAGGTCTTGAGTGTATCGTTACTCCACCGAGGTGCTGCCAAGAAGATTGTAAGCAGCCACGGTTTCGTTGTAACAAACTCAATAGTGAAAGGCTCTATCTGTCATACTGACAGATCTGAGCAAACAGAGGAAGGAGTTGAAATAGACTCCAAGCCCAGGTGTGGCTAACTCCAACGAGGACTAGGCAAGCATTTCAGGCTTGGCCGAACCTCGGGATAAATCCTTGCGTCTGTGTGCTCTTTTCTGTATTGTATCCTGACTCTCTGCCTTACTCGATTTTATATCTGCACTTCAACACTTATCCGTGGTATAAGCTTTATTTGAAGTGCAGGACATTTTGAGACAGGATCTCCGATTCCGCTGCAACCTACTCGAAGGATCTTCTCATTTCACTGCTTACAAAGTCTTCGAGTACAGTAAGAATTTAAGTTTTAAATTGAAAAGTTTTATTCGCCTATTCACCCCCCTCTAGGCGACATCCAGATCCTGTTCCCGGGTCAAAGGGAATTTTCAATTGGTATCAGAGCTAGGCCTCTCCAGTGTGGGCTTAGCCGTCCGGAGATAACGATGTCGTCACAAGAGGTAACTGTAGAACTTCTTTTAGGCGATGGTTCTAATTACAAGTCTTGGTCTGTTTCTATTTATAGTGCTTTCATGAGTGTTGATCCTGATTTGAGACAGATCTTTAGTAGAAGTATTTTTCCCTCTAATGTTAGTAAAAATCCTTCAAATGACGAACTAAGATGTCTATCTCTAAATCACCATGCTTGCAACATCTTAGTTGATTCTCTTTCTAGAGGTGCTTATTTTGCCATCATGAGTAGTGATAGTGATCTATTTGTTGATGCTCATGATTTATGGAATAGAATTAAAGAAAAATATTCTGTGGCAAACTGTGATGCACCTACTCCCCATACTACTTGTGATACTAACCATTCAAAGGGAGAAGAACAAGAACGATGGCACCCAAACGATGAATCCACCTCGTCGATAGGTTTGTTCTCAACTAGTGATAAATGTTTTATTGCTAACAATGACGGTGGAGACGAAAGCCATGATGAGGAGGAATATGAGGATGATAGCGAGGATGAATCTTCATCATCACAAGGTACATTTTCCTATATTGCTTCCACTGACATTAATGACAGGGAAAATGAGACCGATGATGTGGAAGAAGAGGAGATTCGTCGTTTCTACAACCATCTCAACAAAGCGGACAAAGCTCTCTTGGTTAAGTTGTTGAAAAGGAACAAGGAACAAGGCAAGACACTTCTCAGGCTAGAGGAGATTCTCATCAAAACAAACAACAGCCTGGAGAAGATGACCAAAGAACATGAGGAGCTAAGGTGCTCTCATGATGTCTTGGTCCAACGGTATGATTCAATGTTAATTGAGCAAAGTAATAATGATGACGCTCTATCTAATGTTGCTCAACTTAAAACTGAAAATTCTATGCTTAGAAGTCAAGTGGAAACAATGAATTTAGAAAAGCTTGCTCTTAGTGAAAAGTATGATACGTTGTCATACTCTCATAGTAAACTAGTTGATGATCATATCATGCTCGATATTGCTCATGAGGTAGTAATTACTAGTTTAAACTCATATGAACCTCATTCTTGCACTAGTAATCAATTGGTCAAAATATTATCATGTGCTGACCTCCACCGCCCCAAGAAAGGCCAATCTTTGTTTAAGAAACAAGTTGCAGGATCAAAAAGGAAATTGCTTTGGAACAAGAAACAAAGACAATTAAGGAGAAGATGCCATGCTCGACTTCCGCAAGATATCTACGAACACGTGGTGAAGAAGCTTGAGGAAGGAGAAACCGCAGCAAGGGTCAAACTCGATAAGAAGGATGTTCCCAAAGCAATAAATGAAGAAATCAACATGAACAAGGAAAAAGGTAAAAATTCAATTAATCATGTTGTTTGCACTGATCATCTCTCCATGTCATTGAAGTACAAAAAGGGAAAAGAAAAAAGGAGGTGCTTCAAGTGCAAGAAGTTAGGCCACCTCATCGCGTCTTGTCCGTACCAAGACAAGAATGAAGGGACAAGGAGTTGTTTTGGATGCAACAATCAGGACCACACGATCACTTCATGTCCGGTCATGAAGAATCAAGGATGTGCATCCTCCAAGGTGACCCTTACCAAGGAAAATGACAAACAGCAAGCGTCATGTCAGGTTGAGCGACGCTTCTGCTACAAGTGTGGTGAGCAGGGTCATCTATCCAAGGTATGTTATAAAGGTAAGACTCCTAAGCAAGTGAATTTGTCTCAATCTTATTCACGTAGGAGACCCAAATCATACACTTGTGCTAGATCTATAACGAGATCACCTAGAACTAGCACAAAGGCAATTTGGGTACCAAAGGCACATATAGATGATCATTATGGATCCATCCCGATATGGGTACCAAACTGTGCTAACTAGACCATGCAGGTGCCTTGAGATGGACTGGAGACCATGAGAGAGCTTAAGACGGTTATCTAAAACTCTATGCTTAAGCTGTTAATTGTTTTGGTGTTTATTGACCCAAGGTTGAATTATTGTGAGACACTAATCCCATGTTCATCTCAAGTGAAATAAGGTGTATAGGTCCTTAATCATTATTGGTGAATCAAACAAAGGACCTTGATGAGATTCTTCAACTTGCTCTCCATAGGATGGTACCCTTGTATCTGCAACTTTCAGTTGGTTTGTGGTAATAACTGGTGCTCTCATGGCCATACTGGTAAAAGGCAAAGGTATGGAAAATGGAACTGTGCAATTTTATTGAATATCTTGAAGTTCCATTGATTGTGATCATAGCTTGTTCTTGCATTTCACTGGTAGTACCGTGGCTTAGGAGACTTATGCCTTAAAATGTTTTTTCTTCTGGTATACCTAAAGAACCTTCTTAACTATGATGTGCTTAAGACATGATCGTGTTGTTTTTCAATTGGTATATGTGATGCAATGATAGTTAAGTATGAAGCATGTCTAAGTTGCGTGTAAATGTTAGACTTCCTGTGAGTATTCAATTGGCTTAGGTGCTCCTGAGGCATGCATTGTTGTATTTAGTCAACCTTTCATTTAGCCTTCAATTTGTATTAAGTGGCTTTCAATTTGGTATTTAATTGATATCTCTTTGGGATGAAAGTGATAGAGTATGCCTTGACCAAGGTATGTTGTGATCCCCTCTAGTTCTAAGAAAGCTAGAATGTACAAAGTGCAAGTCATTCAAATACTTGATGCACAACTTGAGGGGGAGCACACATAACTTGTGTCTTTTGAGACTAACTGTTTCTTGAGCAATCTTGTATAGTCTCTAGGTGGAAAAGAGAAGATGTGCAAGAAATGGAGCAATCAGGACTTGGGTACCTCTGTAAGTCAAGAAATTGGTATCTCAAGTCGTAAGTAAGTGCATATTTTTAGATTGCTCATGCTCTATAATATCTGGTGATAATAGATGCTTATTCTTAAATATCATGGAGCTATGATAATAAATGAACTTTGCAATTGGTATCTTTCAATTGGTAGCCGTGATAGTTTGCTTCAATTGACATCTTTTGATGATCATTAGAATAGAAGCTTCTTCTTGTGCCCAATACTATAACTTGTTCTAAGTTTGGTGTCTTAGCAAGAAGAAAAAGTTAGGAGAAAGAATCAGGCACAAGTGTGGAGAAGCTCTCGAGAGATTAAATACTTTCAAGATGGGAAGTACACTACAACATGGTAAAGGTACAAAAGGAAGTATTAATCTTTTTGCATATATGTATCTTACCTAAATGTCGATAGTGCATATGTTCAATAAGTAAGGGGGAGTTTTGATAGTCGTTTTTCCTCCTTGACACCCTGCTGTCCCTTGACATCATCCTATGTTCTTGCTTGAGTATGGTTTTTGGTGTTTGATGTCAAAGGGGGAGAATTTGTGTATTAAAGCTTATCTCAACCTGAGAGGAAAGCTTATCCTAAGGGGTGATGTGTTAGTTTAAGCTTTGCTAGTGTGTTATTCATATGCTTCCTGCAGTATTATATGTGTTGCATCATATGGACTAGTGTTTCTGCTGCGATGAATTAACTGGCTTCTATAGTGTAATAGATAGTCATGTGGTTAATGGTGCTTTAAGATTGCTTTAAATTGGAAATTGGAAGATTGCTTTAAATTGGAAATTGGTATCTTAGTTTAAATTGGTATCTTAAAAGTGAATAGTGGTAGGTTGATATTCCTGTGATATATCCACTAATTTGAATGGTGTTTAACTCTGATTATGTGCATTTGTGTGTTATAGCATCATGGTTTGATTCTTGACACAATGCATCCTAAAAAGTGCTAAGGTGTAGAAATGCTTCGAATTGCCTAAGTATGTGCATATTGGCGTCTGAGGCCAAAATTATGTTTTTGAAGTAAGCACATATTTAGGGGGAGCATTCTATAAACTTAGAATTCAAAATTTGTGCTTCAAATCTTATTCTTATGTAAGCTTTAATTGTGTTGCCATCAATCACCAAAAAGGGAGAGATTGAAAGCTCTCTTGTGAGTTTTGGTGTTTGGATGACAACTCAATTAAAGGACTAACAAGTGTACTAAGTGTTGAACAGGGGCTTACGGTAAAGCCTACAGGGTTCAACACAAGTGAACAAGTGTGATGGTCCAAGGACTAGATGATGATAGATAATGGGCATCACAAGTAAGATGGACATTGCATAAAGTGAGACTCGGGTGCGTAGCTCGGAGACAACTGATCAAGCCAAGGATGGAGGCAAGAAGAGCTTCGAGGTACCAAGTGCATGGGAGAAGGTCAAGGAGGCTGAGGAACCCAAAGCCAAGGGTGAAGAAGAAGGCTTGCAAGGTCAAGGGTGATCGAGTTGAGAACAGCTACGACACATCAAGGATCACTACATAAGGACGTGACTTACAGCCAGTGAGGTAACAGCTACAGTTATGTGGTGTAAGTCATAAGGCTCAAGGCCAAGCTCTAAGAAGGAGATCAAGGTCACTAGAAGGAGAACAAGTGTCAAAACCAGAACTGGAAGCAGCCCAAAAGAGCTAAGTTCAACTTAATCTTTAGTTTGGGTTGTTCCTATGTTTGGAGATGTTCTATGTGACCTTTGCAGGATGTTGGAGCTAAGAAATGTCAATCTAGATCAAGTCAAGATGACTTGATGATTTATGAGTCCAACATCAAAGCACAAGCATGACAAATGCTATAGATGTAATAATTAAGAGAAGGTATGTTTCTAGACTTAGTACATTGTTTTTGTGTACTAATATACTTGTCTAAGTGTTAGAAACAGAAGGAAGAAGAAAAGGAAAGAGGTGCAAATGGCTTGGCTGTGTACAGCCAAGACTCAGCTCAGTCTGGCACACCGGACTGTCCGGTGGTGCACCGGACAGTGTCTGGTGCACCAGGTTGAACTCCGATGAACAGGCCGCTCTCGGGAGGAGTCTGGCGACGTACGACCATAATTCACTGGACTCCGGTGAGCCAACGGTCGGCCGGGCCAACGGTCGGCCGCGCGATCTGCGCGGGACACGTGGCCGAGCCAACGGCTAGAAGGAGGCACCGGACTGTCCGGTGTGCACCGGACATGTCCGGTGCGCCAACGGCTCCAGGACTGCAACGGTCGACTGCTCCATTTATGGAAGGAGATCAGGCACCGGACTGTCCGGTGCGCCACCCGACAGAAGGCAAGATTTGCCTTCCTGGATTGCTTCCAACGGCTCCTAGGCCCCTTGTGCCTATAAAAGGGACCCCTAGGCGCCTCAAGCAATAGATAAGTGCAGCCAACAAGTGTAGACTTCACTCGAATCAATTCTCACTCTCCCTCTTGTGTGTAACTCTCTAGTTTGTGTAGAAGGCACAGCTATAAGCCTTTAGAGAGAGGAGAAGTGCTGCTAAGAGCTAGAGCAAGGTCTTAAGCGTATCGTTACTCCGCTGGGGTGCTGCCAAGAAGATTGTAAGCAGCCACGGTTTCGTTGTAACAAACTCAATAGTGAAAGGCTCTATCTGTCATACTGACAGATCTGAGCAAACGGAGGAAGGAGTTGAAATAGACTCCAAGCCCAGGTGTGGCTAACTCCAACGAGGACTAGGCAAGCATTTTAGGCTTGGCCGAACCTCGGGATAAATCCTTGCGTCTGTGTGCTCTGTTCTGTATTGTATCCTGACTCTCTGCCTTACTCGATTTTATATCTGCACTTCAACACTTATCCGTGGTATAAGCTTTATTTGAAGTGCAGGACATTTTGAGACAGGATCTCCGATTCCGCTGCAACCTACTCGAAGGATCTTCTCATTTCACTGCGTACGAAGTCTTCGAGTAGAGTAAGAATTTAAGTTTTAAATTGAAAAGTTTTCTTCGCCTATTCACCCCCCTCTAGGCGACATCTAGATCCTGTTCCCGGGTCAAAGGGAACTTTCACCGGCATAATCAGAGTCTGAGTATCTAATCAAGTCAAAGGTAGACCCCTTTGGATACCAGATCTCGACGCAAGGCATATAAACTAAATATCTAAGGATTCGCTTAACAGCCACAAGGTGACATTCCTTGGGGCCGGATTGATATCTAGCACACAAGCATACACTAAGCATAATGTCCGGTCTACTAGCACAAAGATAAAGTAATGAACCTATCATAGACCGATATGCCTTTTGATCAACGAACTTACCTCCTTTTTTGAGGTCAATGTGCCCATCAGTTCCCATCGGTGTCTTCGCGGGCTTGGCGTCCTTCATCCCAAACCTCTTGAGAAGATCCTGAGTGTACTTCGTTTGGGATATGAAGGTGCCGTCCTTGAGTTGCTTCACTTGGAATCCAAGGAAGTAGGTCAACTCGCTCATCATCGACATCTTGAACTTTTGCATAATTACCCTGCTAAACTCCTCATAGGACTTTTGGTTAGTAGAACCAAATATTATGTCATCGACATAAATTTGGCACACAAAAAGATCACCATCACAAGTCTTTGTAAAAAGAGTGGGATCAGCTTTCCCAACCTTGAAAGCATTAGCAATTAAGAAATCTCTAAGGCATTCATACCATGCTCTTGGGGCTTGCTTTAGTCTATAGAGCACCTTAGAGAGCTTATACACGTGGTCGGGATACCTGTCATCCTCAAAGCCAGGGGGTTGTTCTACGTATACCTCCTCCTTGATTGGCCCATTGAGGAAAGCACTTTTTACGTCCATTTGAAACAGCCTAAAAGAGTGGTGAGTGGCATAGGCTAATAATATTCGAATAGACTCTAGCCTAGCCATAGGAGCAAAAGTCTCCTCGAAATCCAAACCTGCGACTTGGGCATAACCTTTTGCCACAAGTCGAGCCTTGTTTCTTGTCACCACCCCGTGCTCATCTTGCTTGTTGCGGAACACCCACTTGGTTCCCACAACGTTTTGCTTTGGACGTGGCACTAGGCTCCAAACTTCATTTCTCTTGAAGTTGTTGAGTTCTTCCTGCATGGCCAACACCCAGTCCGAATCCTGCAAGGTCTCTTCTACCCTGAAAGGCTCAATACAAAAGACAAACGAGTAATGCTCACAAAAATTAGCTAACCGTGAGCGAGTAGTTACTCCCTTGCTGATATCATCCAGAATCTGATCGACGGGGTGATGACTTTGGATCGTTACTCGGACTTGAGTTGGAGGGACCCGTGGTACTTCTTCCTCCATTGCTTGATCTTCTTATGCTCCCCCTTGATCATGCTCTTCTTCTTGCGGTACCTGTTCATCGTCTTGAGTTGGGGGATGCACCATCGTGGAGGAAGATGGCTGATCTTGCTCCTGTTGTTCCTATGGTCACACATCACCTATCGCCATCGTGTGTATTGTGGCCGTCGGAACTTCATCTTCATCTATGTCATGAAGATCAACTTGCTCTCTTGGGGAGCCATTAGTCTCATCAAATATAACGTCGTTAGAGACTTCAACCAATCCTGATGATTTGTTGAAGACCCTATACGCCTTTGTATTTGAGTCATACCCTAGTAAAAACCCTTCTACTGCCTTGGGAGCAAATTTAGAATGTCTATCTTTCTTCACCAGAATGCAACATTTGCTCCCAAATACACGAAAGTAAGAGACATTGGGTTTGTTACTGGTAAGGAGTTCGTAGGAGGTCTTCTTTAGGAGGCGATGTAGGTAGAGCCGGTTTATGGCGTGGCAGGCTGTGTTCACAGCTTTCGACCAAAACCGCTCAGGCGTCTTGAACTCTCCAAGCATCGTTCTCGCCAAGTCGATTAGCGTCCTGTTCTTCCTCTCTACTACACAGTTTTGCTGTGGTGTGTAGGGAGCGGAGAACTCGTGCTTGATGCCTTCCTCCTCAAGATACTCCTCAACTTGCAGATTCTTGAACTCGGACCCATTGTCGCTCCTTATCTTTTTCACCTTTAGCTCAAATTCATTTTGATCCCTCCTTAGAAAGCGCTTTAGGGTCCCTTGGGTTTCTGATTTGTCCTGCAAAAAGAACACCCAAGTGAAGCGGGAAAAGTCATCAACAATTACAAGACCATACTTACTTCCCCCGATGCTGAGGTAGGCAATGGGTCCAAAGAGGTCCATGTGAAGAAGCTCTAGTGGTCTTGATGTTGTCATCACATTCTTGCTGTGATGAGTGCTTCCCACCTATTTCCCTGCTTGACATGCTGCAAGGGTCTGTCTTTCTCAAAGCAGACATTGGTTAGTCCTAACACATGTTCTCCCTTTAGAAGTTTATGAAGGTTCTTCATCCCAACATGTGCTAGACGGCGATGCCAAAGCCAGCCCATACTAGTCTTAGCCATTAAGCATGCATCTAGATCAACATTCTCTTTCGAAAAATCAACTAAATAGAGCTTGCCGTCTAATGCACCCTTAAAAGCTAATGAACCTTCACTCCTTCTAAAGATAGATACATCAACATTTGTAAACAAACAATTGTAACCCATGTGGCACAATTGACTTACAGACAGAAGGTTGTATCCTAGCGACTCTACTAAAAATACATTTAAAATGGAGTGCTCGCTTGTGATGGCTATCTTTCCCAAACCTTTGACCTTGCCTTGATTCCCATCTCCAAATATGATTGTATCTTGGGAATCCTTGTTCTTGACGTAGGAGGTGAACATCTTCTTCTCCCCCGTCATGTGGTTTGTGCATACGCTGTCGATAATCCAACTTGAGCCCTCGGATGCATAAACCTGCAAGGCAATTAAAGCTTGGGTTTTAGGTACCCAACTCTTGTTGGGTCCTACAAGGTTAGTCACAATAACTTTTGGAACCCAAATACAAGTCTTGTCTCCCTTGCATTTGGATCCCAATTTTCTAGCCACTACTTTTGTATTTTTGCATGTAAGTACAAAAGAAGTATTGCAAGCATGATAAATAGTAGAGGGTTTATTGCACTTTTTTCTAGGAGCATGAGACACAACATGATTTCTCCTAGGCCTACTTCTACCATAATCATGAGTGGAGCTAGAAGCAAACATAGCATTTGAATTATAATAAGCAGCATGATCATAACTCCTATGAGAATGACTAGCAATTTTCATATCATAAATAAAGGCATGATTCCTTTGAGGACTACTAGCCATAGGAGCCTTCCCTTTCTCCTTGTTGAGAATAGGAGTCCTTTGGCTTGTTAAGTTCTTGGTTTTCTTTTGAAAACACAGTCCATCCTTATTTGAGGGGTGTCTACCAACGGTGTAGGCATCCCTAGCAAATTTCAATTTATCAAAATAAACTTTGTAAGTCTTAAGTTGAGCATTAAGACTTGCCACCTCATTGTTCAATTTAGTAATAGAAGCAAGATGTTCATCACAAGTATCAACATCAAAATCCTTATATCTATTACAAATAACAACATGCTCTACACATGAACTATTTTTGTTGACTTCCTCTAGCTTAGCATTTAATTCATTATTTAAACTCCTTAAACTAGAGACAGATTCATGGCAAGCAGATAACTCAGAGGATAACATTTCATTTCTCTTAATTTCTAAAGCAAGAGATTTTTGCACATTAACAAATTTGTCATGTTCCTCATATAAAATATCCTCTTGCTTTTCTAGTAGTCTATCTTTTTCATTGAGAGCATCGATTAATTCATTAATTTTCTCTACTTTAGCTCGATCTAACCCCTTAAATAAATTCGAGTAATCTATCTCATCGTCAGAAGATTCCTCATCGCTAGAAGAAGTGTACTTGGGGGTATCTCAAATGTGTACCTTCTTTTCCTTGGCCATAAGGCATGTATGGCATTCGTTGAGGAAGAGTGAGGACTTGTCGAAGGCCGAGGCAGCAAGTCCTTCGTCGTCGGAGTCTGATGAAGAGCAGTTAGAATCCCATTCCTTTCCTAGATGCGCCTCGCCCTTCGCCTTCTTGTAATTCTTCTTCTTCTCCTTCTTCCCATATCTTTCTTGTGCCTAGTCATTTTCATTATCGGGACATTGAGCAATAAAGTGACCAGTCTTACCGTATTTGAAGCAAGAGCGCTTTCCCCTTGTTTTGTTCTTGTTGGGGTACTCCTTACGTTCTTTAAGCGCGACTTTGAAGCGCTTGATGATAAGCGTCATTTCGTCCTCGTTGAGCCCGGTAGCCTCCACTTGCGCTACCTTGCTTGGTAGCGCCTCCTTGCTGCTTATTGCCTTGAGAGCAATGGGCTGCGGCTCGTAGACGAGCAGTGGACCGTTCAAGGCATCATCTACATATCTTGCCTCCTTAACCATCATGCGCCCGCTTACGAATTTTCCGAGGATCTCCTCGGGCGTCATTTTGGTGTACCTGGGGTTTTCACAAATAATATTCAAAGATGAGGATCAATTACAGAAAATGACCTTAGCATGAGTCGGACGACATCATGATCCGTCCATCTTGTGCTTCCATAGCTTCGAATCTTGTTGACCAGGGTCTTGAGCCTGTTGTAGGTCTGAGTTGGCTCCTCTCCCCTGATCATCGCGAACCTCCCCAGCTCGTCTTCCACTAGTTCCATCTTTGTGATCATAGTGGCGTCGTTTCCCTCATGAGATATCTTGAGGGTGTCTAGATTTGTTTAGCGTTGTCCAAGCCACTCACCTTATTATATTCATCCCTGCAAAGTGAAGCTAGCAAGACAGTAGTAGCTTGGGCATTTTTATGGATTTGCTCATTTATAAATACATGATTATCAGTGCTATCAAAATGCATTCCATTTTCTACAATTTCCCATATGCTAGGATGGAGAGAGAATAAATGACTACGTATTTTATGGCTCCAAAACGAATAGTCCTCTCCATCAAAGTGTGGAGGTTTTCCAATGGGAATTGAAAGAAGATGCGCATTTGAATTATAGGGAATGCGAGAGTAATCAAACAAATAATTTTGATTGACCGTTTTCTTCTTTGATGAGGAGTCATCGTCGTTGTTGTCTCTTGGTGAAGAAGAAGAAGATGCATCGCTATCGTAGTAGATGATCTTCTTGATACGTCTCTTCTTCTTCCCGTCCTTCTTGTGACTCGAGCCTGAATTGGTAGGCATGTCGTCTCTTGGCTCGTTGAAGACGGACTCCTTTTTCTTGTCGTTGACCACCATCCCCTTTCCCTTAGGATCCATCTCTTCGGGCGGTTAGTCCCTTGAATGAAGAGTACGGCTTTGATACCAATTAAGAGCACCTAGAGGGGGGTGAATAGGTGATCCTGTAAAATCAAGAGCTGAATAGCCACAAAACTTAGATATTAAAGTGTTAGCGTTACTAAGTAGCTTTGAAGCGAGTTCTTGTGAACACAACAATCACAGAGAATCCAACACAAGAGACACACGATTGTTATCCTATGGTTCGGCCAAGTAACACTTCCCTACTTCCACGTTGTGGCGTCCCAATAGACGAGGGTTGCACTCAACCCCTTTCAAGTGATCCAATGATCAACTTGAATACCACAGTCTTTTCGTTTAGAGTATCTTCCTGTTTGCGAGGAATCTCCACAATTTGGAGTCTCTCGCCCTTACGATAGAGATCACAAAGAAAGCACAAAGTAAGGTTGGGAGAAGCAACACACACAAGATTCAATCCGCATCACATACACGCACACAAGTCAAGACTTGAGCTCAAAGGACAATACAGGGAGTTCACAACTCGAAATGAAGCTCAAATCACTATCACAATGAATCAAATGCGTGGGAGCGGAGTCTGGATGTCTTAGTATGCTTGGAGAATGCTTGGTGTCCTGCTCCATGCGCCTAGGGGTCCCTTTTATAGCCCCAAGGCAGCTAGGAGCCGTTGGAGATCAACATGGAAGGCTATCCTTGCCTTCTGTCGAGTGGCGCACCGAACAATCTGGTGTGCCACCAGATAGCCACTGTAGCATGTCCGGTGCGCGATTTCCTTCCAAATCGGGCACAGTCGACCGTTGCTCCTCGGAACCGGTTGGCGCATCGGACACAGTCTGATGCACACCGGACAGTCCGGTGCACCCATCCGACCGTTGGAGCAGCCACGTGTCGCACGTTGATCGCGCGGACGACCGTTGGCGCGGGCACCGTTGGCTCACCGGATAGTCCGGTGCACCACCGGTCATTCCGGTTAATTATAGCCACGTCGCCCCGTTCCTTTTCCCGAGAGCGACGAGTTCGCCGCGGATGACTCATCGGACAGTTTGGTGCACCACCGACAGTCTGGTGAATTATAGTCGTACGACTCCATCGATTCCCGAGAGCAGATAGTTCACGGGAGGCCAGCCTGGGGCACCGGACACAGTCCGGTGCGCCACCGGACTGTCCGGTGTGCCAGGCCGACCTGGAGTTGGCTGTACACGTCCAACTCTTCTTCAATTCAACTTTTCTTTTCTTGGCTCTGTTTCTAGCACTTAGAAAAACACATTAGTATTCAAAAACAATGTACTAAGTCTAGAAACATACCTCGTGCCTTGATTTGCACTTTTCCCACATTTAGCAAACAAGGATTCAATTAATATGTGTTGAGCATCTAATCAACCAAAATACTTATAGAAATTGCCCAAGAGTATATTTCCCTTTCATGTATATATAGGAGTCGATTTTGAAAGTTTTAGATTAATACAATATGTATTTAAACTAAATTCTATTATATCCTAGAAACGGAACATCTGTACGATTATAACTCCTCATGTTATATAATATGTCTTAACAACTCTTAAATCGTGTTTTAATGCTATGATGCTTGACTCAATTATCACCGCTGATCATGTACTAAGTTAGGTTTAATGGTTCTTTTGGTAGTAAAGTATTTTTTATAGTTTTTTAGCCAATACCATGTCTTATACGAATTCCCGATTATTATTTTATGCCATAAAATGTTTGGTTGCCTTCTTAAAGACTATATTTTTCAAAACCATGTTACTCTGGATACCATGGTAGTTTTAGAGTATTATAAACTTTACTCAAACGTTGAGTTTTCATTGTATGACTAGCTTTTGTCTAAATACTTAGGCTTGCAAATGTTGCATCAAAAGTTCCAAACAATAAATAGTATTTTTGAAGCTGGTAAAAACTTTTGATATTACCATGACAATTATAACACCCTAGTTTTAAGAAACATTATTGCCAAAGATGCCATAAACGACAACATGCCAAATGTTGGATGCTCCCGTATTTAGCATGCGTTTTTGGCTGTACTTACCCCTTAATCAAGGGCTTGTTTGGTTATTAGAAGGAGATTGAATGTGATTAAGAGAAAAATTAAATTGTTTTTCCTCAGGCCCTGTTCGATTGTTAGGGATTGGAGCCTCGGATTGATTCTTAGCCGGATTACTTCTCTAATTTATATAGATTTTGATGAGCTGGAATGAATCCTGGTTTATTCCGGTATAACCGAATGTGCCTTCAATCATCTTGGAATCGCTTGTAACCAAAGCAGCCACAACAAGCTCCATAACGGTCTGACACTACCTACTCACCTCCCCCCTCTCTCTCTCTCTCTCTGGAGCATCCTTCTGCCACTAATCGCGTCCAGCTGAAACGTCTCGCTGGTCTCACCATGGAGGAATTGCGATTTGGCGACTTTTTATCGCTGCCAATTTGCCGACGTACCAATCGTGACATTCTCGTTCTGTGGTTCGGTCGTGCGCTCGTCTGCTCGGTGCAGCTTACCAACCACGGCGACCAAGTGCCATGTCACTCTCTCACAGATCCCAGTAGCCAACGGTTAGGCTGTACGCAGCGGGCCACTGGAAACGGTACACTCAAGGTTTAGAGTGCTACTCTGAGCTGCAGCGGGCGACGGTAAAGGCCACGCTAAAATAGCGCGAGCCCTTTCGGACCCTACTCCCAGCGCACGTACGGATGACAACTCTATCCACTGGGGCAAAAGCAAGGGAGATGGGTGGTGGGGCCCACGGTGGGTATTGTTGATATATATTGATAAAAAATGTGGTAGTTTGTATAGGGTTGAGATATAGAGTAGTTGTGGATGCGGGAGTTTGGCTACTGTATTTTAAAATGTTGATGACTAGGATAGAATATTCCTTTTAGAGTAGAAATTTAGAGTACAATGAGTGCAGATAGCCTTAGGCTGGCGCATGCACCAACTACTGAGGTCCTGAGGCTGTCCACACTCGTGCAACTCTAAATTTCTACTCTAAAAAGAATATTCTATCCTGATCAGCAAGATTCTCTACTCTACCATACAATCTTCCGCAGTCATATTTACTCTAAATCTCTACCCTATACCAACTACCACATATTCTATTATTTATTTTACCTCTCTCTTGTCCACGTCAGCTGCCTCCCTACTCCCACCCATGTGCCACCGGTCTGCTCCCCGTGTCCAACCTCACGGCACAGTAAATAGAGTAGCACTCCGTACAACGCTGGAAGTAGCGTAGCAGAGGATAGCATGCCGTTCCCAGTACCGTTTCCAGTGCCCCGCTGCAGCGTGTATGCATGCGCTAAACCTTCCGAGTGCCGTTTCCAGTGCCGCGCTGCAGCCAGCCTGAGCCTGAGCTGCCGTTTGGTGGCCGCGTACGTACCTGCGCAACGCAACGAAACCACAACACAGAGCAAATGCCGCCTAGGCTCGTGCCGTCGCGCGCCCGCCCTCACGTAGCCCATTCGTCTCGGTAACCAAATATATATACACTAGGTGCGTGCCCCGTGCATTGCAACGGGAGTACGCTGGAATGAGCACGATACATATCTGATCGGATCTTATATTTCCTTGTAGGTCTGGAGAAAGTTTGCTCGGAAGCCCATCTAGTTAGGTGTCCGTGCGTTGCAACACAATACAGAATATTGGACAAAATATCTGGTTATCTATGTGTTCAATAGTATATCTAAAAGAGAAGCATAAAAAAGCAGATAAGTGAGAGAGTGCAATAGAGACAGATGCAAATGCACCGTACAAAAAAGCATACATGTGCACAATGGCCATGATACAAATAATAGCTTGCAAGTTTATAAAAAACATAATACAACAGAATTGGACATTAGCATACACCGTTTTAATGGTTGCACATATAAATACAATCTTCCAGCGAATTTAAGTTGAGTTGCTAGATTATATATATATATATATATATATATATATATATATATATATATATATATATATATATATATATATATAGTATTTAGAGTCCTGGACTTTGTGTAGGTAGAGAAAGCCCCAACCACCCACACGACCAGCCGACCAGGTGAGTCAAGCGTAGCCAAACGGGACCACCCAAACAATCGTCAGACCATTTACGATCTCTTGCACAAACGTTTATGATGGTTACATTCCCGTTTTACGCAAACTAACACAACTCAGCGCGACGTATGGTCCACGGCTCCACGCCCACGTTTCCGCCCCCGTTCGCACACCATGGCCCACCATTCGATCAATCGTGTCTGCATCCTGGCCAGACCCCACCGCATGCCCCAAACCTAACCACTCGCCCGAACATCTAGCAACCCTAATTGATTTCCTCGTCGCTCTCGCCGTCGTGTTCTCCCATAATCGCCATCTCCAAGCGCCCCCACCCCTGCCACACCGTCGTCTCCGTGCGTGGCGTCTCGGTCCCCCAACATCGTCACACGGTATTGCCTCGCTCATCCATCTGCCATTTCTCGTCTTCGTGCACTCTTCCGTCGTCGCTCTACATCAACAGTGTCGTCAAATCCCACTCCCACTCGCCATTGCTCGGCGATTTGGTGCGGTGGCTCCACAGCCCACGCCTCCACCTCACATGGTCCTACACCTCTCGACGCTGCTCTCTGGCCCCAGGCGGCACGCCATTCCCTCCCTCGTTCCTTGACTGCAAGCTGCCAAAAGCGGTCGGATCTGCGAGCGCGGATCCTCCGAGGCAGCCAGACGCGACGACCGCCGTGGACCAAGAGCACGAGTGTCGTCCACCATCGTTTTGGCATCTTCCCCGACATGGATCCAGTGCCTCCATTCCGATGTCTTCCTCAAATGCTCAGATCCACCCCCTCCACCGCCTCTAGCCTCACGTCGCGCTTTGACAGCTTTCCTTGCCTTTAGCCCCACGTCCAGCAAGCCCCAGAGGAAGCCCTGAGGCGCATTGCTATGCGGCACCAGGATTGAAACAAGGACACAAAGGTAAGAACATATATTAGTATTGAATCTGTAACACCGTGTTAGATGACAGACTTTGCCAAGGTTGGGGAAAGAATAAGGCAGTACGGGGGGCAGCGGGCAGCAAGGAAAGGTGGATATTGTTGAGGAATCCAGGTTATATTTCCCCCTAAATAAACTAGACAAACCTAGGAGCAACTACATGATTTATATAAGAAAGATATAGGCACCAAATTTCTGTATCGTCTATAACTCAGATTTGGGTAGTCTGTGTGTACATCCACACTTTCAATCAGCTTAGTTGCCACAACCCTCTATCAGTCCCACCGACGCCATGAGAGCGCGAGAAGGCCAACCCCCGTTGACGCGACGAGGACCATGGCGGCGAACTACTGGGCCTCCTGCGACAGTGCCATGATGATGGTGTAAAGATTTCCTACTCAGGTAGAGACTCTTGTAAAGGGCACTGCAAGTTTACAATGGTTGCTGAACCAGAATACAAGGCCACCTAGATCTTGATTACCTACATGTACCTTTTTCTGATCATTTATACATAACTGATTTTCTATTAAAAGTTAACTTTAGTGTTTTTAAACCTTTTTAAATTAGTATGATACAATCAGAATTTCAATAATGAATGCTACTTAGCATGTATGAGCTTTACGAATGAGCTGGTCTCATTTATTAAGTGGTCATGTAGGAGCTGCTGGCTATTCAGCAGCAAGGACCTTGCAATAGGGTTCTTTGGAACCCGCAACTTAAGATTTAAGCATCAACGACTAATTGAGATCATGAGTTATGTTGTGGTCATAGCAATATGTTCCTATGCGATGTTGTCATTCGTATGATCTCCCAGATTTATATGCCAGTGTGTTTTATATGATCTTATATGCCAGTATGTTTGTGTATATTTTGCAGAAAAGTCATATATTCACATCTGGTGCTTTTTGAACAATGCAGCTGTTACGAGGGGTGCTTTTAGAGCTGAAAAGCTAGAGTTGCTTATTGTAATTTTACCACAAAGTCTAAAGAAGCAGCCTCCTGAAGCCAAGAAGAACTGTTGTGTAAAGTAAGACTTCCTGATCGTATCATGCTTACTGTAATATTTCCCCACTAATTTGATATCTGTTTATGAGCATCGATGTATCTTGTTTGATTTTTATGTTGTTAATGCCGCATGTTCTAGATGGGTCAAAGGTTCATTTGGAAGAATTGAGATGGGTCAGTGTGTCTCAAAACAAAAGCAGAAAGCATTTGAGATTTGGGATTTGACGTTATGTTGTCTTCTATTCCATGAATGAATTATAATTCTGCGTCATATTGAAATTTACTCAATGAAGCCTACTAGTTTGTTATTCCTCTCTGTTTCAGCTTACTCGCTATTTGTTTACAAAACAGGTCCATGATTTACACTAAAATTTATACTCATTTATGCTATTTTAGTTCGTGATTTACGCTTAAATCCTCTCAAGCCAGAACCCTCGCGTGATTGGACGCTCGGGGTTTTCACGCCGTAATTCAGGCCACATTTGCTGTTATGAAATAGATCAATGATTTATGCTAAAATCCGTACTCATTTATGAGCAAAAAAGTGTATTTATGGTAGGAAGGTACTTCCATTTCTGTTTCTATCCCAAGTCATACCTACTATATGATTTATAGTTATTATCACTTTTTTTCTTGCATTTATGCTGACAATCAATAAATACCAACTCTGTTATTTGAACTGGATGCTCTTTTAGTACTTTGTCTGATCAAGTCCATTTAGATTTCCCCCAAGTCAAACTATTTTACCTTTGACTATAGATTTCTAAAACTTGACAGGCTGATGACACAATTCACATTATTACTAGGTTTATTATGAAAAAAACAGCATATTCTTGACGATATTGCTATATGAAGTGTCATACTAAGAGACAATTGATCGGATGGACGAGTGTATTATTTTAGTAGTTAGTGGTGCTTGTTTAGAACTAAGATTGCAAATACGCTGTGATGATTTGGGTATTATAATACAAGCCAAGCTACAAATATGGAACCATGCAGCTTCCACAATTAGCGAAGTTATCTTTGGGTCCTGCTTTTAATTCTTGGGATTCCAAACTCATGTTTGGTCAAGACAAGGACATTATGACATTGTATATTCTACATACTTTTATTCTCTCTAATAATATGTTATTATGTAAATTGTTATAATTTCAAGCTGAGGAGTGAGGACTGATTATGCTCTGGTTTACTGAGTTATGAATTCCCACTTTGTCATGAAAATTACTTTAGTTTCACCATGGTCTGAACTGTATGTAAGGTTGACTCCAATGTTGAACAAAAAGTTGGTTATATACTGTGACTTCATAATTAGAGTTCCATATTGAAAAATGCATATAGTAAAATAAAAATGTTCTCCACATTTTAATTCTCCAGTCTCTCAACCATGCAAAATTGTATGTAATCTTTTACAACTCTTTGTTTGTACACATCATTCTTTATGCATGTTTTGAGTTATGTTGAAATTGACCACTATCTTTGGCTTTTTGCATAGTGAGAATAAAACAAATAGTAGTGTTTATATGTCTGTTCTTTACTATCATGTAAGCTGTATATACACCAAATCAATGAATGATGCACCTAAGGCTTGGGTTTTTACTTTTTGAGTATTAATCCATGTAAACAATGAACTAAAACCCTTCTTACCTGTCATGTTTTGCAGGTGCAATGGGTTGGCTTTTGATAAACTCGAATGTGGAGGTGGCTTGCTATGGTAAGCCTTGTTACTGGCTTATAAATCTGGCTTCCAAGTGTGCGATGTGGAACATGTTGATGATGTAAGATAGATAGAATACAGACATGATGGCGCTGTTTCATTTATTCAAGTGCTAAAGGATCCAATTTTCACAACCGAATCTCGAGACAGATTTATAGATGTACGACCATCGCTAGCTCTTGCCTATGATCGTGTATGATTGCAACAATCCTGACAAAATATGTTGTACTTTATATTTTGGCATATTGTGCACAAAAACAAGTGTCTTCTATGACCACCGTGATTTATGCATTTTCAAACGAAATTTTATGACACTTCTTGTTGTTTTATATGCTTCCACTAAAAAACAGTCTTACTGCGTTTTACACTAAATTTTTGACACTTTTTGATGTATTTTACGACAACCTCATGCGAGTCTTCTACGCACGAAATAGTGGATTCCTTACCTGCTATAACGTCGACTGTAGTTTATGCCATGTTATACACAATTTTATGCTTTTGTATCAGTTTTACGCTAAAACCTTCTCTCAACGACATGTACAGAAACCTTCTCAACAAAACTTGTGCGATATTCACGCCGTCAGTTGGGCTCCATTCTCTGTTATGTAACAGATCCAGGATTTACGCTAAAACTTGTAACCGTTTATGCTGTTTTGGTTCACGTTTTACGCTTTGATTTGACCAAGTCAGAAACATGCATCGGGCGTGTGCGGGGGTCTGTTTGAGCAGAATCCGGTAACTGTCCCTTTATTTTCGCGATTGTACAACACATCTTTCCTTATCTAAAACAGATCAAGATTTACATACTGCATGATTTATGCTGTCAATTACATGTCTTTATGCATTCGTAAACGCTGTCCACAGTGTCATATTCGTTCCACGTGATTCGGGCGTCAAAAGATTCCTTTATGCATGGTTTACGTATCTTTATCCATATATATATATGCATTCGTATATTGCCTTACACTTATCGTCCTGGATTCTTGGTCGTTGACTGCATGGCTGACGTAAGCAGGCGGGTGCTGGACCGACCGCGTCCTGGCTGGGGCTTCCATAGTACGGGAAGCCCAGGGCTTCCATATATAAGGAGCTAACGGATGACTATATAGCACACACAAGCTGTCAGCTAGCGCCTCTAGCCCATCCATCAGTCCCTGCCACTTGACAGGTTCCGCAAGCTCCTCTCAACCGCCACCTCCATGTTCTGCAATGTACACAGAAAAGTACAAGTAGAACAAGTCTAGTCAAATCCATCATTTGATGATTGTAGTTCTAATCACTAATGAAACATGAGATGGAACGAAGAAGGAAACAAGATAGCTTGGAGTACCTCATCGTTTGCACCCTTCTGCTCCACAAGCTATAACTTGAGCTGCTTCAAAACCTTGAAATGACAAATATCTAGTGGCCACAATAACATAATTATTTAGCCTATTAGTTAGGTATGTTTGGATCCTAACAACAAAAGTTTAGCAGATAATGATTATATGGAGAGATCCAAACAGGGCCACAATATTTCACTTGGTATACCAAAACACAACATAAAATGTAAATCTATCCACCCATGGAATTCAAACAATTCTGAATTACCAACCAATTAGAAATCACCCACTACCTACACTCCATGACCAACCGACATAGCAAAAAACTAAAGTTTCAGTTGGTATACCAAAAACACAACAACAATTATAAAATGTAAATATGTCCACCCATGAAATTTCGAACAATTCTGAATTACCAACCAATTAGAAACCCCTCACTACCTACATTCCAAGACCAACTGACACAGAACAAAAATATATAAAGGACTAAACTTTCAGTATTTCACTAAACATTATAGTCCTTTCTAAAGGTACAAGACCAACTAACAGAGAGCAAATATATCAGTGTACAAAGATGGAGCTGGGCTATACCCCATATCGCGGAAGACGGTGGCTTGCTTGCAGGATTTGCGCGCGGATGACGACTGCTTGCTTACGGGGTTTTCACGCGGAAGACGACAGCTTGCTTCCGGGGTTTGCGGGCGGAAGACGGCGGCTTGCTTGCAGGGTTTTGAAAGCTCTCTTGTGGGTTTTGGTGTTTAGATGACAACCCAATTAAAAGGACTAACAAGTATGCTAAGTGTTGAATAGGTGCTTAATGCAAAGCTAACAGAGTTCAACACAAGTGAACAAGTATGATGGTCCAAAGACTAGATTATCTATAGATAATGGACATCACAAGCAAGATGGACGTTGCTTAAGTGAGACTCGATGTGCGTAACTCAGAGACAACCGATCAAGCCAAGGATGGAGTCAAGAAGAGCTTTGAGGCACCGAGTGCACGGAAGAAGGTCAAGGAGACCAGGAACCCAAAAGCCAGGGGTGAAGAAGAAGACTTGCAAAGTCAAGGTTGATCGAGTTAAGAAGGGTTATGGTGCATCAAGGATCACTATATAAGGACATGACTTACTGAAAGGGAAATGTGCCCTTGGGCCATTTCTAAGTATTTTGGTGATCAAGTGCCAACACAAATGGTTTAAGTGTGAAACTATGCCAAATGGTGGATGAAGTGAAAATCAACATAAAGGTATGATTCTAGACTTAGTACATTGGTTTTTGTGTACTAACATATTTGTCTAAGTGCTAGAATCAGAGAAAATACAATTGGAAAAGACTTGGCTCGAGCAGCCAAGACTCTGCTCAGTCTGGGTACACCGGACTGTCCGGTGGTGCACCGGACAGTGTCTGGTGCGCCAGGCTGGCGTCTGGTCAACTTGCTGCTCTCGGGTCTCGACGGTGGCGTACGGCTATAAATCACCGGACTGTTAAGTGGTGCACCGGACTGTCCGGTGAGTCGGCTGCGGCGAAGTCGCCGCTCTCGGGAATCAAGTCAACAGCGTACGACTATAATTCACCGGACTGTCCGGTGGTGCACCAGACTGTCCGGTGAGCCAACGGTCGGCCAGACCAACGGTCGGCCACGCAATCCACGCGTGACGCGTGGCCGAGCCAACGGTCAGATGGGGGCACCGGACTGTCCGGTGTGCACCGGACAGTGTCCGGTGCACCAACGGCTCCAAATCTTCAACGGTCGGCTGCGCCAAAATAGGAAAGAAATCAGCACCGGACAGTGTTCGGTGGTGCACTGGACTGTCCGGTGCACCAACCGACAGAAGGAAAGAATTGCCTTCCTGGATTGCTCTCAACGGCTCCTAGCTGCCTTGGGGCTGTAAAAGGGGCCCCTAGGCTTATGGAGGAGTACACCAAGCATACTTTGAGCATTCTTGATCATTCACACTCCATCTTTGCGTACTCGTTTGACATTCTTAGTGATTTGAGCTCTGTTCTAGTGAGAACCTTGTGATATTCATTTGAGCTCGAGTCTTGGCTGTGTGTGCGTATTGCTATGGATTTGTGTGTGTTGCTTCCCTCCCTTACTCTAGTGCTTTCACTTTGATCCTTATTGTAAGGGCGAGAGACTCCTAGTTGTGGAGATTCCTCGCAAACGGGAAAGAGTAAAGAAAAGAAGAACACCGTGGTATTCAAGTTGATCATTGGATCACTTGAGAGGAGTTGAGTGCAACTCTCGTCCATTGGGACGCCACAACGTGGAGTAGGCAAGTGTTGTACTTGGCCGAACCACAGGATAAATCTCTGTGTCTCTTGTGCTTGTTCTCACTGTGTCTATTGTGCTTCACAAGAGCTTTCCTTAGCCACTTGACTTCATTGTGCTAACTCCTAATCAAGTTTTGTGGCTTTAAGTTTCAAGTTTTTACAGGATCACCTATTCACCCCCCTCTAGGTGCTCTCAATTGGTATCGGAGCCGTTCTCTTCAAGAAAGGGACTAATCGCCCGAAGGGATGGATCCTAAGGGAAAGGGGATGGTGATCAACGACAAGGAGAAGGAGTCCTTCATCAATGAGCCAAAAGACGACAAGCCCACTGACTCGGCTCAAGTCATAAGAAGAAGGACAGAAAGAAGAAGAGGCGTATCAAGAAGATCGTCTACTACGACAACAGCGACGAGTCTTCTTCTTCCCAAAAGGACGACGACGACTACGAGAAAAAGAAGACAGTTAACTCGAACTTTTCTTTTGATTACTCTCGTATTCCGCATAATTCAAATGCACATTTGCTTTCCATTCCTCTTGGCAAACCTCCACACTTTGATTAAGAGGACTACGGATTTTGGAGTCACAAAATGCGTAGTCACTTGTTCTATCTTCATCCAAGTATATGGGAGATCTAGGAAGAATGTTATGACTAGGTACACCAAGATGTCGCCCGAGGAAATACTTGGAAAGTTCGTAAGCGGGCGAATGATGATCAAGGAGGCGAGATACGTTGATGAGACGTTGAATGGCCCAATCCACGAGCCTCAAACCGTTGCTCTCAAAGCAACAAGTAGCAGGGAGGCGCTACCTAGCAAGGTGGTGCAAGTTGAGGCGGCAGGGCTCAACGAGGAAGAAATGACCCTCATCATCAAGCGCTTCAAGACGGCGCTAAAGGGTCGCAAGGAGCATCCCAAAAAGAACAAGACGAAGGGAACACGCTCCTGCTTCAAGTGTGGTAAGACTGGTCACTTTATTGCTAACTGTCCCGATAATGATAGTGACCAGGGACAAGAGAAAAGCGGGAAGAAGGAAAAGAAGAAAGCATACAAGAAGGCTAAGGGCGAGGCACACCTTGGCAAAGAGTGGGACTCAGATTGTTCTTCGTCCGACTCCGACGACGAGGGACTCGCCGCCACCGCCTTCAACAAATCGTCGCTCTTCCCCAACGAACGCCACACTTGCCTAATGGCAAAGGAAAAGAAGGTAATCACTAGAGAAACTCCTAAGTACTCTACTTCTAGTGATGAGGACTCTAGTGATGATGATGAAGTTGATTACACTAGCTTGTTCAAGGGATTAGATAGAGCTAAGATAGAAAAGATTAATAAGTTGATTGATGCATTAAATGAAAAAGATAGACTTCTAGAGAGGCAAGAGGACATCTTGTATGAGGAACATGATAAATTTATTAATGTTCAAAAGTCTCTTGCCTTAGAGATTAAAAGGAATGAATTACTATCCTCTGAATTGTCTATTTGCAATGAATCTATTTCTAGTTTAAAGAGCATTAATGATGATTTAAATGCTAAGCTAGAAGTTGTAAATAAATCTAGTTCGTGTATTGAGCATGTAGTAATTTGCAATAGGTGTAAGGATTTTAATGTTGATGCTTGCAATGAACATTTGATTTCCATTTCTAAATTAAATGATGAAGTAGCTAGTATTAATGCCCAACTTAAGACTAGCAAAAATGATTTTGATAAACTAAAATTTGCAAGGGATGCCTAGACTAGTGGTAGACACCCCTCTATTAAGGATGGGCTTGGCTTTCGAAGGGAAGCTAAGAACTTAACAAGTCATAAGGCTCCCATCTCCGCCAAGGAGAAAGGGAAGGCCCCTATGGCAAATAGTGTTCATAAAAATCATGCTTTCTTGTATCATGATAGGAAATATTCTAGAAATGTTCATTATGATAGGAGTTATAATGCCTTTGACTCTCATGCCATGATTGCTTCGAGTTCAAACTTTAATGGTAGATCTAGGAAGAATGTTATGTCTCATGCTCCTAGGAAAGTGTTTAATGGATCTACCACTGTCTTTCATGCTTGCAATGCTAAATTTATTCTTTCATGTAAAAATAAAAAGGTGGGAGCCAAATGCAAGGGAGACAAGACTTGCATTTGGGTCCCTAAGGCTATTGTTACTAACCTTGTAGGACTCAACAAGAGTTGGGTACCTAAAACCCAAGCCTAATTTGCCTTGCAGGTTTATGCATCCGGGGGCTCAAGCTGGATTATCGACAGCAGATGCACAAACCACATGACGGGGGAGAAGAAGATGTTCACCTCCTACATCAAGAACAAAGATTCCCAAGACTCAATCATATTCGGTGACGGGAATCAAGGCAAGGTTAAAGGACTAGGAAAAATAGCAATTTCTTCCGAGCATTCCATTTCTAATGTGTTTTTAGTAGAATCGCACGGATATAACTTGTTGTCCATTAGTCAATTAAGTAATATAGGTTACAACTGCTTATTTACAAACATAGATGTGTCTGTCTTTATAAGAAGTGATGGTTCATTAGCATTTAAGGGTGTACTAGACGGCAAACTCTATTTAGTTGATTTTTCGAAGGAGGAGGCCGATCTAGATGCATGCTTAATCGCTAAGACTAGCATGGCTGGCTGTGGCATCGCCGTCTAGCACATGTGGGGATGAAGAACCTTCACAAGCTTCTAAAGGGAGAACATGTGTTAGGTCTAACAAATATAACCTTCAAAAAAGATAGACCTTGTGCAGCTTGTCAAGCAGGTAAACAGGTGGGAAGTGCTCATCACATCAAGAATGTGATGACTACATCAAGACCTCTGGAGCTATTGCATATGGACCTCTTCGGACCCGTCGCTTACCTCAGCATCGGGGGAAGTAAGTATGATCTTGTTATTGTTGATGATTTTCCCGCTTCACTTGGGTATTCTTTTTGCAGGATAAATCTGAAACCCAAGGGACCCTCAAGCGCTTCCTAAGGAGAGCTCAAAATGAACTTGAGCTCAAGGTGAAGAAGATAAGGAGCGACAATGGGTCCGAGTTCAAGAACCTGCAGGTGGAGGAGTACCTTGAGGAGGAAGGAATCAAGCACGAGTTCTCCGCTCCCTACACACCACAGCAAACCGGTGTGGTAGAGAGGAAGAACAGGACACTTATAGACATGGCGAGGACAATGCTTGGAGAATTCAAGACGCCCGAGCGGTTTTGGTCGGAAGCTGTGAACACGGCATGCCACGCCATTAACCGAGTCTACCTTCATCGCCTCCTCAAGAAGACGTCATACGAGCTACTAACCAGTAACAAACCCAACGTTTCGTATTTTCGAGTTTTTGGGAGTAAATGCTACATTCTGGTGAAGAAAGGTAGAAATTCAAAATTTGCTCCCAAAGCTGTAGAAGGGTTTTTATTAGGTTATGACTCAAATACAAAGGCGTATAGAGTCTTCAATAAATCATCAAGTTTGGTTGAAGTCTCTAGCGACGTTGTATTTGATGAGACTAATGGCTCTCCAAGAGAGCAAGTTGAGCTTGATGATGTAGATGAGGATGATGTTCCAACGGACGCAATTCGTACCATGGCGATTGGAGACGTGCGACCACAGGAACACAAGGAGCAAGATCAACCTTCTTCCTCAACAACGGTGCATCCCCCAACTCAAGATGACGAATAGGTCCCTCAAGAAGAGGCGTGTGATCAAGGAGGAGCACAAGATGTCCAAGTTGAAGAGGAAGAAGCACCACAGGCCCCTCCAACTCAAGTTCGAGCGATGATTCAAAGGAATCATCTCGTCGACCAGATTTTGGGTGATATTAGCAAGGGAGTAACTACTCGCTCTAGATTAGCTAATTTTTGTGAGCATTACTCTTTTATCTCTTCTATTGAGCCTTTCAGGGTAGAAGAGGCCTTGCTAGATCCGGACTGGGTGTTGGCCATGCAAAAAAAGCTCAACAACTTCAAGCAAAATGAAGTTTGGACACTGGTACCGCGTCCCAAGCAAAATGTTGTGGGAACCAAGTGGGTGTTCCGGAACAAACAGGACGAGCACGGGGTGGTGACAAGGAACAAGGCTCGACTTGTGGCAAAAGGTTATGCCCAAGTCGCAGGTTTGGACTTTGAGGAGACTTTCGCTCCTGTGGCTAGGCTAGAGTCAATTCGTATTTTGTTAGCCTATGCCGCTCACCATTCTTTCAGGTTGTTCCAAATGGACATGAAGAGCGCTTTCCTCAACGGGCCAATCAAGGAGGAGGTGTACGTAGAGCAACCCCCTGGCTTTGAGGATGAACGGTACCCCAACCATGTTTGTAAGCTCTCTAAGGCGCTCTATGGACTTAAGCAAGCTCCAAGTGCATGGTATGAATGCCTTAGAGACTTCTTAATTGCTAATGCTTTTAAGGTTGGGAAAGCCGATCCAACTCTTTTCACTAAGACTTGTGACGGTGATCTATTTGTGTGCCAAATTTATGTCGATGACATAATATTTGGTTCTACTAACCAAAAGTCTTGTGAAGAGTTTAGCAGGGTGATGACACAGAAATTCGAGATGTCGATGATGGGCGAGTTGAACTACTTCCTTGGGTTCCAAGTGAAGCAACTCAAGGACGGCACCTTCATCTCTCAAACGAAGTATACGCAAGACTTGCTCAAGCGGTTTGGGATGAAGGACGCCAAGCCCGCAAAGACTCCAATGGGAACCGACGGGCATGTCGACCTCAACAAAGGAGGTAAGTCCGTCGATCAAAAGGCATACCGGTCTATGATAGGGTCTTTACTTTATTTATGTGCTATTAGACCGGATATTATGCTTAGTGTATGCATGTGTGCTAGATTTCAATCCGACCCAAGGGAGTGTCACCTTGTGGCCGTTAAGCGAATTCTTAGATATTTAGTCGCTACGCCTTGCTTCGGGATCTGGTATGCAAAGGGGTCTACCTTTGACTTAATTGGATATTCAGACTCCGATTATGCTGGATGTAAGGTGTCGGTGTTTCAGGTCTGACCGCGCACCCAGGGTTACCCCCCAAAGTGCTTTTTAGAAGTAGGACGGTGTTACCGACTGTAGCTCGATGGTTTGTGCTGGGCGCACAAGAAATAGTAGACAGTGATGTACAGGTTCGGGCCGCTTTGAGATGCGTAACACCCTACGTCCTGGCTAGAATGCTTTATGCGATGAGTTACAAGGGGGCTCTCTAGCACTGGAAAACGTAAAGAGCGGGATGGGAGGCTAAGTGATGAATAATGTCGATCTATCTTCTTGAAGGGGTGACCCTAGACCTTATATACTCGACCGTGGGGCATTACATATGGATATGATAACAACGTGAGCCAGAATAATAGTGAACTAACCGAGTCTGTCTCCCTATAATTCAGCCGACTCATCCTCACCCAGTTCCGATGTACGGGGCTCCTGCGCGGGAAGGTCGGGTCACTGCTGTGATTCCTGTTCGGATGTTGTTGGGCCGACTGGGCTTGCACCGACCCGGCCTTGTGTTGATCTGTCTCACTAGTCGTTCCTCCAGGCCCACGAGTGGGATGACCTTATGAATTATGGGGCCTTTGGGCCTTTCGTTAGGTCTTTTATCCTTCTAGTGGACCCGGGGGATATCTGTCCCCCACAAGCCCCCAATCTTTGGGCTGATTTTGAAATAAATGGCCCAAAGATCCTAGGTCCTGCTTGCGGTATTTGATTTTACTAGGGAATGCTTTTGAAAATAAGTCCATCGAGTCACTGCTTCAGAATTCTGAGTGATCCGGTTAACATGTCTTCTTTTTACTGTCTTCTTCTGCTATTATTCCTCAAAATTTGGTGTTCTGTCTTGGGTTTATGCTTCGGAGGTCAGCATTTTGCACTGTCGAGCTGTGAAGTCCGTCGGGTGCACCGAAGGTGCACCCAATGGGTGTAGCCCCCGAGCTTCGAGTGGATTTTTGAAAATAATCCACTCGAAGGTCTTCATTTCGTGTCTTTTTCTAGGAATCTTCCTCCCTTTTTATTGAATGCCTTGGAGACCAGCATTATATTGTTGATGCTATGCTTTAGAGGTCAGCGTATATTTTTGTCTTTGTGGCCGAGTACGCGATCTGCCCATATCTTGATAGGTTTTGCCATTTATTTGATCTGTGACTGATTGGACGTTCGATAGATGGCCCTTGGCTCGTCTTCATGTCACTTCGTGCTTTGATGCTTCTATCGATTAGACTTGTACCTCATCGGCTATATTTGGCTTTCCTTTGATCCCTGCTGATATCTTTCTTCTGTCTTGAAGTATTCATTGCATATACTGTTCGGATGTGACAGTGTTGAAAATATACTGATAATTCCTGGGCGTCCCCCCCAATGGGTGTAGGCAAGGGGTGGCTTGGTACGCTGAGCGTTTAGCAAATTGCTTCTGAGTAGTAACTTGATGTGACCGCGAGCGTAATCATATCGCCCGCGCGGTTGACTGGAGTCCCAATGGGTGTCGTGTTACGTGAAACGGCGTTACCCGCCTGACGTGTCTTCAGATGGTTTGAATTGCATATTGAATTTTTGCGACTGTTCAGTGGCCGTGGTAGGAGATGAGCTGTTGCCTTCTTCTTCTATAAATAGTGCCCTTGCTTCTCCAGCGTTTTCACGCTTCTTGCTACTGCTTGCTGTTTAATCTTCTCTCCTTCCTTCCACTTTTGCCATGGGCAAGAACAAGAAAGGCGGCAACTCTTCGCATCACTCGGGCGACAGGCGCAAGCGCGAGCCGACTCCTCCTTCGGAGGACTTTGGCAACTCGGAATACTCGGAGGAGGAGTTCTCCTCCGAGTCCGAGGGTTCTCCGGCTCCCGCCTCTCCCCCGGCGTCGTCTGATGATTCAGACGACTCCCAGGGGATCACCGCGGAGGTGTGGACATACATTCGGGCCATCGAGCGTGCCGGGCTCGAGGGCTCGGATGAGTCAGAGTACTCCTCAGACGAGTAGAATCCCCCCGACTCGACCGAGGAGGGCAGCGGCGGCGACGGTGGTGACGGCGATGTCGACGGAGGCGACGGTGACGGCGGCGGCAACAGCGGCAAGGGCGGAGGCGACAACGGTGATGGCGGCAACGACGACGGCGGCGGCGACAGCAAGGGCAGCAGCAAGGGCAGCAACAAGGCCAGTGGCTAAATGCCACTGGTTTTAATTATTAGTATAGATATTAGTAGTATAATGAAATAATGTAGTAGTAGTTAGTAGTATAGAGTAGTGAAGTATAGTGTAGTAGTTGGGGGGTCATTGACTCATAATGAGTTGATTTGTAAGTTCGGTAGTACCTCCCGTATAATGAAGAATGATTTCGATTCCTCTCGTGCGTATCATTCCGCCTTCTTGCTGATTGTCATTTGTGTTGATGCTTACTGCAGAGGCTATTTCTGAACGTAATGCTTGAGTAGCAACTTAGAATCGTCGATCCTTGCTTCAGATCGCCTTCTTCACGATGCCAACGCTATAGTAGTGGTGGCCGAGTGATTATCAGCGATGTTGGGGCTTTTCAGAGGTGATAGCCGAGCGATAACGGGTCGCGTTGGTGTTTTAGAAATAACGACCGAGCGGTTATTGGTGATGTCGGCGTTTTAGAGGTAACAGCCGAGTGATAACGGACCACGTCGGCCGCTTTGAAAGTAGTGGCCGAGTGAAGTCAAATAACGCCAGCGTTTTTAGAAACGACAGCTAAGTCAATTTGGGCCGCGTCGGCCGTTTTGGAGACAACGGTCGAGTGATGACATGGCACGGCAGTGTTTTAGAAATAATGACTAGGTGATGACATGGCACGCCAGCGTGTTAGAAATAACGGCTGGGTGATGACTGGGCACTTTTTAGAAATGACATCTGGCTCGGGGAAATCCCATATGTATTGCGATGTCGCACGCCTCCACGCTCCATGCCCTAGTTTCTGCTTTTTTGCATCCAGATTTTCTCTGCTTTCCTGCAATATCGCTTCCGCTCTGTTCGCTAGCAAGGTTGAGATGGCGCCCAAGCGGAAAGCTTCGAGTTCGTCCGTCGCGATCATTCCTCCCATTGATCCCAACAGTCAGTTGCCTTTCGCAGGTAACCATATGTCTGTTGTCTCTGAATCTGACCTTCTTCATCTTGTTTCCATCGGGGTTCTTCCTCCGAAGGAGCTCTGTTCGTGGTGGATCTGCTGTGGGGTCACTGTTCCGACAGAAGACACCCACGAATCCTTCATTTACGTTCCTTTCCTTATCCGCGGACTTGCCCTACCCATTTCTCCTTTCTTCCGCGGTCTCCTTGATTTCTATCGCTTGAATTTGACCCATCTGAATCCCAATTCTATTCTGCAAGTTTCTGTTTTTGTTCATTTATGCGAAGCCTTTCTTGGTGTTTTGCCCCACTTTGGCCTTTGGAAGTATCTGTACCACTGTCGGCCTCGGATGGCCGGGGGGCAGCACCAGCTGGTGGGGGGCGCGAGCTTGGAGATGCGTCACGGAAGGAAGACTGACTACCTCGACATCCCACTCTAGGACATCATCAAGGGATGGCGCCTAGAATGGTTCATCGTGGAGAATCATGGGAATTCCCTCCCCCCACGGTCAGGGAGACAGCCGGATGTTCGCACTCCGAGCTAGACCGAATCCCCCACAGACTAGGAGGTGGCTGAGGCAAGGGCTCTATTAGCAGAAGTTGGATTGTTGAAAGAAAGGGGTCTGACTGCAGAAGCTGTGGTCGTTGACTTTGTTTTCAAGAACATTCAGCCACTGAAAGACAGAGCATATCCGGCCTATTTGTACCGAGGCTTGGCTGATTCAACCCGGGTGACCAACAGAAGAATTCCTACTGTGGACTTGGTGAATCGGCTCGAGATGATACTCAGAGGCAAGGTGTCGAACATCGGCGCTCCTGTTGCATACTCGGCCTGGAATTTGCCTCCCTCCCAGGCCTTTATCGGTTTCGTGTCAAATCCTCTTGCTGATGATAGCGGTTTGGGCCTTAGAGTATGACCCTCTCCCAAAGAAGTTAGTGCTTTGGTTGCCTCACTCGGAGAGATTCCTGACGATGAGAGACAGGTTCATTTTGAGGTGCCTTTGAATCCAAGTGACGCGGAGATAAGTGCCATGCTGGATATGTTAGCTGAAGATTCTTCTGATGCAATCCCTACTGAAACTCCACCTGTGGCGCCCATCCTAGAGGATAGCGAAGCTTTAGATATTCAGAAGTCTGACAACGTTCGTCCGAAGCGCTCTCGCCGAGCCAATCAGCCTGCTTCTCCTGCTGACGGGAAGAAACAGAAGAAGAGACGTCTTCGTCGAGTGTCTAGTTTTGATCAGAATGCTGGTCCTTCCGTTCCTGCTGTTGAAGAAGTGCCAGTGCCTGCATTTGCTGAAACTAATCCCGATGGGTGTAACCTTCCTGCTATTAACCCCAATGGGTGTGACCTAGACGACGTTGACCCCAATGGGTGTAACCTGGATGATGCTGACCCCAATGGGTGTACTGTCCACGTTGTCGATGATGGTGAGGAGGAGGAGGATGAAATCCCTCTAACTCGGAAGAACAGCCGACGCTACATTGCCAGTGGCGAAAGCAGTGGTGTTCGTTCTCCAGCCCTGTCTGCTCTTGTTGATTTAAAAGAATTGTCTCTGCCAACTTTGATCAGGCTCTTGAGGATATGGTTCCAGAAGATCTGTTGTCAGAGCCGACAGATGGTGGCGCGATGGACGTTTGTGCTGATGTGCTTGATGCCGAGTTGGGGTCATCCCGGGCAGCGTCCCGCGCCTCATCGACCTTGGAGCATGGTCTTGAGGGTCAGGAAGCTGGTCTAGATTGCGCTGCTCCCATGGAAGTGACTGATGGACCTTCAGCCTTAGAGGTGGCTGCTGCGTAGAACTCGGCCCTCAAGGATGGTGCTGGCGCTTACCCAGCCCCCGAGGGTGTTGCCGGGAATGATCTGGCTCGGATGGGTAGCGCAAGCGATAACCCAGCCCCCGAGGGTGTTCGAGTTGGTTCTCCCTCTAACACTTCCATGGATGTTCATGTGGGATCTTCTCCTCCGCACTCTGATTGTATGGCAGCAGTGCGGGTTTGAAAGGGAAATGTGCCCTTGGGCCATTTCTAAGTATTTTGGTGATTGAGTGCCAACACAAGTGCTTTTGTGTTAATCTATGCAAAGTGGTGGACAAAGTGCAAATCATGTCAAAAGGTATGTTTCTAGACTTAGTACATTGTTTTATGGACTAATGTATTGTGTCTAAGTGCTGGAAACAGGAAAAATCAAGTTAGAGAAGAGATCGCTTTGTTCAGCCAAAGTCTGCTCAGTCTGGGTGCACCGGACTGTCCGGTGGTGCACCGGACAGTGTCCGGTGCGCCAGACTGACTCTGACGAACTTGCTGCTCTCGGGAGTTCGACGACGGTGTACGGCTATAAATCACCGAACTGTCCGGTGGTGCACCGGACTGTCCGGTGGGCCGTTCACAGGCGAACTCTTCGCTCTCGGGAAACCATCAACGGCGTACGGCTATAATTCACCGGACTGTCCGGTGTGCACCGGACTGTCCGGTGAGCCAACGGTCATCCGGGGCAACGGTCGGCTGAGGATTTCGCGTGTGACGCGTGGCCGAGCCAACGGTCACATTGGGGCACCGGACTGTCCGATGTGCACCGGACAGTGTCCGGTGCGCCAACGGCTCTCAATCAACAACGGTCGACTTCGCCAAACAAGGAAACAAATCCGCACCGGACAGTGTCCGGTGGTGCACCGGACTGTCCGGTGCGCCAGGCGACAGAAGGCAAGATCTGCCTTCTAGGAATGTTCTCAACGGCTCCTAGCTGCCTTGGGGCTATAAAAGGGACCCCTAGGCGCATGGAGGAGTACATCAAGCATACTCAAAGCATTCCTAAGCATCAAGACTTCGATTCCACGCATTTGTTTCTTCGTGATAGCATCTAGAGCTCTAGTTGAGTTGTGAACTCGTCGGGTTGTGTTGCGAGCTCTTGTTGCGACTTGTGTGCGTGTTGACATTCTGATTTTGTGTCTTGTGTGCGTTGCTCATCCCTACCTTACTCTGTGCTTCTTTGTGAACTTCAAGTGTAAGGGCGAGAGACTCCAAGTTGTGGAGATTCCTCGCGAACGGGATATAGAAAAGCAAGGCAAAACACCGTGGTATTCAAGTTGGTCTTTGGACCGCTTGAGAGGGGTTGATTGCAACCCTCATCTGTTGGGACGCCACAACATGGAGTAGGCAAGCGTTGGTCTTGGCCGAACCACGGGATAAACCACTGTGCCATCTCTGTGATTGATCTCTTGTGGTTATTGTGTTTTGTTGAGACTCCTCTCTAGCCACTTGGCATTATTGTACTAACGATTAACCAAGTTTTTGTGGCTTAAGTTTCAAGTTTCACAGGATCACCTATTCACCCCCCCTCTAGGTGCTCTCAATTGGTATCAGAGTCATTCTCTTCACAAAGGGACTAATCACTCGAAGAGATGGATCCTAAGGGGAAGGGAATCGTGATCAACGATAAGGAGAAGGAGTCCTTCGTCAACGAGCCGAAGGATGACAAGCCTACCGACTCGGGCTCGGGCCATAAACGGAAAGATGGGAAGAAGAAGAAGACAAGACGCATCAAGGAGATCGTCTACTACGACGACAGCGATGAGTCTACTTCTTCCCAAAAGGACGACTACGACTACGAGAAACAAAAGACGGTTAATTCGAACTTTTCTTTCGATTACCCTCGTATTCCGCAGAGTTCAAATGCACATTTGCTTTCCATCCCTCTTGGCAGACCTCCACACTTTGATGGGGAGGACTACGGATTTTGGAGTCACAAAATGCGTAGTCACCTGTTCTCTCTCCATCCAAGCATATGGGAGATTGTTGAGAATGGAATGAAATTTGATAGCTCGGATAGTCCTATATTTATTAATGAACAGATTCATAAAAATGCACAAGCTACTACTGTGTTGTTAGCCTCTTTGTGCAGGGACGAGTACCATAAGGTGAGCGGCTTGGACAATGCCAAGCAGATCTGGGACACCCTCAAGATCTCTCATGAGGGGAACGATGTCACCTTGCTCACCAAGATGGAGTTGGTAGAGGGCGAGCTTGGAAGATTCGCGATGATAAGGGGCGAGGAGCCAACCCAAACATACAACCGGCTCAAGACCCTTATCAACAGAATAAGGAGCTATGGAAGCACGCGATGGATGGACCACGACGTCGTTCGCCTGATGCTAAGGTCCTTTACTGTACTTGATCCACATTTGGTGAACAATATTCGTGAAAATCCTAGGTACACCAGGATGTCGCCCGAAGAAGTCCTTGGGAAGTTCGTGAGCGGGCGAATGATGATCAAGGAGGCGAGATACGTGGACGACGCGTTGAACGGTCCAATCCATGAGCCTCAACCCATTGCTCTCAAGGCAACGAGGAGCAAGGAGGCGCTACCTAGCAAGGTGGCGCAAGTTGAGGCGGCCGGGCTCAATGATGAAGAGATGGCCCTCATCATCAAGCGCTTCAAGACGGCGCTAAAGGGTCGCAAGGGACAGCCAAGCAAGACCAAGACAAAGGGGAAGCGCTCATGCTTCAAATGTGGTAAGATTGGTCATTTTATTGCTAACTGTCCCGATAATGAAAGTGACCAGGAAAAAGGGAACAAAAGGGAGAAGAAGAAGAATTACAAGAAGGCCAAGGGCGAGGCACATATCGGAAAGGAGTGGGATTCGGATTGCTCCTCTTCCGACTCCGACAATGAAGGACTCGCCGCCACCGCCTTCAACAAGTCATCCCTCTTCCCCAACGAGCGTCACACATGCCTCATGGCGAAGGAGAAGAAGGTTTGTACTCGAGACAGTACTACTTATGATTCTTCTAGTGATGATGAGTCTAGTGATGAAGAAATAGATTACTCTAGTTTGTTCAAGGGATTGGATAGAACTAAAATAGATAAGATTAATGAATTGATTGATGCCTTAAATGAAAAGGATAGACTTTTAGAGAAACAAGAGGACCTTTTATATGAAGAGCATGATAAATTTGTTAGTGCACAAAATTCACTTGCCCTAGAAGTTAAAAGGAATGAAATGCTTTCTTGTGAACTGTCTACTTGTCATGAAACCATTTCTACTTTAAAAGGTGTTAATGATAATTTAAATGCTAAACTAGAAGTAGCAAGTAAATCTAACTCTTGTGTAAAACATGTTATGATTTGCAATAGGTGTAAAGATTTTGACATTGATGCTTGTAGTGAACACCTAAGTTCAATTTCCAAACTTAATGATGAATTGGCTAGCCTTAATGCCCAACTTAAGACTAGCAAGAATGAATTTGACAAGCTAAAATTTGCAAGGGATGCCTACACAATTGGTAGACACCCCTCAATTAAGGATGGACTTGGCTTCAAGAGGGAAGCCAAGAACTTGACAAGCAATAAGGCTCCCATCTCCGCCAAGGAGAAAGGGAAGGCCCCTATGGCTAGTAGTGCTAAAAAGAACCATGCTTTTATGTACCATGATAGGAGACAGTCTAGAAATGCTTATAGGAGTTGTAATGCTTATGATGCTTTTGATTCTGTTTGCTTCTAGTTCTTCCTATATGCATGGTAGAGATATGTCTAGGAGAAATGTTGTTCATCATATGCCTAGGAGAAATGTTGTTAATGTTCCTAGGAAAGTTAATGAACCTTCTACAATATATCATGCTTACAATGCCTCATTTGCCATTTGTAGAAAGAATAAGAAGGTGATTGCTAGGAAGTTAGGGGCAAGATGCAAGGGAGATAAAACTTGCATTTGGGTCCCTAAGACAATTGTGACTAACCTTGTAGGAGCCAACAAGAGTTGGGTACCTAAGACCCAAGCCTAAATTTGCCTTGCAGGTTTATGCATCCGGGGGTTCAAGCTGGATTATCGACAGCGGATGCACAAACCATATGACGGGGGAGAAGAAGATGTTCACCTCCTACGTCAAAAACAAGGATTCCCAAGATTCAATAATATTCGGTGATGGGAACCAAGGCAAGGTAAAAGGGTTAGGTAAAATTGCTATTTCATCCGAGCACTCTATATCTAATGTGTTTTTAGTTGAGTCTCTTGGATATAATTTGTTATCTGTTAGTCAATTATGCAATATGGGATATAATTGTCTATTCACAAATGTAGATGTGTCTGTCTTTAGAAGGTGTGATGGTTCACTAGCTTTCAAGGGTGTACTAGACGGCAAACTTTATTTGGTTGATTTTGCAAAACAAGAGGCCGGTCTAGATGCATGCTTAATTGCTAAGACTTGCATGGGCTGGCTGTGGCATCGCCGCTTAGCACATGTGGGGATGAAGAACCTCCACAAGCTTCTAAAGGGAGAACACGTGATAGGTCTAACTAATGTGCATTTCGAAAAAGATAGACCTTGTGTAGCTTGTCAAGCAGGGAAACAGGTGGGAAGTTCTCATCACACCAAAAATGTGATGACCACATCAAGACCCTTGGAGATGCTTCATATGGACCTCTTCGGACCCGTCGCCTATCTAAGCATAGGAGGAAGTAAGTATGGTCTTGTTATAGTTGATGATTTTCCCGCTTCACTTGGGTATTCTTTTTGCAGGATAAATCTGAAACCCAAGGGACCCTCAAGCGCTTCCTCATGAGAGCTCAAAATGAGTTTGAGCTCAAGGTGAAGAAGATAAGGAGCGACAACGGGTCCGAATTCAAGAACCTTCAAGTGGAGGAGTATCTTGAGGAGGAAGGAATCAAGCACGAGTTCTCCGCTCCCTACACACCACAACAAAATGGTGTGGTAGAGAGGAAGAACAGGACGCTCATTGATATGGCGAGGACTATGCTTGGAGAGTTCAAGACCCCCGAGCGCTTTTGGTCGGAAGCCATGAACACGGCTTGCCACGCCATCAACCGGGTCTACCTTCACCGCCTCCTCAAGAAGACTTCGTATGAGCTGCTTACTGGTAACAAACCCAATGTGTCTTATTTTCGTGTATTTGGGAGCAAGTGTTATATTCTTGTGAAGAAAGGTAGAACTTCTAAATTTGCTCCCAAAGCTGTAGAAGGGTTTTTATTAGGTTATGACTCAAATACAAAGGCGTATAGGGTCTTCAACAAATCATCGGGTTTGGTTGAAGTCTCTAGCGACGTTGTATTTGATGAGACTAATGGCTCTCCAAGAGAGCAAGTTGTTGATCTTGATGATGTAGATGAAGAAGACGTTCCAACGGCCGCAATGCGCACCATGGCGATTGGAGATGTGAGGCCACTAGAACAAAAGGAGCAAGATCAACCTTCTTCCTCAACAATGGTGCATCCCCCAACTCAAGACGATGAACAGGTTCATCAGGAGGAGGCGTGTGATCAAGGGGGAGCACAAGATGATCATGTGATGGAGGAAGAAGCACAACCGGCACCTCCAACCCAAGTTCGAGCGACGATTCAAAGGAATCATCCCGTCGACCAAATATTGGGTGATATTAGCAAGGGAGTAACTACTCGTTCTAGATTAGTTAATTTTTGTGAGCATTACTCTTTTGTCTCTTCTATTGAGCCTTTCAGGGTAGAAGAGGCCTTGCTAGATCCAGACTGGGTGTTGGCCATGCAGGAAGAGCTCAATAATTTCAAGAGGAATGAAGTTTGGACACTGGTGCCTCGTCCCAAGCAAAATGTTGTGGGAACCAAGTGGGTGTTCCGCAACAAACAGGACGAGCACGGGGTGGTGACAAGGAACAAGGCTCGACTTGTGGCAAAAGGTTATGCCCAAGTCACAGGTTTGGACTTTGAGGAGACTTTTGCTCCTGTGGCTAGGCTAGAGTCCATTCGTATTTTGCTAGCATATGCCGCTCACCATTCTTTCAGGTTGTTCCAAATGGATGTAAAGAGCGCTTTCCTCAACGGGCCGATCAAGGAGGAGGTGTACGTAGAGGAACCCCCTGGCTTCGAGGATGAACGGTACCCCGACCACATGTGTAAGCTCTCTAAGGCGCTCTATGGACTTAAGCAAGCCCCAAGAGCATGGTATGAATGCCTTAGAGACTTTCTAATTGCTAATGCTTTCAAGGTTGGGAAAGCCGATCCAACTCTTTTTACTAAGACTTGCGACGGTGATCTTTTTGTGTGCCAAATTTATGTCGATGACATAATATTTGGTTCTACTAACCAAAAGTCTTGTGAAGAGTTTAGCAGGGTGATGACGCAGAAATTCGAAATGTCGATGATGGGCGAGTTGAACTACTTCCTTGGGTTCCAAGTGAAGCAACTCAAGGATGGCACCTTCATCTCCCAAACGAAGTACACGCAAGACTTGCTAAAGCGGTTTGGGATGAAGGACTCCAAGCCCGCAAAGACGCCGATGGGAACTGACGGACACACCAACCTCAACAAAGGAGGTAAGTCCGTTGATCAAAAAGCATACCGGTCCATAATAGGTTCTTTGCTTTATTTATGTGCTAGTAGACCAGATATTATGCTTAGCGTATGCATGTGTGCTAGATTTCAATCCGATCCAAGGGAGTGTCACTTGGTGGCCGTGAAGCGAATTCTTAGATATTTAGTCGCTACGCCTTGCTTCGGGATCTGGTATCCAAAGGGGTCTAACTTTGACTTGATTGGATACTCAGACTTCGACTATGTTGGATGTAAGGTCGATAGGAAGAGTACATCGGGGACGTGCCAATTCTTAGGAAGGTCCCTGGTGTCGTGGAACTCTAAGAAACAAACTTCCGTTGCCCTATCCACCGCTGAGGCCGAGTACGTTGCCGCAGGACAGTGTTGCGCGCAACTACTTTGGATGAGGCAAACCCTCCGGGACTTTGGCTACAATCTGAGCAAAGTCCCACTCCTATGTGACAATGAGAGTGCTATCCGAATAGCGGAAAATCCTGTTGAGCACAGCCGCACAAAGCACATTGACATCCGGCATCACTTTTTGAGAGACCACCAGCAAAAGGGAGATATCGAAGTGTTTTATGTTAGCACCGAGAACCAGCTAGCCGATATCTTTACCAAGCCTTTAGATGAGAAGACCTTTTGCAGGCTGCGTAGTGAGCTAAATGTCTTAGATTCACGGAACTTGGATTGATTTATAGCATACATGTGTTTATGCCTTGATCATGTTCCTTATGCATTTCGTTGCTTCCTTGTGGTGCTCAAGTTGTACAATCACTCCCCGGACCTCACAAGTCCTTTTGCAAGTGATGCACATATTTAGGGGGAGTTGTGTTACAACTTGACCCTTTGAGACTAACCGCGTGCTGGAGTTTGCTTGATTTAGTCTCAAAGGAGGTTTGAAAGGGAAAAGGTGGACTTGGACCATGAAAGACTTCCACTGCACTCCGATGAGAGGGTAACTTATTCCAAGTTCATCTCATGTACTCCTATTGCCTTTGTATTCTTATTTGAAGATTTTGGTGAGGCAATGGGGTTAAAGGGCCAAGATCGATCCCGTTTTGGTGTTTGATGCCAAAGGGGGAGAAAATAAAGGCCAAAGCAATAAATGGATCAGCTACCACTTGAGAAATTTTGAAAATAGTAGAATAGAGCTTTTGGTTTGTCAAAACTCTTTTATTGTCTCTTTTGTCAAAAGTTGGCCTCTTGTGGGGAGAAGTGTTGATTATGGGAAAAAGGGGGAGTTTTTGAAATCCTTGATCAATTTCTTCTGGAATACCTCTCTTTATGTCTCTACAAGTGAATTTGACTTAGAGATAGGAAATTGAGTTTGATTTGCAAAAACAAACCAAGTGGTGGCAAAGAGTGATCCATATATGGCAAATATGAATCAAAACTATATTGAGTTTTCATTTGCATTGATATTGCACTTGTTCTAGTTGCTTTATGTTGTGTTGGCATAAATCACCAAAAAGGGGAGATTGAAAGGGAAATGTGCCCTTGGGCCATTTCTAAGTATTTTGGTGATTGAGTGCCAACACAAGTGCTTTTGTGTTAATCTATACTAAGTGGTGGACAAAGTGCAAATCATGTCAAAAGGTATGTTTCTAGACTTAGTACATTGTTTTATGGACTAATATATTGTGTCTAAGTGCTGGAAACAGGAAAAATCAAGTTAGAGAAGAGATGGCTTTGTTCAGCCAAAGTCTGCTCAGTCTGGGTGCACCGGACTGTCCGGTGGTGCACCGGACAGTGTCCGGTGCGCCAGACTGACTCTGATGAACTTGCTGCTCTCGGGAGTTCGACGGTGGTGTACGGCTATAAATCACCGGACTGTCCGGTGGTGCACCGGACTGTCCGGTGGGCCGTTCACAGGCGAACTCGTCGCTCTCGGGAAACCATCAACGACGTACGGCTATAATTCACCGGACTGTCCGGTGTGCACCGGACTGTCCGGTGAGCCAACGGTCAGCCGGGGCAACGGTCGGCCGAGGATTCCGCGCGTGACGCGTGGCCGAGCCAACGGTCACATTGGGGGCACCGGACTGTCCGGTGTGCACCGGATAGTGTCCGGTGCGCCAACGGCTCTCAATCAGCAACGGTCGACTTCGCCAAACAAGGAAACAAATCCGCACCGGACAGTGTCCGGTGGTGCACCGGACTGTCCGGTGCGCCAAGCGACAGAACGCAAGATCTGCCTTCCAGGAATGTTCTCAACGGCTCCTAGCTGCCTTGGGGCTATAAAAGGGACCCCTAGGCGCATGGAGGAGTACATCAAGCATACTCAAAGCATTCCTAAGCACCAAGACTTCGATTCCACGCATTTGTTTCTTCGTGATAGCATCTAGAGCTCTAGTTGAGTTGTGAACTCGTCGGGTTGTGTTGCGAGCTCTTGTTGCGACTTGTGTGCGTGTTGATATTCTGATTTTGTGTCTTGTGTGTGTTGCTCATCCCTCCCTTACTCCGTGCTTCTTTGTGAACTTCAAGTGTAAGGGCGAGAGACTCCAAGTTGTGGATATTCCTCGCGAACAGGATATAGAAAAGCAAGGCAAAACACCGTGGTATTCAAGTTGGTCTTTGGACCGCTTGAGAGGGGTTGATTGCAACCCTCGTCGGTTGGGACGCCACAACGTGGAGTAGGCAAGCGTTGGTCTTGGCCGAACCACGAGATAAACCACTGTGCCATCTCTGTGATTGATCTCTTGTGGTTATTGTGTTTTGTTGAGACTCCTCTCTAGCCACTTGGCATTATTGTACTAACGATTAACCAAGTTTTTGTGGCTTAAGTTTCAAGTTTCACAGGATCACCTATTCACCCCCCTAGGGATGGCAATTTTACCCGCGGGTTCGGATATCCGTCGGATATCCGACCCGTCGGGTACGGGTTCGGGCACGAAATTTGACCCGTGGGTCTTACCCATACCCGACCCGATTTTATTACGGGTCGGGTACGGATTTGATTTCTTACCCGCGGGTACCCGACGGATATCCGAAAATAGTGATTTTTAGATTTTCAACCTACCAGTACGCTAGCTAGCCGTTCACCCTCGACAGCTCATCCTACTGCCATTCCTCCCCGTCTGCTGATGCTTCCGATCTGGTTCTAGTATTAGTGCCAGTACGTTTGATAAAGTGCCAGTACGTAGTACCAATGCTATCTAGTACAAGTACTTGAGCTAAGACAGTGTTAATACACCAGACGACTATGCTAGCTACTCTCCGATTTTGACGAGTTGGAAGTTTATTAACAAAAAAACATTAGCAACACATGTCCAGGGCTACATCTACAAGACTGCACTGTGCAACAACATTATGTGCCTCCGGTGATCATGGCGATGTGCGACACTCAGAACTGCACTAGACTTCATTTAGGGAGAATGGACCAAGCTGCTATACCCGACGGATACCCGATATCCGCCCGATACCCGATGGGTACGGGCACGGGTACAAAATTTTACCCGCGGGTAGAGTCATGGGCGGATATAGATAATCCCCGCGGGTATGGTCGCGGGCGGGTATTTACTCTACCCGATCCGAACTCGACCCATTGCCATCCCTACACCCCCCCTCTAGGTGCTCTAAGGGTTTCGTGTCAAGAGGTCGTTTTAGGGGTCAACATTCCCGATGACAAAGTTCTGACTTCTGCTGGTGACACTGACTTGGTTCCCAATGATGCATTGCGGGTTGTTCCAATTGGTGGCCCTTCAGCGAGCCATCGGTTGATTTCTCACGACTTGGGGGTTCCCTCATTCTTCTCTAACCTCCAGGTATCTTGGTTTCTTCTGTCCTGTCTTTTACTTCAGGTAGACTGTCGTTATTATGCTCATCTGTTTTTATCGTCAGGCATTGGTGGATGAAATGGCTAGCCGGTTGAAATCACAGGGGACCTCTGTCCCAGAAGGGGCTTTGTCCCTAATGCATTGGAATCCAGTATTACTTCAGTGGCGAGTAACTGAATTGGAGATGTTAAATGCTGGTTAGTGCCCCTTTTTGGCTTTATTGGCTATTTGAGTAATCTGCTTTATAGCTGAACACCCTTGCTTGACTGTTTCCTGACAGACATGGCCCTGCAGTACTCTGATCTTGAAGAAAAACATTCTCAAGGTCAGACTGAACTGGCCTGGTGGTGCTCTGATCTTGAAGAAAAGTATTATCAAGGTCAGGCTGAACTGGCCCGGGTCTCCGCTTCTCTAAATGATGCTAACACGCTGAACTCTACTCTCCATGCCCAACTTGATTCTGAAAAGGTGGCCTGTGAATCTTGGCTTTGTTTGTTGTGTTCTTATTGCTTGCTCGACGTTTGGAGAAACTGATTCTTGTTTGCAGGAGGAAAAACGTGCTCTGGCTACTTCTCGTGACAATCTGGAAAAGCTATACTGTGATGCCATCAACTCGTTGACTATCTTGGAGAGGAGTCATCGTTTTACCATCGAGGACTTGGATAACCATCGCTACAAGCTGCAAGAGTCTCTGGATGAAATGATTCGCCTCAGACAATTGGTGTCGAACAAGGATACTGTCATCAAGGATCTGCGTGCTTCCAAAAAGTCAGTAGTCCTGGAGCTAGAGGCCGCTCGGTTGGCTGTCAAGGCCGCTGAAGATACTTCTGCTACTCTGAAGGCCCAGCGCGACAAGGCCATGGACAAAGCCATTCGCGTGGGGCGAATTCTGATGAGGAGACCTGGTGTGGTTGTTCCCGACGACATAGTGGCGGATGTGAATGCCGCTCCCGATTCTTCGAGTCGTCCTTCCTCGTCGGTCGCTCCTGAGAAAAACATTTCCAGATAGAAAACACTGAATGCCTTGAGTATATGGTTAGTGTTCTTGGATGTTTCGTTAGAAAACACTTTTCGGTACCGAATACTGTTATTATTTTGTTAGAGTTCCACGGTATCTACAATCGTAAAAGTAAGTGCATCATGATGGTTTTGAATTTTTTCGTGGGGCATAGAAATCGCCCTAGGATGAATAGTTGCGAACGTGCCGAATGTGCCACGCCAATTTAAGTTGTTGTCCGCTTAAATCGATTGTTCCGCTGTCAGGGGTATAGTGATCACCGGCCTAAACCGATTGCTCCGTTGGCAGGGTATAGTGGTCACCCTTAGTTAAGTAAGTGTGAGCATGTCGCACCGTCTTAAGTCATCGTCAACTTAAGCCGATTGCTCCATTAGTAGGGTATAGTGGTCACCCCGAGTTAAGTAAGCGTGAGCATGTCGCACCGTCTTAAGTCATCGCCGACTTAAGCCGATTGCTCCATTAGTAGGGTATAGTGGTCACCCCGAGTTAAGTAAGCGTGAGCATGTTGCACTGTCTTAAATCATTACCGACTTAAGCCGATTGCTCCGTTAGTAGGGTATAGTGGTCACCCCGAGTTAAGTAAGTGTGAGCATGTTGCACCGTCTTAAGTCATTGCCGACTTAAGCCGATTGCTCCGTTAGTAGGGTATAGTGGTCACCCCGAGTTAAGTAAGCGTGAGCATGTTGCACTGTCTTAAATCATTGCTGACTTATGCCGATTGCTCCGTTAATAGGGTATAGTGGTCACCCCGTCTTGAGCAAGAACGCAAAACGAAGAATTCCCGAAGCCTTTTTTATTGATGATGCATTTCTCGGTTTACAGAGTACATTGCCGCCCCAATAGCTTTTTGAATATAGTTAAGGATAAAACTTCCTGAGATGTTCTATATTCCATGAGTTCCCGACTTCTGTGCCATCCATCTGCGTGATTCGATATGATCCAGGCCGAGTGACTTCAGCTACTATGAATGGTCCTTCCCATAGAGGTGACAATTTGTGTCGCCCCTCCCCCGTTAGAATTCAGCGGAGGATGAGGTCTCCCACTGCGAAGGATCAATGCCGTATGGCCTTATCGTGATAGCGCCTCAGAGTTTGCTGATACCGTGCTGATTGAATCATCGTGTTTAGTCGTTCTTCTTCGAGTATATCGACATCCTCCAGCCTAGTAGCCTCAGCTTCTGCTATGTTTTCAAAGATCAACCTTGGTGCTCCAAACTTGAGATCAGCAGGTAGCACTGCCTCTGAACCGTAGACCATAAAGAAAGGAGTGTTTCCATGCAAGGCTCGACTAGGTTGAGTTCTCAGGCTCCAAACGACGTATGGCAATTCCCTGATCCACTTTCCTGTGAACTTTTCATTTTTGTCGAAAACTTTCTTCCTGAGCGCCTCTAAATCATCCCGTTGGCTCTTTCTACCTGCCCATTGGCTCTTGGGTGTGCCACGGAGGCATATTTGATCTGAATGCCCTTTTGCTCGTAGAAGTCAAAGAACTCTGAACTTGTGAAGTTGGATCCCAGGTCGGTGATGATGTTGTTTGGTATTCCAAACCTGAATATTATGTCTTGTATGAATTCCACTGCCTTAGCTGAAGTTAAGGAAGCGATGGGTTTGAATTCTATCCACTTAGTGAACTTGTCAATAGCAACCAGTACATGAGTGTATCCTCCTTGAGCTTTTTTGAAAGGTCCAATCATATCCAACCCCCAGCATGCAAATGGCCAAGTTACGGGTATGGTTTGTAGTTGCTGTGCCGGTAGATGCTACTATTTCGACAAGTATTGGCAGGCTTCGCATTTCTGAACTAACTTGGTTGCGTCACTTTTTGCTGTTGGCCAGTAGAAACCTGACCTGAAGACCTTCCCAACCATGGTCCTGGATGCTGCATGCACTCCACATTGCCCAGCATGGACCTCATCTAGAAGTTGCTTTCCAGTATCTGAAAGAATACACTTCATGAGGACTCCTGACGCGCCCCTTCTGTATAGCGTGTCCCCAATGAGCGTATAGTGAGCCGACTGCCTTGCGATACGCTCGGCTGTATTTTTTTCATCTGGTTCCTCTTCATTCCTTATATATCTGATGATCGGCTCTCTCCAGTCATCAGGATTTGATTCTAGTTGGCTTAGAGTATTGCATTCTTCTACCCGGTCCGCTGAAATGCTCGGGTGCGGCACTTCTTGGACAAAGACTCCGGGTGGGACCTGAGTTCGACTGGACCCTAGCTTAGACAATGCATCAGTCGCGGTGTTGTGGTCTCTCTCCACATGATGAAACTCCAATCCTTCAAATTTATCATCTAGTTTCCGGACAGCGGTGCAATATTTTCCCATGGAATCATTCGAGCAATCCCATTCTTTGTTATCTGACTTATGACCACCAGAGAATCTCCATACACCATCAATCTCTTGATGCCTAGCGATATGGCAATGTTCAGCCCGTGAATCAGAGCTTCGTATTCGGCTGCGTTGTTAAAGGCTGGAAATTGCAACTGAAGGGCATATCTAAGGTGTTCGCCCCAGGTGCAGTAAAGAGGATCCTTGCACCCGCTCCCTGCAGCTTCAATGAGCCGTCGAAATACATTTGCCATACTTCTGTGACTTCCGGATTATCCGGTACCTGTTGCTCGGTCCACTCTGATACGAAGTCAACCAGTGCTTGAGTCTTGATAGCAGTGTGAGGTCGAAATTCGATGTCATGAGACCCCAATTCACAGGCCCACTTGGCTACTCTTCCGATGGCTTCTTTGTTGTGGAGAATATCCCCTATTGGAAATCCAGTGACTACTATGACTTTGTGGTCGTCGAAGTAGTGCCGAAGCTTGCGTGTAGTTAGAAGTACTGCATACAATAGCTTTTGAACCTGAGGATATTTCTTCTTTGAGGGACCTAGAACTTCACTGATGAAATAAACAGGATGCTATACTGGGTATGCGTGTCCTTCTTCTGCTCGCTCGACTACCAACACGGTGCTCACCACGTGAGTCGTGCAAGAGATATATAACAGCAGATCTTCTACTTGTTGAGTCGGCGTGGCTCGGCATGGCGCTTTCAGCACTGGTGGTTTTGTCAAGAACTTTTTCAATGCATCTAGGGCTTCCTGTGCTTCTGAGGTCCACTGAAATTTGTCCAGCTTCTTGAGTAATTTATAAAATGGTAAGCCTTTTTCTCCCAGCCTGGATATGAATCTGCTCAGGGCTGCCATACATCCGGTAAGTCTTTGGAGTTTCTTCTGTGATCGCGGTGCCTCCATCCTCATGATAGCTTCGATTTTTTCTGGATTAGCTTCAATTCCCCGGTGGCTGACAATAAACCCGAGTAATTTTCCTGCTGGTACCCCGAAAACACATTTTCGGGATTAAGCTTCCATCAATATCGCCGCAGACTGTTGAAAACCAGCTGTAAATCTTCAATGAAATTTTCTGAATTTTCTGTCTTGATCACCACATCGTCCACATAAGCTTCCACACGCTTGCCCCAGTGATCGGCTAAGCATGTTTGAATAGCTCTCTGATAAGTCGCTCCAGCGTTTTTGAGGCCGAACAGCATGGAGGTATAGCAGAAAGCTCCAAACAGGGTGATAAATGCCATTTTTTCCTCGCCTTCTTTTGCCAGACTAATCTGATGATACCCAGAGTAGCAATCTAAGAAAGACAACATAGAGCATCTGGCGGTTGAGTACACCACCTGGTCGATCCTAGGGAGCCCGAAGGGATCCTTCGGACAGTGTTTGTTGAGATCCGTATAATCAACGCACATGCGCCAATCCACTTTATTCTTTTTTAGTACAAGAACAGGGTTGGCCAACCATTCAGGATGTAACACTTCTCTAATGAATCCGACCATGACCAAGCGAGCGAGCTCAGCACGGATGGCTTCTCCCTTGTCGGGCGTAAGGCGACGTAATTTTTGGCGTATTGGCCTCGCCTGGGGGTAGACCTTCAATTTGTGCTCGGCCAGTTCTCTTGGGACTCCCGGCATATCCGCAGGTTGCCATGCGAATACGTCTTGGTTATCTTGCAGAAACTGGACGAGCGCACTTTCCTATTTGTCGCCCAGGCTAGAGCTGATGATGGCGGTTCTGCGCTCATCAACGAACCCGAGGTTGATCCTTTTGGTTTCTTTAGTCGGCCGCATAGAGGTCACGGCTTGTGCTTCGCTCGCGGGGACCGCGAGGTCTTCCTCAGGCTTTGAGTTTGCCCATGTAGAGGAAATTGCCGATGGTTTGGTGGAGAGTGCCGCCTGAATAGCCATCCAGAAACATTCTGCGACGCCTTGGAAGTCGGCGCACACAGTTATGATCCCTTGCGGTCCAGGCATCTTCAATATCGTGTGTGTATAATGTGGAATAGCCATGAATTTCGCTAATCCGGGCCTCCCGGTGATGGTGTTGTATCCACAGTCGAAGTTTGCCACCTCAAACCTCAGGAACTCGGTTCTGTAGTTTTCCGGATTTCCGAAGGTGACTGGCATGTAGATGTGGCCCAACGGGTACTTTCCTTCAGTTGGCACGATGCCAAAGAAAGGAGTGTCTGACTCGTGGAGTTCTTTGAGGTGAACCCCCAAGCCTTGGAGTGTCCGGGGGAAGGTGACGTTGATGCTGCTCCCCCTGTCCACTAATACCTTCTTCACCCTGCTCTCTCGGATCACCGGATCGACGAGGAGCGGGTATTTGCCTGGGTGGTCGAAGTTGAGCCACTGATCCGCCCGAGTGAAAGTGATCGAGTGCTCCGACCATCGGTATGGGGTGGGAGGTCCGGTAGTTGCCACCAGTATCTGGCGATCGTTGAGCTTTTGTTGTCCCTTGTTCTCCTGCGATCCGTGTCCGCTGAAGATGACATTGACCTCTCTGTCGACACGCGGGAAGGCTCCACCTCCTCCCTCCTTCTGCTGCTGGGGTTGTCGCGGTTCTCCTGGTTCTTCTCGTGGTAGAGGGGGAGGTAGAGGTTGGAAGGGTCGGCCATGCCTGACGGAGTGCTTGAAGTCTCTGCAGTTCCGAAGGGTGTGGCGCTTGTCCTTGTGGTACGGGCACTGGGCGTCGAGGATGTCGTCCAGCATGTGTTCGCCTCCTCGAGGTCCTCCTCGGGTGCGAGAGGCAGGTGGTCCGGCGGCGTGGACTTCTTCGCGAGGTCTCTTCTCCCAACGCTTGTCGGGCTGCTGATTCGTGTCGCGTCGTGGTACCGCTGGTGCTGGCTTTACTCCTCCGATGAGGTCCTGAGCTCGCTCGTCAGCGGTGATGTAGAGGTCGGCTTCTCGGAACAGTTATTCGGAGGTAGTCGGCGCTTTCTGTAATATGGTTCGGACGAAGGCCGAGTCATTGGATCCTCTGTAGAAGTCCTCGATCACCGTTGCCTCAGCGACCTCAGGGATGCGATTTCTCATGGTCTAGAACCTTTTGAGGTATGACCGGAGAGTTTCGTCCCCCTGGCGCTTGATGGATTTGGGGTCCCATGGTTGCGCCGGCTTATCGGAGAGAGACTAAAAGTTGGCGGTAAAGCGCCGACTGAAGTCGCTCCAGTCGTCGATGCAGTGTCGGGGTAGGTGTCGCAGCCATTGCAGCGCGTCTTGCCCGAGAACAATAGGCAAGTACACGGTCATCACGTCCTCGGTTGCCCCAGCTGCCCGGGCAGTGGTGGTGTAGACGGCCAGCCAGCCTCCTGGATCCTGCTTAGGTTCATATTTGTCGACGTTGGATACCTTGAAGTTATGGGGCCATTGAATGGCTTTGAGGCGCGGAGTAAGTGCTGATAATCCACATGTGTCCTCCTATTGTCGATGATGTTGCATGTCCCGGGGAGGGGAGTGATAGTCGTGGTGCCTCGACCGTCCCCGGGCGGTGCCTCCAGTTGAAGCCGTGGTCAACTCGGTCCTGGTAGCCTGACTCCATGTTGGGATGCCATGGTCCCGGTCGTACTCTTCCCGGCGGTGGATCTCGTTTTCGTGTCATCGTTCACGCGAGGCGTTGATGGAGCTCCGCGCGTCCCGGCGACTGTTGATGGCGTGCCGCAGATCGTTCGGCGGGTGAGCGAGGGGTAGAAGGTGATTTGCTGCTTGAGTGAAAAGCCTCCGATAGCCCTCGGTGTCGGGAGTCCGAGGGAGGCCATCGGCTATCCGAGCCAACACCCCTCCGACTTCACTCGGCGTGTTCATGGCTCGGGTGAAGTCGGGGTTCAAGTTGCGCCCGAAGAGTGGATTTTCCCGACGTTGCTTTATCTCCTGCTCGGCCTGTTCTTGAGCCTGTCGATGATCGCGTCGTCGGGAATTCCTTCGTTCCCTGAAGACACGTTCCTCCGGAGTTTCTCCCACCTCCGAGACCTCGTCTCGCGATACGGGTTGCGCCGGGTCCCGCTCTCCGGCCTCGTGATGTCGCCGGATATTTCGGCGTCGGTTTCTCCATATGCGGGATTCCCGCTGAGGGGGTTCTTCTCTGGGCGCGGTTGGCTCGTCGTCGGAGATGGGGGGCAACTCCACTCTCCCGATGAAGAGGACGTCGGGGTAGAATGGGGTAGCTGTTACGGCGATCTTCTTTCTGTTCTCCTTTGAGGGCGGAGGCGCAAGAAGATCAGCTTGATGATCCTTTGCTTCCTTTTTCCTCATGATTCGTGTCCATTCTCTCGTCGGAGGGGTGGACAGCGGAGTTCTTCGGGCTGAGGGACTCTCAGCTCCTATCTTGCTGGAGGTAATCTTTTTTAGGAGCGCTGGAGGTTGCGCTTTTTCCTGCCTCGCCCCGATTTTCTTGGAGATTCCTGAGGAAGGCTTTTTCTCTGGCGGATCCGCGAGGCGATGCAGAGTTCCCTCCTCATCCGCTATAGATGAGATAGTACCGAAGCAGAATATGGATCTGGGGCGGAGGATGATCTTGCGCTGGAAGGTGACGGCCATTGAGCTAGCTTGGATTGATGACACACCCCCTACCTGGCGCGCCAGCTGTCGGTGTTTCGGGTCCGACCGCGCACCCAAGGTTACCCCCCAAGGTGCTTTTTAGAAGTAGGACGGTGTTACCGACTGTAGCTCGATGGTTCGTGCTAGGCGCACGAGAAATAGTAGACAGTGATGTACAGGTTCGGGCCACTTTGAGATGCGTAACACCCTACGTCCTGGCTGGAATGCTTTATGCGATGAGTTACAAGGGGGCTCTCTAGCACTGAAAAACGTAAAGAGCGGGATGGGAGGCTAAGTGATGAATAATGTCGATCTATCTTCTTGAAGGGGTGCCCCCTAGGCCTTATATACTCGATCGTGGGGCATTACATATGGATATGATAACAACGTGAGCCAGAATAATAGTGAACTAACCAAGTCTGTCTCCCTATAATTCAGCCGACTCATCCTCACCCAGTTTCGATGTACGGGGCTCCTGCGCGGGAAGGTCGGGTCACTGTTGTGATTGCTGTTCGGATGTTGTTGGGCTGACTGGGCTTGCACCGACCCGGCCTTGTGTTGATCTGTCTCACTGGTCGTTCCTCCAGGCCCACGAGGGGGATGACCTTACGAATTATCACTACACCAAAATCATACACTTCCTACGGTTTTTTAACTTCCTACAGCTTTTATAACAAACCGTAGGAAATAAATAACTTCCGAGAGGCAACTGGTACCTCTAGGAAATAAACATAACTTCCTACAGTTTTTTATAAAAACTGTCGGAACTTAAAAAACCGTAGGAAGTTATCTAACTTCCTACGGCCTCCTCTAGGAAGTTAGGTTTCATCTGTTGACCAGCCAAACGAATAGCTAACTTCCTACGGCTAGCTCTAAGAAGTTAGCTGCCCAGTTAACTTCCTACGGCCTCCTCTAGGAAGTTAGGTTTCAGCTGTTGACCAGTGAAACGAAAATCTAACTTCCTACGGCCTCCTCTAAGAAGTTAGGTTTCAGCTGTTGACCGGTCAAACGAAAATCTAACTTCCTACGGCCTCATCTAGGAAGTTAGCTGGGTAGCTAACTTCCTACGGCCTCCTCTAGGAAGTTAGGTTTCAGCTGTTGACCAGTCAAACGAAAATCTAACTTCCTACGGTTGGCTCTAGGATGTTAGCTGGGCAACTAACTTCCTACGGCCTCCTCTAGGAAGTTATGCTTCAGCTGTTGACCGGTCAAACGAAAATCTAACTTCCTACGGCCTCCTCTAGGAAGTTATGCTTCAGCTGGGCAACAAACTCTAGGAAGTTACGTAACTTCCTACGGCTTTACTCTAGGAAGTTATGTTTTTTTATTTTTAACCTCCCTCAACCTTATCTCTTCTCTCTCTTCTCTCACCTTTCTCAACGTCTCCATGTCTCCACGCGCGTCGGCTGCCTCTCCCATGCCCGCCTCTCCCACGCCCGACCGGCCTCGCCGAGCCCTCGGCCCCGGCCGCCGCTCCCGCGCCCGGTCGACCCCCGGCCGCGCAAGGCCACCCCCGCCCGCCCCGGCCGTCGCCGTGGATGCCTCCACCGCGGACACCCCCGACGCGCCCGCCCCCGCCACGCCAGGCCCTCGACGCGCCCGCCACCGACGTGCCCACCCCCGACGCGCTCGCCACCGGCGTAGATGGCACACTCGGCAGCGACCCCCCGGAGGTTATGTTCCTATGTTTCTGTAGACTTGTTTATTCAATATGTGTGGGGTTTTGATGTGTGTGTTTGTGCGAGGCGGCGAGCTGCTTTTTCTATGGTGTGTTGGTAACTGGTGGAAGAGAGACTAGTTTTTTTTGCAGCAAGAGATTAATCTATTTTTTATAGGTGATGTGTATGCTATCACAGGATAATCACATTTAGCGCTAGTCCTTTGGGCCCTAGATTGGAAGAAGCGTCTCGATCTAAAGTCATTAGCTTTAGAGAGGTTGAAGTTGTGACCTTGTTGCATTGCTAATCAACTATGAGCTTATATAGTTTAAAATTTTGTTCTTGTAACTTTATTGCAGAGCAATGCTTATCAATTTTGACAAATTTGCTAGGACATGGACTACAGGTGATCCATACAATGGTTGCAATGTGGTGCATTTACATGGATCCTGATGAAGTTATATTCTATGATCGTCTTTTTTAGGTGCTTGTGAGCACGTATCTGCTAGGCAACAAAACTGGAAAGAAGAAGATGTATGTCAATTATATGAATGCTCGCCATCGAAGAGAATTATGGTGAGTGCTCTTTGATGACGTACGACGATCATGACCTGCAGGTTCTTCACGATCAGGTTGCGTACTATTTTTTCTGTGGTCTTCTTTAATTGTATCCAATCCGTATCCTGTTACTGAACCGACCAAGCACATGTCACCACTTACATTACATAATAGCCGCTGGTAACTACTCAGATTGTCCGTAGATAGGGAATTGTATTTATAACCTCTGAATGAACTGCCATCCGCACATATTTCAAGTTTTGACTACGCTGCAATAGAGTAGTTAGCCTTCAAGTCTTCATTGAAAGTAATATGTTGACTCTTAGTAACTTTCATTACTGTTTCAGTTCCTAGTGTGTCTGCACTTCTGCAGAGGAACAGAGGAATAGTTTGTAACACGCAAAGAGAAACTCCTATATGAACTGGAGTATGAAGTGTATATTACGGTTAAGGCACCATGCATATGGCCATGTTCTGTTGATCCTAAGCATTGGTTATATTAGTAGGATATTGAGTCCTAGATCCATAATGTTCTGTTGAAAAATTATAAATTATTTATTATTATTTTGCTGATAATATTCATTCACGCAGGTTCCATGTGTGTTATAGCAGATTCATAAATTCGAGGTCTAAGCTAAAATTAGAATATATGGAATACCCATTTTCATGAAATTCGTGACAATGTATTATTAACACCTTTTGTGTATTCATCATCTACCCTTATGTTCCAAGCTTGCATTTAAAAATTGTATGCATGTATTTTAGAAGCAAGCCAAATATGAAGATGGACCACCAATTGCAACCGATATTTTTAAAGAGTTCCATTGCAGCAGCAAGACTGGTTTTGTTAAGCATATAAATGAAGCAATTGTAAGTGAATTTTCCCTTTTCAATTGAAATACTGAAGTAACTAATCATTTGCTTGGCATGTGCCTAATGTTTGAGTACATATCATGCTAGACAAATTTGGTACATACCATCTCGAATGAAAATATTGTCACCATAAGTCAACATGTTGAATATTCTATGATGTTGTAGCTATTTTTTGTTTCTTTTTCAAAGACGGTGGAGATCTGCTACACCTATTCACATTGCTAACTCAATTCAAAATAGAATTATGTTGCAAGCTACGCAAGGTTTTGATAAAAAATATGAAGTGTGTAATTGTTTGTATAGTGGAGATGACTTTATGTATTTTGGTAGTATTCTGGTATGCTATTGTTTGTTTTGGTTTCATTTTATCCATGTTATGTCTTATTGTTATGCCTTCATGTTGATAGGATACAATGGAAGCACTTGTGGCCGAGCCTGGAATGAAAGGGAAAGAATCTAAGACCCCTATAGAAGCAGATGCTCAAGTATTGGCTTTATCAATATTTCTTAAAAATGTTGGTCTTGTAGTTGCAACAAAGAAAACCAGCAATGGTTGTGATGCTACACATGTAGAAGCAACAATGTTGGTCTTGTAGCTCTAAGATTTTGTTGTTGATGAATGATATCTATGATAATATGTATGAGATATTGTCTCTTATTAGTACTGGATGATGAGATGTGTCTTATTATGACTATGGATGAGACTTTTGTGATGTAATTGATGAGACTTTGGATGAGACTTTTGTGATGTAATTGATGAGACTATGGATTTAAATATTGTTATGTGATTATGTGTGAGATGTTTTATGTGAAAATATGTTGTGCTATATAGCTATTGATATATTTGTTATGTTGTGGAATGTGGTGTAAAATATAAACAGCATTTGTAATGCTGGTCAAATTAACTTCCTAGAGGCTTATTACTTCCTAGGGGCTACAGTCAACCGTAGGAAGTTAGCCAGCTAACTTCCTAGAGGCTACAATAAGTCATAGGCTAGAGGCTACAGTAAGCCATAGGAAGTTAGCCAGCTAACTTCCTAGAGGCTACAGTAAGCCGTAGGAAGTTACTCGTAGGAAGTTAGTCAGTTGACGGCGCTGACGGCGTGAAGCTACTAACTTCCGAGAATCTACTAACTTCCGAGAATCTACTAACTTCCGAGAGTCTTTTTAAGCCGTAGGAAGTTAGCTAACTTCCTAGAGCCCTCTAGGAAGTTAAGCTAACTTTCGACAAAAAAATTTCGAGAGCCAAACTTCCGACGGGATGGCTTAACTTCCAAGAGTTTCGCTAACTTCCTAGAGTTTAGGCCTAACTTCCTAGGGTTTAGGCTCTAGGAAGTTTACTATTTTGGTGTAGTGTATGGGGCCTTTGGGCCTTTCGTGAGGTCTTTTATCCTTCTAGTGGACCCGGGGGCTATCTGTCCCCCACATAAGGTCGATAGGAAGAGTACATCAGGGACGTGCCAATTCCTAGGAAGGTCCCTAGTGTCGTGGAGTTCTAAGAAATAAACTTCCATTGCCCTATCCACCGCTGAGGCCGAGTACGTTGCCGCAGGACAGTGTTGCGCGCAACTACTTTGGATGAGGCAAACCCTCCGAGACTTTGGCTACAGTCTGAGCAAAGTCCCACTCCTATGTGACAATGAGAGTGCAATCCGCATGGCGGACAATCCTGTTGAACACAGCCGCACAAAGCACATAGACATCCGGCATCACTTTTTGAGAGACCACCAGCAAAAGGGAGATATCGAAGTGTTTTATGTTAGCACCGAGAACCAGCTAGCCGATATCTTTACCAAGCCTTTAGATGAGAAAACTTTTTGCAGGCTGCGTAGTGAGCTAAATGTCTTAGATTCGCGTAACTTGGTTTGATATAGAGCATACATGTGTTTTATGCCTTTGATCATGTTCCATTATGCATTTTATTGCTTATTTATGGTGCTCAAGTTGTGCAAAAGATCTCCTGGACCTCACAAGTCCATGTGTGATTGATGCACATATTTAGGAGGAGAAATGCTACAACTTGACCCTTTGAGACTAACCGTGTGCTTGAGTTTTCTTAATTTAGTCTAAAAGGTGGATTGATAGGGAAAGGTGAACTTGGACCATGCAAGACTTCCACTGCACTCCGATGAGAGGGTAACTCACTCCAAGTTCATCTCCATATTCTTATTGCCTTTTTACTCTTATTTGAAGATTTTGGTGAGGCAATGGGGTTTAAGGGCCAAGATTGATCCCGTTTTGGTGCTTGATGCCAAAGGGGGAGAAAATAAGGCCAAAGCAAGAAATGGATCAGCTACCACTTGAGAATTTTGAAAATAATAGAATTAGAGCTTTTGGTTTGTCAAAATACTCTTATTGTCTCTTATTGTCAAAAGTTGGTCTCTTGTGGGGAGAATGTTTGATTATGAGAAAAAGGGGGAGTTTTTGAATTCTTGATCAATTTCTCTTGGAATACCTCTCTCTATGCCTCAACAAGTGTGTTTGACTTAGAGATAGGAAATTGAGTTTGATTTGCAAAAACAAACCAAGTGGTGGCAAAGAATGATCCAAATATGCCAGATTTGAATCAAGACAAATTTGTGTTCTCATTTGCATTGATGTTGCACTTCCTTTAGTTGTTTTTTGTTGTGTTGGCATAAATCACCAAAAAGGGGGAGATTGAAAGGGAAATGTGCCCTTGGGCCATTTCTAAGTATTTTGGTGATCAAGTGCCAACACAAATGGTTTAAGTGTGAAACTATGCCAAATGGTGGATGAAGTGAAAATCAACACAAAGGTATGATTCTAGACTTAGTACATTGGTTTTTGTGTACTAACATATTTGTCTAAGTGCTAGAATCAGAGAAAATACAATTGGAAAAGACTTGGCTCGAGCAGCCAAGACTCTGCTCAGTCTGGGTACACCGTACTGTCCGGTGGTGCACCGGACAGTGTCCAGTGGTGCAGGCTGGTGTCTGGTCAACTGGCTGCTCTCGGGTCTCGACGGCGGCGTACGGCTATAAATCACTGGACTGTCCGGTGGTGCACCGGACTGTCCGGTGAGTCGGCTGCGGCGAAGTCGCCGCTCTCGGGAATCAAGTCAACAGCGTACGACTATAATTCACCGGACTGTCCGGTGAGCCAACGGTCGGCCGCGCAATCCGCGCGTGACGCGTGGCCGAGCCAACGGTCAGATGGGGGCACCGGACTGTCCGGTGTGCCAACGGCTCCAAATCTTCAACGGCCGGCTGCGCCAAAATAGGAAAGAAATCAGCACCGGACAGTGTCCGGTGGTGCACCGGACTGTCTGGTGCACCTACCGATAGAAGGAAAGAATTGCCTTCCTGGATTGCTCTCAACGGCTCCTAGCTGCCTTGGGGCTATAAAAGGGACCCCTAGGCGCATAGAGGAGTACGCCAAGCATACTTTGAGCATTCTTGATCATTCACACTCTGTCTTTGCGCACTCGTTTGACATTCTTAGTGATTTGAGCTCTGTTCTAGTGAGAACCTTGTGATATTCATTTGAGCTCGAGTCTTGGTCGTGTGTGTGCATATTGCTGTGGATTTGTGTGTGTTGCTTCCCTCCCTTACTCTAGTGCTTTCACTTTTATCCTTATTGTAAGGGCGAGAGACTCCAAGTTGTGGAGATTCCTCGCAAACGGGAAAGAGTAAAAAAAAAGAACACCATGGTATTCAAGTTGATCATTGGATCACTTGAGAGGAGTTGAGTGCAACTCTCGTCCATTGGGACGCCACAACGTGGAGTAGGCAAGTGTTGTACTTGGTCGAACCACGGGATAAATCTCCGTGTCTCTTGTGCTTGTTCTCACTGTGTCTATTGTGCTTCACAAGAGCCCTCCTTAGCCACTTGACTTCATTGATCTAACTCCTAATCAAGTTTTGTGGCTTTAAGTTTCAAGTTTTTACAGGATCACCTATTCACCCCCCCTCTAGGTGCTCTCACTTACAACCAATAAGGTAACATCTACAATTATGTGTGTAAGCCATAAAGCTCAAGATCAAGCTCTAGAAGTGAACAAGGTATGTTTCTGGACTCAGTGAATTGTTTTGTTCACTAACATGGTTATCTGAGTGCTAAAAACAGTGCCAAGAAAATAAGAAAAGAGTTGGAGAAGATATGGCTTTGTATAGCCAAAATCAGCAACAGCCTGGCACACCAGATTGTCCGGTGGTGCACCGGACAGTGTCCGGTGCCCCAGGCTGGCTCGGCGTCAACTAGGCACTCTCGGGAAAAGAGATGGGTGACGTGGCTATAATTCACCGGACTGTTCGGTGGTGCACCGGACGTCCGATGAGCAATGGCGTCCGCGCCAACGGTCGGCAGCGCAATCAGCGGGCGACGCGTGGCCTGGGCCAACGGTTAGTTGGCGCACCGGACTGTCCGGTGTGCACCGGACAGTGTCTGATAAGCCAAGAGGACCGTTGCTCCAACGGTCAGCTGAGCCGATATGGAAGGAGATCATGCACCAGACAAGCTACAGGACCTGTCCGGTGCGCCACCCGACAGAAAGCAAGTATTGCCTTCCCAAAGGAATTCCAATGGCTCCTAGGCCCCTTGGGTCTATAAATGGGACTCCTAGGCGCCTCCAACATTGACATGAGTGCAGCCAACAATTGTATACATCATTTTGGATCAATTCTCTCTCTCCCTCTCGTGTATATCTCTCTAGTTTGTGTGGAGGCAAAGCTATAAGCCTTTAGAGAGTGGAGAAGTGCTGCTGAGAGCTAGAGCAAAGTCTTGAACGCATTGTTACTCTGCCGGAGTGCTGTCAAGAAGACTGTAAGCAGTCACGGCGTTGTCGTAACCAATATCAACAGAGTGGAAGGCTCTATCTGTCATACTGATAGATCTGAGCAAACGGAGGAAGGAGTTGAAATAGACTCCAAGCCCAGGTGTGGCTAACTCCAACGAGGACTAGGCAAGCATTTCAGGCTTGGCCGAACCTCGGGATAAATCCCTGCGTCTGTGTGCTCTGCTCTATGCTGTGTGCTGATTCTCTGTCTTACCTACTCTTTATATCTGCACTTCAATACTTATGTGTGGTACAAGTTATATTTGAAGCGCAGGGCATTTTAAGACAGGATCTTCTATTCCGTTGCAACCTACTCGAAGGGTCTTTAATTCCACTGCAATCCAGCCTTCGAGTAGAGTAAGAATTTTAGTTTTAAAGTGATAATTATTATTCGTCTATTCACCCCCCCTCTAGGCGACATCCAGATCCTGTTCCCGAGCTTAGGGAACTTTCAATTGGTATCAGAGCTAGGCCTCTCTAGTGTGGGCTTAGCTGTCCGGAGATGACGATGTCGTCACAAGAGGTAACTCTAGAACTTCTTCTAGGCGATGGTTCTAATTATAAATCTTGGTCTGTTTCTATTTATAATGCTTTCATGCATATTGATCCTGATTTGAGACGGATCTTTTGTAGAAGTATTTTTTCCCTCTGATATTAGTAAAAATCCTTCTAATGATGAACTAAGATGTCTATCTCTCAATCACCATGCATGCAACATCTTAGTTGACTCTCTTTCTAGAGGTGCCTATTTTGCCATCATGAGTAGTGATAGTGATTTATTTGTTGATGCTCATGATCTATGGACTAAAATTAAGTTGAAATTTTTTAAGTCCATATGCACTGCTTCTGCTCCCTCTATTGCTGGTGGTACTAACTTGTCCAAGGGAGAAGAACAAGAACGATGGACACCAAGCGATGGATCTACCTCACCGACAGGTTCATCTCCCACTAGTTATACATGTCTTGTTGCTAACGATGAGAAGGAATATGAGGATGATAGCGAGGATGAGTCTTCATCACCACAAGGTACATTTTCCTGTTTTGCTTCCACTGATAATAATGATAGGGAAAATGAGACCGACGATGTGGAAGAAGAGGAGATTCACCGGTTCTACACCCATCTCAACAAAGAAGACAAAGTGCTCTTGGTTAAGCTGTTGAGAAGGAACAAGGAACAAGGCAAGACGCTTCTTAGGCTAGAGGAAACTCTCATCAAAACCAACGACAGCCTAGAGAAGATGACCAAAGAACATGAGGAGCTAAAGTGCTCTCATGATAATTCAGTCCAACAATATGAATATGTTTTATTTGAGCAAAGAAATAATCATGATGTTCTATCTGATGTTGCTCAACTTAAAACTGAGAATTCTATGCTTAGGAGTCAAGTAGAAATGATGAATTTAGAAAAGCTTGCTCTAGGTGAAAAGTATGATATGTTGTCGTATTCTCATAGTAAATTAGTTGATGACCATATCATGCTCGATATTGCTCATGAGGTAGTAATTACTAGTTTAACCTCATGTGAATCTCATTCTTGCACAAGTGATCAATTAGTTAAAGTATTATCATGTGTTGACCTCCACTGCCCCAAGAAAGGTCAATCCTTGATTGAGAAACAAGTTATATGGTCAAAAAGAAAATTGCTTGAGAACAAGAAACAAAGACAATTGAGGAGAAGACGCCATGCTCGACCTCCTCAAGATATTTACAAACATGTGATGAATAAGCTTGAGGAAGGAGGAACCGCAGTAAGAGACAAACTCCGCGAGAAAGCTCCTAAGGCAATAAGTGAAGCAATCAACATGAACAAAGAAAAAGGTAAAGATTCAATCAGTCATGTTGTTTGCACTGACCATCTCTCTATGTTATCCAAGAACAAAAAGAGAAAAGTAAAAAGGAGGTGCTTTAAGTGCAATGAGTCAGGCCACCTCATTGCGTTGTGTCCATACAACGACAAGGATGAAGGGATGAGGAGATGTTTCGGATGCAATGACAAGGACCATATGATCACTTCATGTCCGCTCATGAAAAATCAAACACGTGCACTCTCCAGGATGACCCTCACTAAGAAAGAAGACAAACAACAAGCGTCATGTCAGGTTAAGCGATGCTTCGGCTACATGTGTGGTGAGCATGGTCATCTACCTAAGGTATGTAAGAAGGGTAAGGTACCTAAGCAAGCAAATTTATCTCAATACTATTCGCTTAGGAGACCCAAATCATACACTTGTGCTAGATCAGCAGTGAGATCACCTAGAACTAGCACAACTGCTATTTGGGTACCAAAGGATCTTTTAGATGAGCGTTATGGACCCATTTCGAGATGGGTACCAAACTGTGCCAACTAGACCATGCAGGTGCCTCGAGATGGACTGGAGATCTTGGGAGAGCTTAAGATGGTTAATTCAAACTCTATGCTTAAGCTGTCTAATTTATTGTCCATTTATTGACCCAAGGTTGAATTATTGTGCAATACTAATCCCATGTTCATCTCGAGTTAAATAAGTTGTAGAGGTCCTTAATCATTATTGGTGAATCAAGCAAAGGACTTTGATGAGAATCTACAACTTGCTCTCCAAAGGACGATACCCGTGTATCATAAGTGCATTATTTATAATCAGTATTGCTTTTAAGTTGGATGGTCGTGCTATGCCTATCCTTGGAGTAGTTATGAGTTTGAGATTGCTTGTGTTGAATATCTTTCAATTAATGATCCATGATTTCCAAGATCATAACCATGCTTGCTCAATCATGACTGCGTGCTTTATAGGTTATATCTCTTGAATCATTCAATGGGTAGCTTTTCATTTGATATATCCACCATGATTAACTCCCTTTGTATATGTGGATAAACATGTATCTTTTTGTAAGTCATGTTATGTGGTTTTTAATGGTCAACCTATGTGCAAGCATGATAATTTTGTTTAGTCCATGTTCACATGATTACTTTGTCTTGGTACTGTGTGTATACCAAAACAAGAAATCCATATTGTATTTCTAATACACCCTCTCGAGCAATGAGGTTCATGAGCAAAAGGAGCCCTAAATTGGTGATAACAGGTGCTCTCATGATAATTCAGGAAAAGGCAAAGGTATGGAGAATGGAACTATGAAATTTCATTGAATATCTTGAAGTTCCGTTGATTGTGATCATAGCTGTGTTCTTGCCTTTCAAGTGGTAGTATCTTGAAGTGGTAGTATCTTGGCTTAGGCGCCTTATGCCTTAAAATGTTGTTTCCTTTGGTGTACCTAAGAAAATACTTCTTAATCATGGTGTTCTTAGACATTGTGCTCTATCTTGTTGTTTTTCAATTAGTATATGTGTTACAATGATCATGATGTGTGAAGTGTGCCGACGTTGCTTTTAAAAATGTTATATATCTTGAGGCATGCATTGTTTCCACTATCCTAAGTTGTATTATGTCATCTATGCAATTGATATATTATGCCTAAACCAAGGTATGGTGTGATCCCCTCTAGTTCTGAGGACGCTAGAATGTGCAAGGTGCAAGTCATTCAAATACTTGATGCACAACTTTAGGGGGAGCACACATAACTTGTCTCTTTTGAGACTTACTGTTTCTTAAGTGACCCTATATAGTCTCAAGGTGTAAAGGGAAGATGAGCAAGAAATGGAGCAATCAGGACCTGGGTACCTCCACAAGTCGAGTAATTGGTATCTAAAGTTGTGAGTAATTGCATATTTAAAGATTGCTCGTGCTCTATAATAGTTGGTCATCCTAGATGCTTATCTTTGAATATCATGGAGCTATGACAGTGATGATCTTTCAATTAGTAGCCTTGGCAGTGTGCTTCAATTGATATCTTTTGGTAATCACTAGAATAGAAGCTTCATCTTGTGCCACAATACTATAACTTGTTCTAAGTGTGGTGTCTTAGCAACAAGAGAAAGTCAGGAAAAAGGATCAGGCACAAGTGTGAATGAGCTCCCTAGAGATAAGACTTTCAAGATGGAAATCTTAAATTGATGACTAAAGGAACTCCGCCTACTTAGATGGAAAATACACCATAACATGGTAAAGGTACAAAAGGAGGTATTGACCTTTTTGCGTACCTTAATTTTTATCCAATGCTTGTGTTGCATATGCTTAATGTGTAAGGGGGAGTAATGTTAGTGTGTTGCATTTTACCTGCTTAATACCCTGCTGTCCCTTGACATCATCCTATGTTCTTGCTTGAATATGGTTTTGGTGTTTGATGTCAAAGGGGAAGAATTTATGCATTAAAGCTTACCTCGGCCTGAGAGGAAAGGTTATCTTAAGTGTGAAGAGGGTGAAGATTAGATTAATTTTTTTTGTGTGTGCTAAAGAACTCAAAGGGGTTTCCTTGAGGTCCTATGATCTTAAGGAAGAATGTGTTAGTTTTGTTGATAATACTGATCATATGCTTCTTGTTATATTATACGGTGATAATACATAATTAGGGCTTCCGATGATATGAATCAATTAGTATCAATTAGTATCTATTATGTTTGTCATGTAATAGTATTCATATGGTTCTGGTGCTTTAATTGGTATCTTAATTGTGAATAGTGGTAGGTTGATATTCCTGTGGTATATCCATTTAACTAGTGTTTAATTCTGATTCTGTGCATGTGTGTGTTATATGCATCACAGTTTAATTCTTGAGACAATGCATCCCACAGGTGCTAAGGTGTAGTTATGCTTCGAATTAGCCTAAGTATGTGCAATTTGGCATTTAAGGCCAAAGTTGAGATTTTAATGTAAGCACATATTTAGGGGGAGCATTCTATAAACTTAGAATTCAAAATTTGTGCTCTAAATCTTATTCGTGTGTAAGCTTTAATTGTGTTGCCATCAATCACCAAAAAGGGGGAGATTGAAAGCTCTCTTATGGGTTTTGGTGTTTAGATGACAACCCAATTAAAAGGACTAACAAGTATGCTAAGTGTTGAACAGGTGCTTAATGCAAAGCTAACAGAGTTCAACACAAGTGAACAAGTATGATGGTCCAAAGACTAGATTATCTATAGATAATGGACATCGCAAGCAAGATGGACGTTGCTTAAGTGAGACTCGATGTGCGTAACTCAAAGACAACCGATCAAGCCAAGGATGGAGGCAAGAAGAGCTTCGAGGCACTGAGTGCACGGGAGAAGGTCAAGGAGACCAGGAACCCAAAAGCCAGGGGTGAAGAAGAAGACTTGCAAAGTCAAGGTTGATCGAGTTAAGAAAGGTTATGGTGCATCAAGGATCACTACATAAGGACATGACTTACAACCAATAAGGTAACATCTACAATTATGTGTGTAAGTCATAAAGCTCAAGATCAAGCTCTAGAAGTGAACAAGGTATATTTCTGGACTCAGTGAATTGTTTTGTTCACTAACATGGTTATCTGAGTGCTAGAAACAGTGCCAAGAAAAGAAGATAAGAGTTGGAGAAGATATGACTTTGTATAGCCAAAATCAGCACCAGCCTGGCACACCGGATTGTCCGGTGGTGCACCGGACAGTGTCCGGTGCCCCAGGCTGGCTCGGCGTCAACTAGGCACTCTCGGGAAAAGAGATGGGTGACGTGGCTATAATTTGCCAGACTGTCCGGTGGTGCACCGGACTGTCCGGTGAGCCAACGGCGCCCGCGCCAACGGTCGACAGCGCAATCAGCGGGCGACGTGTGGCCTAGGCCAACGGTTAGTTGGCGCACCGGACTGTCTGGTGTGCACCGGATAGTGTCCGATAAGCCAAGAGGACCGTTGCTCCAACGGTCAGCTGAGCCGATATGGAAGGAGATCGCGCACCGGACAAGCTACAGGACCTGTCCGGTGGTGCACCGGACTGTCCGGTACGCCACCCGACAGAAAGCAAGTATTGCTTCCAAAAGGAATTCCAACGGCTCCTAGGCCCCTTGGGTCTATAAAAGGGACTCCTAGGCGCCTCCAACATTGACATGAGTGCAACCAACAATTGTATACATAATTTTGGATCAATTCTCTCTCTCCCTCTCATGTATATCTCTCTAGTTTGTGTGGAGGCAAAGCTATAAGCCTTTAGAGAGTGGAGAAGTGCTGCTGAGAGCTAGAGCAAAGTCTTGAGCGCATTGTTACTCTGCCCGAGTGCTGTCAAGAAGACTGTAAGCAGACACGGTGTTGTTGTAACCAATATCAACAGAGTGGAAGGCTCTATCTGTCATACTGACAGATCTGAGCAAACGGAGGAAGGGGTTGAAATAGACTCCAAGCCTAGGTGTGGCTAACTCCAACGAGGACTAGGCAAGCATTTTAGGCTTGGCCGAACCTCGGGATAAATCCCTGCGTCTGTGTGCTCTGCTTTGTGCCTTGTGCTAATTCTCTGTCTTACCTACTCTTTATATCTGCACTTCAATACTTATGTGTGGTACAAGTTATATTTGAAGCACAGGGCATTTTAAGACAGGATCTTCTATTCTGCTGCAACCTACTCGAAGGGTCTTTAATTCCACTGCAATCCAGCCTTCGAGTAGAGTAAGAATTTCAATTTTAAAATGATAATAATTATTCGCCTATTCACCCCCCCCCCCTCTAGGCGACATCCAGATCCTGTTCCCGGGCTTAGGGAACTTTCAGGTTTGCGGGTGGGTGGGGGTTGCCACGGGCAGAGGGGAGGCGGGGCAGTCTACACTAATGCCTTAATAGTTAGTAGAGACCTGTTTTTCAGCAATCAACTTCTCCAATTGTTTCTTCAGGTAAGCTTGGCTGAGTTTCTCTCGACGAGCAACATCCTGCTTGTCGGGGACCATAATTAGGGGTACCCTCAAGACACCTAATTCTCAGCTGGTAACCCCCATCAGCATAAAGCTGCAAAGGCCTGATGGGTTTGATTAAGTCAGGGATCAGTCCATACGAGTGACTTGACCACGCCACGCCCGAGCCTAGCCTCGGGCGAGGGCAGCCGACCCTATGATGACTCCGTCTCGCCTGAGGCCTCCTCTTTCACGGCAGACGCATCTCCGGCTTGCCCTAGGCCCCGCCTTCGATAAGAAGAAACCCTGACTAAATCACCGCGCCAACCGACCGAGTCACCAGGGCGTTTAACGCAAAAGGTAAGACCAACGGGCGACCAGACTTCGCCAGAGGCGCCATAGGAGGCTTCGCCCGACCCCAGGGCTCGGACTCGGGCTAAGGTCCCGGAAGACGGCGAACTCCGCTCCGCCCGACCCCAGGGCTTGGACTCGGGCTAAGGCCCCGGAAGACGGCGAACTCCGCTCCGCCCAAGGGCTCGGACTCGGGCTAAGGCCCCAGAAGACGGCGAACTCCGCTCCGCCCGACCCCAGGGCTCGGACTCGGGCTAAGGCCTCGGAAGACAACGAACTCCGCCTCGCCCGACCCAGGGCTCGGACTCCGCCTCGGCCTCTGACCGAACGATCTCCGCCTCGCCCGACCTAGGGCTCGGACTCTGCCTCTGTCTTGCAGGACGGACTCGACCCCGGTTTCGGAGGAGCCTCCACGACGCCCGACCTAGGACACGAGACCGCCACGTCAACAGGAAGCGCCATCATCACCCTGCCCTGAGCCGACTTGGGTCGCAGGGGACAAGACCGACGTCCCATCTGGCCAGCCACGCCAGATAGGCAAGTAATGGCGCCCCGCTAGACCATGACGACGGCGACTCTCAGCTCCCTTACGAAAGCAGGAGGACGTCAGCAAGGGCCCAGCCACTCCGACAGCTGTCTCCCCGTCCGGCTCCGTTACTCCTCCAACAGCCACGACGCCACACCAAACAGGGTGCCAAGATCTCTCCGGCTGCCACCTAGGCATGTACATAGGGCGCTAGTTCTCCCTCGCTAGACACGTAGCACCTCGCTACACCCCCATCTTGTACACCTGGTTCCTCTCCTTACGACTATAAAAGGAAGGACCAGGGCCTTCTTAGAGAAGGTTGGCCTCGCGGGGACGAAGGGCAGGGGCAGGCGCTCTCTCTTGGGGCCGCTCGCTTCCCCTCACCTCGCGCGGACGCTTGTAACCCCCTACTGCAAGCGCACCCGACCTGGGCGCGGGATGAACACGAAGGCCGCGGGAATTCTCCGACTCCCTCACGACCCGGCTCCGGCCACCGACCTCTCTCTCTGTTCCCCCCTTCGCGCTCGCTCCACGCGCTCGACCCATCTGGGCTGGGGCACGCGGCACATTCACTCGTCGGCTCGGGGACCCCCCGGTTTCGAAACGCCGACAGTTGGCGCGCCAGGTAGGGGCCTGCTGCGTGTTGACATACGATTTCCCGTCAAGCTCCAGATGGGCAGTCTCCAACGACCTCTTCAACCCGGAACGGTGCTCCGTTTCGGGAACCTCGAGTTCATGTCGCTCGACGGCGACTACGACATGATACTCCTTCCACCGCCGTGCGACGACGAGCTTGGCGGCGGACAGCCCGCCCGCCGGCGGCGGAATCGACGACGTCTTTCCCGCGTGGGGGAAGGACAACTTTCGAGCTCGCCCCATCCTCTCCCTCGCCGTCGGAGGAAGAGGAGGCGGGGCAACCGGGGCCGAGCGGGAGATCGCGCTCCGACGGCTGTCGAGCAAATCGACATCCCCGGCGCCTCGACGGAGGACACGCCAAGCGTCGCCCTCGCGTTCAAGGCAAACGCGAGCGCCATCCCCCCGCAACATGTCGACTCCGAGCAAGTGGACGACGCCAGCACGCTCACGGAGGGCCTGCGGGACGTCGCCCTCGTACCCAAGACGACGGCGCGATCAACCCCCGACGTGGCTTCGCCGCTCCTCGTCGACAAGAAGGTACCGACTGCTCCCCATCTTTCGTTATTTCGACTCGACCTCAACACGCCTGGCGATCTCGCTTTGGCGGACGCTCACGTTGAGGCGAGTGCAACCTCTCTGGGGTTTCGTGTGCGGTCGCCTTGGGACCGATTGACGGGTGTCTCGACCTACGGACCCTCTGGGTCCGAGGAAGATGACGACCCCGGCATCTGCTGGGATTTCTCCGGATCTGGCAACCCTAGTGCCATGCGGGACTTCATGACCGCATGTGACTACTGCCTCTCCGACTGTTCCGACGGCAGCCGCAGCCTTGGCGACAAGGACTGCGGCCCGAGTCGCGAATGTTTCCACATCGAGCTAGGGGATCCCTCCGGAGGCGGCTGTCTCGGCCTGCCGGAGGACGGTGATCCCCCTAGGCCAGCGCCTCGCGCCGACATCCCGCGGGAGCTAGCTGTGGTCCCCGTTCCGGCGGGGGGTCACAACCCACAGCTCGAGCAAGTCCGCGGGGCGCAGGCCGGGCTCGATGAGGGAGCAGGAGCGCTCGAGGCAATCCGCCAGAACATCGGGCAGGTATGGGCAAGCCAGCCCCCGGCCGGAGAAATACGTCACTTGCCCCAGGGTCTCCAACACCGCACCACCAACGATGCCAGGGCCAGACTGCCTCCCGCATCCGGCGGAACCGGTCAGGACCTGGCAGCGGCAGCGATGCTCCTCCGCGCGATGCCGGAGTCATCAACCACCGAGGGTCGGCGAATCCAGGGAGAACTCAAGCATCTCCTGGAAGGCGCTGCGGCCCGGCGGGCCGAGAGCTCTGCCTCTCGAAGGCAGGGATACCCCTCGGATCCTCGTGCCGCGACTTCCCGACTCACGCGGGAAGCCTCGGTCTTCACCGGGCGCACGCGCAACACTGCGCCTGCGGCCCCGGGCCACCTCGGCGACGAGCACCCTCATCGCGACCGTCGGGCACGCCTCGACGAAAGGGTGCGCCGAGGCTACCACCCCAGGCGTGGGGGACGCTACGACAGCGGGGAGGATCGGAGTCCCTCGCCCGAACCGCCCGGTCCACAGGTCTTTAGCCGAGCCATTCGGCGGGCGCCGTTTCCGCCCCGATTCCGACCCCCGACTACTATCACGAAGTACTCGGGGGAAACGAGACCGGAATTGTGGCTTGCGGACTACCGCCTGGCCTGTCAACTGGGTGGGACGGACGATGACAACCTCATCATCCGTAACCTCCCCCTGTTTCTCTCCGACACCGCTCGTGCCTGGTTGGAGCACCTGCCTCCGGGGCAGATTTCCAACTGGGAAGATTTGGTCCAGGCTTTCGCCGGGAACTTCCAGGGCACGTACGTGCGCCCCGGGAATTCCTGGGACCTCCGAAGCTGTCGGCAACTGCCGGGAGAGTCTCTCCGAGACTACATCCGGCGGTTCTCGAAGCAGCGCACCGAGCTGCCCAACGTCACCGACTCCGATGTCATCGGCGCGTTCCTCGCCGGCACCACCTGCCGCGACCTGGTCAGTAAGTTGGGTCGCAAGACCCCCACCAGGGCGAGCGAACTGATGGACATCGCCACCAAGTTCGCCTCCGGCCAGGAGGCGGTCGAGGCCATCTTCCGAAAGGACAAGCAGCCCCAGGGCCGCCCGTCGGAAGATGCTCCCGAGGCGTCTGCTCCGTGCGGCGCCAAGAAGAAAGGCAGGAGGAAGTCGCAAGTGAAACGCGACGTTCCCGATGCAGACCTTGTCGCCGCCGCCGAGCACAAGAACCCTCGGAAGCCCCCTGGAGGTGCAAACCCCTTCGACAAGGCACTCAAGGAGACGTGCCCCTACCATCAGGGGCCCGTCAAACACACCCTCGAGGAGTGCGTCATGCTTCGGCGCCACTTCCAGCGGGCCGGGCCACCCGCCGAGGGTGGCAGGGCCCGCGACGACGACAAAAGGGAGGATCGCCAAGCAGGAGAGTTCCCCGAGGTCCGCGACTGCTTCATGATCTACGGAGGACATGCGGCGAATGCCTCGGCTCGGCATCGTAAGCAAGAGCGTCGGGAGGTCTGCTCGGTGAAGGTGGCGGCGCCAGTTTACCTAGACTGGTCCGACAAGCCCATCACCTTCGACCGGGACGACCACCCCGACCACGTGCCGAGCCCGGGGAAGTACCCGCTCGTCGTCGACCCCGTCATCGGCAACGTCAGGCTCACCAAGGTCCTGATGGATGGAGGCAGCTGCCTCAACATCATCTACGCCGAGACCCTCAAGCTCCTGCGCGTCGACTTGTCGTCCGTCCGAGCAGGCGCTGCGCCCTTCCACGGGATCATTCCCGGGAAGCGCGTCCAGCCCCTCGGACAGCTCGACCTCCCTGTCTGCTTCGGAACACCTTCCAACTTCCGAAGGGAGACTTTGACGTTCGAGGTGGTCGGGTTCCGAGGGACCTACCACGCGGTGTTGGGAAGGCCATGCTACGCGAAGTTCATGGCCATCCCCAACTACACCTACCTAAAGCTCAAGATGCCGGGCCCCAACGGGGTCATCACCGTCGGCCCCACGTACAAACACGCATTCGAATGCGATGTGGAGTGCGTGGAGTACGCCGAGGCCCTCGCCGAGTCCGAGGCCCTCATTGCCGACCTGGAAAGCCTCTCCCGAGAGGTGCCGGATGTGAAGCGGCATGCCGGCAACTTCGAGCCGGCGGAGACGGTTAAGGCCGTCCCTCTCGACCCCAGTGGCGACACCTCCAAGCAGATCCGGATCGGTTCCGGGCTCGACCCCAAATAGGAAGCAGTGCTCGTCGACTTTCTCCGCGCAAACGCCGACGTTTTCGCGTGGAGTCCCTCGGACATGCCTGGCATACCGAGGGATGTCGCCGAGCACTCGCTGGATATTCGGGCCGGAGCCCGGCCGGTCAGACAGCCTCTGCGCCGATTCGACGAGGAAAGGCGCAGGGTGATAGGCGAGGAGGTCCACAAGCTGATGGCAGCAGGGTTCATTAAAGAGGTGTTCCATCCCGAATGGCTTGCCAACCCTGTACTTGTGAGGAAAAAAGGGGGGAAGTGGCGGATGTGCGTAGACTACACTGGTCTCAACAAAGCATGTCCGAAAGTCCCCTACCCTCTACCTCGCATCGACCAAATTGTGGACTCCACTGCAGGGTGCGAAACCCTGTCTTTCCTCGATGCCTACTCAGGGTATCATCAAATCAAGATGAAAGAGTCCGACCAGCTCGCGACTTCTTTCATCACGCCTTTCGGTATGTACTGTTATGTCACAATGCCGTTCGGGTTGAGGAACGCGGGTGCAACGTACCAGCGGTGCATGAACCATGTGTTCGGCGAACACATTGGTCGCACGGTCGAGGCCTACGTCGATGACATCGTAGTCAAGACGAGGAAAGCCTCCGACCTTCTCTCCGACCTCGGACTGACATTCCGGTGTCTCAAGACGAAGGGCGTCAAGCTCAATCCCGAGAAGTGCGTCTTCGGGGTGCCCCGAGGCATGCTCTTGGGGTTCATCGTCTCCGAGCGGGGCATCGAAGCCAACCCGGAGAAGATCGCAGCGATCACAAACATGGGGCCTATCAAGGACTTAAAAGGCGTACAGAGGGTCATGGGATGCCTCGCGGCCTTGAGCCGCTTCATCTCGCGCCTCGGCGAAAGAGGCCTGCCCCTGTACCGCCTCTTAAGGAAGGCCGAGTGCTTCACTTGGACTCCCGAGGCCGAGGAAGCCCTCGGGAACCTGAAGGCGCTCCTCACCCAGGCGCCCATCTTGGTACCCCCAGCTGATGGAGAAACCCTCCTAGTCTACGTCGCCGCAACCACTCAGGTGGTCAGCGCCGCGATCGTAGTCGAAAGGCAGGAAGAGGGGCATGCTTTGCCCATTCAAAGGCCAGTCTACTTCGTCAGCGAAGTGCTGTCCGAAACCAAGATCCGCTACCCACAAGTCCAGAAGCTGCTATATGCAGTGATCCCGACGAGGCGAAAGCTGCGACATTACTTCGAGTCCCATCCGGTGACTGTGGTGTCATCCTTCCCCCTGGGGGAGATCATCCAATGCCGAGAGGCCTCCGGACGGATCGCGAAGTGGGCGGTGGAGATCATGGGCGAGGCAATCTCGTTTGCCCCTCGGAAGGCCATCAAGTCCCAGGTACTGGCGGATTTCGTAGCCGAATGGGTCGATACCCAGTTACCAACGGCTCCGATCCAACCAGAGCTCTGGACCATGTTTTTCGACGGGTCGCTGATGAAGACGGGAGCTGGCGCGGGCCTGCTTTTCGTCTCGCCCCTCGGAAAACACCTGCGCTACGTGCTTCGCCTCCATTTCCCGGCGTCCAACAATGTGGCTGAGTACGAGGCTCTGATCAACGGATTGCGAATCGCCATCGAGCTAGGGGTCCGACGCCTCGATGCGCGCGGCGACTCGCAGCTCGTCATCGACCAAGTCATGAAGAACTCCCTCTGCCGCGACCCGAAGATGGAGGCCTACTGTGAGGAGGTTCGACGCCTGGAAGACAAGTTCTACGGGCTCGAGCTTAACCACATCGCCCGGCGCTACAACGAGACTGCGGACGAGCTGGCGAAGATAGCCTCGGGGCGAACGACGGTCCCCCCCGGACGTCTTCTCCCGGGATCTGCACCAACCCTCCGTCAAGATAAATGACGCGCCCGAGCCCGAAGCACCCTCGGCCTCGTCCGAGGTAACCTCGGCCCGGCCCAAGCCATCCTCGGCTCACCCCGAGGAACCCTCGGAGCCCGAGGGCGAATCACTGCGTATCAAGGAGGAGCAGAATGGGGCCGTGCCAGATCAAGATTGGCAAACCCCGTACCTGCAATATCTCCGCCAAGGAGAACTACCCCTCGACCGCGCCGAGGCTCGGCGGGTAGCGCGACGTGCCAAATCGTTCGTCTTGCTGGGCGATGAGAAGGAACTCTACCACCGAAGCCCCTCGGGCATCCTCCCGCGATGCATCTCCATTGCCGAGGGCCAGGAACTCCTGCAGGAAATACACTCGGGGGCTTGCGGTCACCACGCAGCACCTCGAACCCTCGTCGGGAACGCTTTCCGCCAAGGTTTCTACTGGCCAACGGCGGTGGCTGACGCCACTAGAATTGTCCGCGCCTGCGAAGGGTGCCAATTCTATGCGAAGCAGACCCACCTGCCCGCTCAGGCTCTGCAGACGATACCCATCACCTGGCCCTTCGCTGTGTGGGGTCTGGACCTCGTCGGCCCTCTGCAGAAGGCGCCCGGGGGCTACGCGCACCTGCTGGTCGCCATCGACAAATTCTCCAAGTGGATCGAGGTCCGACCCCTGAACAGCATCAGGTCCGAGCAGGCGGTGGCGTTCTTCACCAATATCATCCATCGCTTCGGGGTCCCGAACTCCATCATCACCGACAATGGCACCCAGTTCACCGGCAAAAAATTCTTGGATTTTTGCGAGGATCACAACATCCGGGTGGACTGGGCCGCCGTAGCTCATCCCATGTCGAATGGGCAAGTAGAGCGTGCCAATGGCATGATCCTACAAGGGCTCAAGCCTCGGATCTACAACAGTCTCAACAAGTTCGGCAAGCGGTGGATGAAGGAACTCCCCTCGGTGGTCTGGAGCCTGAGGACGACGCCAAGCCGGGCCACGGGTTTCACGCCGTTTTTTCTGGTCTACGGGGCCGAGGCCATCCTGCCCACGGACCTGGAATACGGCTCCCCGAGGACGAGGGCCTACAACGAAGAAAGCAACCAAGCTAGCCGAGAAGACTCGCTGGACCAGCTGGACGAGGCTCGGGACAGGGCCTTACTACACTCGGCGCGGTATCAGCAGTCCCTGCGACGCTACCACGCCCGAGATGTCCGACCCCGAGATCTCCAGGTGGGCGATCTGGTGCTTCGGCTGCGGCAAGATGCCCGAGGGAGGCACAAGCTCACGCCCCCCTGGGAGGGGCCGTTCGTCATCGCCAAAGTTCTGAAGCCTGGAACGTACAAGCTGGCCAACAGTCAAGGCGAGGTCTACGGCAACGCTTGGAACATCCAACAGCTACGTCGCTTCTACCCTTAAGATGTTTCCAAGTTGTTTATATACCTCGCACCCACGCAAAGTTTAGTCAACAAGGAAGGGTCAGCCTCGCCTCGGCAGAGCCCGACCCTCCCTCGGGGGCTAAAAGGGGGGAAACCCCCTCTGCGTCAAAATTTTCCTCGAACAAAAAATCTCTTTCACCAGAACATCTTTCGTGCTTTTTGATTACTTCGAAAAGCGGGTCCTGGAAACGACGGGGTACACGTAAGCAGTCAAGGTTGACCGAGCCGAGGGACTCCTACGCCTCCGGGATACGGATACCTCACTCATCACCTTCTGCGATAAGTAACTCGCGCTCGGATAAGGCGAATCCGCGGATCGAACGAGTCTTTACGTACGGGAGCTCTTCTGTCGAAGCGATTCTTTGAGCCTTCTCGACCAAGTCGGTGACAGGGCTTCATGGGCGGGTAAAAGTACGCGTAAGCGGCAAGGCCGACCGAGCCGAGGGACTCCCACGCCTCCGGGATACGGATACCTCACTCATCACCTTCCGCGAGAAGCAACTCTTGCTCGCACTAACATCCCTGCTACCGACCAAAAGGTCCAGATACTCGAAACGAGAGGAAAAGAGACGCAGCTTTATAACGCAACAAGGGTGTGTGCTCTGGCCTCAACGGCTGCGCAAGGCCCACGCCACAAGACGATTTGACCCTGCAGGCTCGGATCTTGACGCTGGAAGAGGGCGAAGACACCCTCGGCATCGACAGCACCTTCGGCGAGACCGACCTAGCCTCGGATGGCGACGCGGTCCGAGGGCCTCCGCTCCGAAGGACGACGTCATTCACCGCGCTCGAGCAATCACTGTCAGGGACTTCTTCGGAGCCGGCCACCTCCGGGGCCTCGGCCGACCGCCTTCCGAGGGCGCCAGACCGGTCCGAAGCCTCGACTGATCGACTCCGACGCCGAACCTGCCAACGGACAACTTGGCTAGGCTCCGGCCACCCAGGTTCCCTTTTTGAGCCAACTCCGCCTCTGTTCATGCAGATATCGCTACCCCTGGCCTCGGCTCATCAAAGAGCAGCCGAGGGGTCTCTTTAACTAAGCTAGAGGAGCCTCGGACAACAGGTCCGACCGAGCCAAGGGACTCCTACGCCCCCGGGATACGGATACCTCACTCGTCACCTGGACACGGGGCGACTCATGCTTGGTGAAGCGGTTCAGGCAAACAACAGACGAGTCTAAGTGCTCAGAAATAAGGAAAAAACACGGCTCCGTGCCGGCATTACATACACGTTCAGGCCCCGAAAGCCGCAATGAACGAAAACACTAGCATTCGAAGTGCCACCCCCCGAGGATGGGGCGCTACCATCCAGGCCAGGGGACGGAGATCCAGGGCTACGGACGAAGTTGGCAATCTCGTCGGCAGAAAAAGCCACCTCCGTCCGCCGACGCCCCCGAACGCCTCAGCAGATCCTCGTAGCCGTCCTCGCCTCGAATGCGAGGGGGGAGACGGAATGTTGCATCCTAGCTGGGAAGCAGCAGTTTGCCTTCCCCGGCATGGCTGGAGGAAGTCTCCTCCGCAGAACTGGAGGGTGGTTTCCACCTCCAGAAGCTGGAAGAGGAGGCGGTCGGCCGACCCACGCAAGGGGCAGAGCACCGGCTTGGCCCGAGTCCTGTCCCGGCCGGGATGGTGAAGACCAGCTGGGAGCAGGGCGAAGGCCACAGCCCAGCCGCTCCTACCCATCCAGGGGCTGGTAGTCATCATCTTGGGTGACCCCCGGCAAAGGGGAGCGGCTGAGCTGCGTGATGAAAATCCTTGAAGCCGAACGATGGCTGAAAGGTACCAACTCCCACGGAGTTGCGTTCCTCCAACGATGGAGCGAAAAGACGGTGGTTTCCCCCATCCGGGGGCTTGGAAGATGGAGAGACACAATGCATAGGGAAGGAAGGAGACATGGTCGCCTCACGAAGGGGGTCGCCCTCCTTTTAAAGGCAACTCCCCCTGCTTGCGCCCTCAACCGTCACGGGCTGAGTCTTCTCCAACACGCCTCCAAAGCCCGTCCCTGCGGCGCGGGGGCTGGGACCCGCCTGTCATGCAGATCGGCTCTGAGCGGAAGAAGCCGAACCGCCACGCACGACGCACGCAACCACCCAGCGGTTACAAGTAACCCTCCACTTTTGCCCGGACCAGCGGGCGAAAGGGGCAGGCGGCCATGCAGGCGGCATGCAACCGCGCCAAGTGGACGCGCCTCTCCGACTCCTGACAGGCCAGCGCGACGGCTCAAGCCCACGCGTCGTGCAACAGGCGCGCCGGGCGCTGCATGCGGACCGCCATGCCACTCGCTCCACCACTGTACCCCCTCGATTGCGGAACCGATGCCGCGATTCGAGGCGACCCAGCCCGCGACCCAGCAACGCCAGCCTGGCGCAGCGGTCAAAAATGGGCCGGCAGTAATGACGGTGGCAGGCGCGCGAGGGCAGCGGTCACGCCATCTGCCAAGCTCATGTCCCATCCGGAGGCAGCAAGAGAGCCCCCTCTCACGGCGTGAAGACGACGCACCCGTGACCCGTACCTCGAACGGCCCGCGCACGCAACGGCAGCTTCGCCGACCGCTTACCCCGGCGCATTAACCTCGCGGCGAAACAGGTAACGTTTCTGGCAGGGGCAGCTGGCGACGCTTCGCCTCCGCCAAAACGACCACGCCGAAAGAGGTACACCACGACGTTCAATTTCGAATCCTTTTTCCCTTTTCCTTCTTTCTCTATCTCTTGCAACAGGGACCGAGAAGGGGGATAACCCCAAAGGGATCCTTCCCCGTGAAGGAACTAGGCTCCGAGCCTCCCTACTGATCAGGGGTTCGAAGGCTGGCCCCCCGAGGGGTTCAAACAGCCGCCTCAGATCGCGTGGGCCCGACACCCACTACTGGTCAGAGGTTCGAAGGTCGGCCCCCGAAAGGACTCGCGACCGCCTCAGGCTATTCGGGCTCCGTGCCCCCTACTGATCAGGGGTTCGAAGGCTGGCCTGTCGAAGGGTTCACAGCCGCCTCAGACGCCGAGCGAGGGATGACCAGGGGTACGTTCGATACATAACCAAGGCTCGGGCTGCGCTCCCGAGGTACCCTAGGACATTTCCGAGACCAGCGGGAACGACTCTGTAACGGAATCCCATCGGAGGGAGGCAACGAGCCCTCGGACCCCGTCGCTAGGGGACCGGGTCCGGCAGATCACCCGCAGGTACTTTTGGGCGTGCCTCCGGGCCCCTAGCCGACCCCCAACGAACGGGGCACGGACGTCCACTCGGATTACCCGATCGCAGCTCACCGGAGACACCATGTTCGGTGCCCATCGAGGGTAACATGGCGCACTCCCCCCCTTCTCCTTGTGGAAAGGCGACGTAGGGGCGTATATAAAAAGTCGAGTCTGTCCCTGATCGTCCTCTCGCTCCATGCGAGGGCTCGGGGGCTGCTCTCGCAAACCCGGCTCCGGCCGAACCGTTGACAGCGTCAACATACCAGCCCGAGAACTTGGGCCCCGACAGTGCACCTGGGTTACGCCCTGCTCGCATGAGGGAACCGCTAGTCCAGCCGAAGCATTGCGCAAGGCATTAAGACCTCGAAGGAGTGAAACCACTCCTCCGAGGCCTCGGGGGCTACACCCGGCGGGTGCGCTCGCGCGCACCCACCGGAACAAAGTACCACCGAGAAAGGCTGGTCCCCTTGCAAAAAAGTGCGACGCAAGCCTCCAAGCGAGTGTTAACACTCTCTTCGAGGCTCGGGGGCTACTGTCGGGGACCATAATTAGGGGTACCCTCAAGACACCTAATTCTCAGCTGGTAACCCCCCATCAGCATAAAGCTGCAAAGGCCTGATGGGTTTGATTAAGTCAGGGATCAGTCCATACGAGTGACTTGACCACGCCACGCCCGAGCCTAGCCTCGGGCGAGGGCAGCCGACCCTATGATGACTCCGTCTCGCCTGAGGCCTCCTCTTTCACGGCAGACGCATCTCCGGCTTGCCCTAGGCCCCGCCTTCGATAAGAAGAAACCCTGACTAAATCACCGCGCCAACCGACCGAGTCACCAGGGCGTTTAACGCAAAAGGTAAGACCAACGGGCGACCAGACTTCGCCAGAGGCGCCATAGGAGGCTTCGCCTGACCCCAGGGCTCGGACTCGGGCTAAGGTCCCGGAAGACGGCGAACTCCGCTCCGCCCGACCCCAGGGCTCGGACTCGGGCTAAGGCCCCGGAAGACGGCGAACTCCGCTCCGCCCAAGGGCTCGGACTCGGGCTAAGGCCCCAGAAGACGACGAACTCCGCTCCGCCCGACCCCAGGGCTCGGACTCGGGCTAAGGCCTCGGAAGACAACGAACTCCGCCTCGCCCGACCCAGGGCTCGGACTCCGCCTCGGCCTCTGACCGAACGATCTCCGCCTCGCCCGACCTAGGGCTCGGACTCTGCCTCTGTCTTGCAGGACGGACTCGACCCCGGTTTCGGAGGAGCCTCCACGACGCCCGACCTAGGACACGAGACCGCCACGTCAACAGGAAGTGCCATCATCACCCTGCCCTGAGCCGACTTGGGTCGCAGGGGACAAGACCGGCGTCCCATCTGGCCAGCCACGCCAGATAGGCAAGTAATGGCGCCCCGCTAGACCATGACGACGGCGACTCTCAGCTCCCTTACGAAAGCAGGAGGACGTCAGCAAGGGCCCAGCCACTCCGACAGTTGTCTCCCCGTCCGGCTCCGTTACTCCTCCAACAGCCACGACGCCACACCAAACAGGGTGCCAAGATCTCTCCGGCTGCCACCTAGGCATGTACATAGGGCGCTAGTTCTCCCTCGCTAGACACGTAGCACCTCGCTACACCCCCATCTTGTACACCTGGTTCCTCTCCTTACGACTATAAAAGGAAGGACCAGGGCCTTCTTAGAGAAGGTTGGCCTCGCGGGGACGAAGGGCAGGGGCAGGCGCTCTCTCTTGGGGCCGCTCGCTTCCCCTCACCTCGCACGGACGCTTGTAACCCCCTACTGCAAGCGCACCCGACCTGGGCGCGGGACGAACACGAAGGCCGCGGGAATTCTCCGACTCCCTCATGACCCGGCTCCGGCCACCGACCTCTCTCTCTGTTCCCCCCTTCGCGCTCGCTCCACGCGCTCGACCCATCTGGGCTGGGGCACGCGGCACATTCACTCGTCGGCTCGGGGACCCCCCGGTCTCGAAACGCCGACACTGCTCTTCTCGTCAAGATCTTACCGTTCAGGCCTTCTGCCTTGCCTCAGTTACTTCCTCATGAACTTCCCTGCAGATGTACCACATCGTGCAAGTCAATCAAAAGGTCACAACACGTCATTGTACAAAATCCAAAGCGGCCACATTATATCGCCACGAGAAATCAAGGTGTTAAAGTTGAGAAGTTCAATAATATATTACAAAGAGAGGAAAATGTGCTGAAGCCAAGAAGTTCAGTGATATATTGATATCACTACTGGGCTATTGGCAATGATGTTCACTGATCTCACTATGTCATGAATATTGTCCGAAACTGATATCAAGCAAGTATCAAACAATAGGTATCATGGATTTTTTTACTTGAAATCTCAAATCAGGTACCTAATAAATTAATGAAGTGTTTGAACATAAAAGATAGTATGTCAAGGGCATAAATTCGATGGCCCTTAATCCAAGCAGTGCACTTATGCCGATTCCCAGCAGCTACACCGCAAGGACAAGAATAGATAAGGAGATAGTCTAGATCCACTTATTTGTCATTTCTTGATTAACCAGAATTCCATCCTCACATGGATGGGTAACTTGTCTTTTAAGAGACCATTCTATAAAATCAAGTAATCAACTCAATCTAACCTTATCTTTAAATAACAAATTTAATCCTAAGAACACCATGAACAGTACCTCACAACATGAAAAATATGTTGGCCCTGGCATAGCCTAGGACTGCTCCATTTCATGTGCCTACTGGTATACAATAACCCAGCACCTAAAATTTCAATATCTTATATTGAAAGCTCAATTCATATTCATCGTGTTGTCTGCCTATGCACTAAATGCTCAGATGCTATGAATATAGTACCATTTTTGTTTCATTCTTCATCTGTCCATGAGAAAGCTAAATTACTCCGATTTCTATATCTATATTAGAATAATTAAGGGAAAAAGTGCTTCATGCAATATAACTTCATAAGAGTGTCAGTGCAGATACTGCACATAGAAAACAGTACCTCACAAAGCGCTTGTGTTCATATCTATCGATTGTAGTGCCTGCTCGGCCAAGGCCCAACGGTTTGGCATTAGGCATAGAATCTTCATGATCGTTTAATGGTTCCGCACCATCAGTGGCTCTGTGGCTACGCTATGGTATCTGAGGCTCATAGACACGATCGAAACCTTTTTGGAAGAAATCCACACAATATTTCTCCTTGCCTTCTTCATCAGGTAGCTCGCCTCTGGATAACTTTTCATACAACTCTACTTTCTTTTCTAGAGCAGCATAGCTTGCAGAACCGTCTTTCACGGCTTTAAGCTCCAGCTTATCCCTGTGCCCAAAGTGCATTAACAGAGGAGGCATTTAGTTCTGGTCAATACTCACAACTCAAAAGCATGAAAAAAGAACTTATGGCTATGTGAGGCTGAAAGCACAAGATAGTTGCATTGAAATCATGGCAACTCGAAATGTTGTATGAAGAGTAAAAAACAACATGACTCATGTTGAATGGAAATAAACTGTGAAGTAACAGAAAATTGTGGTCAGGGTAGCAGTTAACTGCACGGAGGAAGAGAACAACATCAGATTTCGAGCGGTCCCTGCCTCTGCTTGTGTCTCCGATGGAGCCACAGTAGTAGCAGATCTCAGCCATGCCTGCCTTTCTTCTTCCTTCACTCGATTGGTCAATCCGGTTAATTGTTGGGCATGGATAACCGAAGCAGGTAGCAGCGGAGTGTGCGGGTACGACGCCATGGCCGCCGAGATCAATGGGGCTTCCTCACCGCCGGCGGGCCCAGGCAGCACCGCGGGGGCCTCGGCTGCGGCCGCTGTTTCTAGGTACTGCCTCCAGCTGTGTTTTTCTCCCCCCGAATCGCGCGCTCTACGTCTCTGAAAGGGAAATGTGCCCTTGGGCCATTTCTAAGTATTTTGGTGATTTAGTACCCAACACAGGTGCCTAATTGTAAAATGGTGGACAAAGTACAAATCAAGGATGTCGGGGACCATAATTAGGGGTACCCTTAAGACGCCTAATTCTCAGCTGGTAACCCCCATCAGCATAAAGCTGCAAAGGCCTGATGGGTTTGATTAAGTCAGGGATCAGTCCATACGAGTGACTTGACCACGCCACGCCCGAGCCTAGCCTCGGGCGAGGGCAGCCGACCCTATGATGACTCCGTCTCGCCTGAGGCCTCCTCTTTCACGGCAGACGCATCTCCGGCTTGCCCTAGGCCCCGCCTTCGATAAGAAGAAACCCTGACTAAATTACCGCGCCAACCGACCGAGTCACCAGGGCGTTTAACGCAAAAGGTAAGACCAACGGGCGACCAGACTTCGCCAGAGGCGCCATAGGAGGCTTCGCCCGACCCCAGGGCTCGGACTCGGGCTAAGGTCCCGGAAGACGGCGAACTCCGCTCCGCCCGACCCCAGGGCTCGGACTCGGGCTAAGGCCCCGGAAGACGGCGAACTCCGCTCCGCCCAAGGGCTCGGACTCGGGCTAAGGCCCCGGAAGACGGCGAACTCCGCTCCGCCCAAGGGCTCGGACTCGGGCTAAGGCCCCGGAAGACGGCGAACTCCGCTCCGCCCAAGGGCTCGGACTCGGGCTAAGGCCCCAGAAGACGGCGAACTCCGCCTCGCCCGACCCAGGGCTCGGACTCCGCCTCGGCCTCTGACCGAACGATCTCCGCCTCGCCCGACCTAGGGCTCGGACTCTGCCTCTGTCTTGCAGGACGGACTCGACCCCGGTTTCGGAGGAGCCTCCACGACGCCCGACCTAGGACACGAGACCGCCACGTCAACAGGAAGCGCCATCATCACCCTGCCCTGAGCCGACTTGGGTCGCAGGGGACAAGACCGGCGTCCCATCTGGCCAGCCACGCCAGATAGGCAAGTAATGGCGCCCCGCTAGACCATGACGACGGCGACTCTCAGCTCCCTTACGAAAGCAGGAGGACGTCAGCAAGGGCCCAGCCACTCCGACAGCTGTCTCCCCGTCCGGCTCCGTTACTCCTCCAACAGCCACGACGCCACACCAAACAGGGTGCCAAGATCTCTCCGGCTGCCACCTAGGCATGTACATAGGGCGCTAGTTCTCCCTCGCTAGACACGTAGCACCTCGCTACACCCCCATCTTGTACACCTGGTTCCTCTCCTTACGACTATAAAAGGAAGGACCAGGGCCTTCTTAGAGAGGGTTGGCCTCGCGGGGACGAAGGGCAGGGGCAGGCGCTCTCTCTTGGGGCCGCTCGCCTCCCCTCACCTCGCGCGGACGCTTGTAACCCCCTACTGCAAGCGCACCCGACCTGGGCGCGGGACGAACACGAAGGCCGCGGGAACTCTCCGACTCCCTCACGACCCGGCTCCGGCCACCGACCTCTCTCTCTGTTCCCCCCTTCGCGCTCGCTCCACGCGCTCGACCCATCTGGGCTGGGGCACGCGGCACATTCACTCGTCGGCTCGGGGACCCCCCGGTCTCGAAACGCCGACAGTTGGCGCGCCAGGTAGGGGCCTGCTGCGTGTTGACATACGATTTCCCGTCAAGCTCCAGATGGGCAGTCTCCAACGACCTCTTCAACCCGGAACGGTGCTCCGTTTCGGGAACCTCGAGTTCATGTCGCTCGACGGCGACTACGACATGATACTCCTTCCACCGCCGTGCGACGACGAGCTTGGCGGCGGACAGCCCGCCCGCCGGCGGCGGAATCGACGACGTCTTTCCCGCGTGGGGGAAGGACAACTTTCGAGCTCGCCCCATCCTCTCCCTCGCCATCGGAGGAGGAGGAGGCGGGGCAACCGAGGCCGAGCGGGAGATCGCGCTCCGACGGCTGTCGAGCAAATCGACATCCCCGGCGCCTCGACGGAGGACACGCCAAGCGTCGCCCTCGCGTTCAAGGCAAACGCGAGCGCCATCCCCCCGCAACACGTCGACTCCGAGCAAGTGGACGACGCCAGCACGCTCACGGAGGGCCTGCGGGACGTCGCCCTCGTACCCAAGACGACGGCGCGATCAACCCCCGACGTGGCTTCGCCGCTCCTCGTCGACAAGAAGGTACCGACTGCTCCCCATCTTTCGTTATTTCGACTCGACCTCAACACGCCTGGCGATCTCGCTTTGGCGGACGCTCACGTTGAGGCGAGTGCAACCTCTCTGGGGTTTCGTGTGCGGTCGCCTTGGGACCGATTGACGGGTGTCTCGACCTATGGACCCTCTGGGTCCGAGGAAGATGACGACCCCGGCATCTGCTGGGATTTCTCCGGATCTGGCAACCCTAGTGCCATGCGGGACTTCATGACCGCATGTGACTACTGCCTCTCCGACTGTTCCGACGGCAGCCGCAGCCTTGGCGACAAGGACTGTGGCCCGAGTCGCGAATGTTTCCACATCGAGCTAGGGGATCCCTCCGGAGGCGGCTGTCTCGGCCTGCCGGAGGACGGTGATCCCCCTAGGCCAGCGCCTCGCGCCGACATCCCGCGGGAGCTAGCTGTGGTCCCCGTTCCGGCGGGGGGTCACAACCCACAGCTCGAGCAAGTCCGCGGGGCGCAGGCCGGGCTCGATGAGGGAGCAGGAGCGCTCGAGGCAATCCGCCAGAACATCGGGCAGGTATGGGCAAGCCCGCCCCCGGCCGGAGAAATACGTCACTTGCCCCAGGGTCTCCAACACCGCACCACCAACGATGCCAGGGCCAGACTGCCTCCCGCATCCGGCGGAACCGGTCAGGACCTGGCAGCGGCAGCGATGCTCCTCCGCGCGATGCCAGAGTCATCAACCACCGAGGGTCGGCGAATCCAGGGAGAACTCAAGCATCTCCTGGAAGGCGCTGCGGCCCGGCGGGCCGAGAGCTCTGCCTCTCGAAGGCAGGGATACCCCTCGGATCCTCGTGCCGCGACTTCCCGACTCACGCGGGAAGCCTCGGTCTTCACCGGGCGCACGCGCAACACTGCGCCTGCGGCCCCGGGCCACCTCGGCGACGAGCACCCTCATCGCGACCGTCGGGCACGCCTCGACGAAAGGGTGCGCCGAGGCTACCACCCCAGGCGTGGGGGACGCTACGACAGCGGGGAGGATCGGAGTCCCTCGCCCGAACCACCCGGTCCGCAGGTCTTTAGCCGAGCCATTCGGCGGGCGCCGTTTCCGCCCCGATTCCGACCCCCGACTACTATCACGAAGTACTCGGGGGAAACGAGACCGGAATTGTGGCTTGCGGACTACCGCCTGGCCTGTCAACTGGGTGGGACGGACGATGACAACCTCATCATCCGTAACCTCCCCCTGTTTCTCTCCGACACCGCTCGTGCCTGGTTGGAGCACCTGCCTCCGGGGCAGATTTCCAACTGGGAAGATTTGGTCCAGGCTTTCGCCGGGAACTTCCAGGGCACGTACGTGCGCCCCGGGAATTCCTGGGACCTCCGAAGCTGTCGGCAACTGCCGGGAGAGTCTCTCCGAGACTACATCCGGCGGTTCTCGAAGCAGCGCACCGAGCTGCCCAACGTCACCGACTCCGATGTCATCGGCGCGTTCCTCGCCGGCACCACCTGCCGCGACCTGGTCAGTAAGTTGGGTCGCAAGACCCCCACCAGGGCGAGCGAGCTGATGGACATCGCCACCAAGTTCGCCTCCGGCCAGGAGGCGGTCGAGGCCATCTTCCGAAAGGACAAGCAGCCCCAGGGCCGCCCGTCGGAAGATGCTCCCGAGGCGTCTGCTCCGCGCGGCGCCAAGAAGAAAGGCAGGAGGAAGTCGCAAGCGAAACGCGACGTTCCCGATGCAGACCTTGTCGCCGCCGCCGAGCACAAGAACCCTCGGAAGCCCCCTGGAGGTGCAAACCTCTTCGACAAGGCACTCAAGGAGACGTGCCCCTACCATCAGGGGCCCGTCAAACACACCCTCGAGGAGTGCGTCATGCTTCGGCGCCACTTCCATCGGGCCGGGCCACCCACCGAGGGTGGCAAGGCCCGCGACGACGACAAAAGGGAGGATCGCCAAGCAGGAGAGTTCCCCGAGGTCCGCGACTGCTTCATGATCTATGGAGGACATGCGGCGAATGCCTCGGCTCGGCATCGTAAGCAAGAGCGTCGGGAGGTCTGCTGGGTGAAGGTGGCGGCGCCAGTTTACCTAGACTGGTCCGACAAGCCCATCACCTTCGACCGGGACGACCACCCCGACCACGTGCCGAGCCCGGGGAAGTACCCGCTCGTCGTCGACCCCGTCATCGGCAACGTCAGGCTCACCAAGGTCCTGATGGATGGAGGCAGCTGCCTCAACATCATCTACGCCGAGACCCTCAAGCTCCTGCGCGTCGACTTGTCGTCCGTCCGAGCAGGCGCTGCGCCCTTCCACGGGATCATTCCCGGGAAGCGCGTCCAGCCCCTCGGACAGCTCGACCTCCCTGTCTGCTTCGGAACACCTTCCAACTTCCGAAGGGAGACTTTGACGTTCGAGGTGGTCGGGTTCCGAGGGACCTACCACGCGGTGTTGGGAAGGCCATGCTACGCGAAGTTCATGGCCATCCCCAACTACACCTACCTAAAGCTCAAGATGTCGGGCCCCAACGGGGTCATCACCGTCGGCCCCACGTACAAACACGCATTCGAATGCGATGTGGAGCGCGTGGAGTACGCTGAGGCCCTCGCCGAGTCCGAGGCCCTCATTGCCGACCTGGAAAGCCTCTCCCGAGAGGTGCCGGATGTGAAGCGGCATGCCGGCAACTTCGAGCCGGCGGAGACGGTTAAGGCCGTCCCTCTCGACCCCAGTGGCGACACCTCCAAGCAGATCCGGATCGGTTCCGGGCTCGACCCCAAATAGGAAGCAGTGCTCGTCGACTTTCTCCGCGCAAACGCCGACGTTTTCGCGTGGAGTCCCTCGGACATGCCTGGCATACCGAGGGATGTCGCCGAGCACTCGCTGGATATTCGGGCCGGAGCCCGGCCGGTCAGACAGCCTCTGCGCCGATTCGACGAGGAAAGGCGCAGGGTGATAGGCGAGGAGGTCCACAAGCTGATGGCAGCAGGGTTCATTAAAGAGGTGTTCCATCCCGAATGGCTTGCCAACCCTGTACTTGTGAGGAAAAAAGGGGGGAAGTGGCGGATGTGCGTAGACTACACTGGTCTCAACAAAGCATGTCCGAAGGTCCCCTACCCTCTACCTCGCATCGACCAAATTGTGGACTCCACTGCAGGGTGCGAAACCCTGTCTTTCCTCGATGCCTACTCAGGGTATCATCAAATCAAGATGAAAGAGTCCGACCAGCTCGCGACTTCTTTCATCACGCCTTTCGGTATGTACTGTTATGTCACAATGCCGTTCGGGTTGAGGAACGCGGGTGCAACGTACCAGCGGTGCATGAACCATGTGTTCGGCGAACACATTGGTCGCACGGTCGAGGCCTACGTCGATGACATCGTAGTCAAGACGAGGAAAGCCTCCGACCTTCTCTCCGACCTCGGACTGACATTCCGGTGTCTCAAGACGAAGGGCGTCAAGCTCAATCCCGAGAAGTGCGTCTTCGGGGTGCCCCGAGGCATGCTCTTGGGGTTCATCGTCTCCGAGCGGGGCATCGAAGCCAACCCGGAGAAGATCGCAGCGATCACAAACATGGGGCCTATCAAGGACTTGAAAGGCGTACAGAGGGTCATGGGATGCCTCGCGGCCTTGAGCCGCTTCATCTCGCGCCTCGGCGAAAGAGGCCTGCCCCTGTACCGCCTCTTAAGGAAGGCCGAGTGCTTCACTTGGACTCCCGAGGCCGAGGAAGCCCTCGGGAACCTGAAGGCGCTCCTCACCCAGGCGCCCATCTTGGTACCCCCAGCTGATGGAGAAACCCTCCTAGTCTACGTCGCCGCAACCACTCAGGTGGTCAGCGCCGCGATCGTAGTCGAAAGGCAGGAAGAGGGGCATGCTTTGCCCATTCAGAGGCCAGTCTACTTCGTCAGCGAAGTGCTGTCCGAAACCAAGATCCGCTACCCACAAGTCCAGAAGCTGCTATATGCAGTGATCCTGACGAGGCGAAAGCTGCGACATTACTTCGAGTCCCATCCGGTGACTGTGGTGTCATCCTTCCCCCTGGGGGAGATCATCCAATGCCGAGAGGCCTCCGGACGGATCGCGAAGTGGGCGGTGGAAATCATGGGCGAGGCAATCTCGTTTGCCCCTCGGAAGGCCATCAAGTCCCAGGTACTGGCGGATTTCGTAGCCGAATGGATCGATACCCAGTTACCAACGGCTCCGATCCAACCAGAGCTCTGGACCATGTTTTTCGACGGGTCGCTGATGAAGACGGGGGCTGGCGCGGGCCTGCTTTTCGTCTCGCCCCTCGGAAAACACCTGCGCTACGTGCTTCGCCTCCATTTCCCGGCGTCCAACAATGTGGCTGAGTACGAGGCTCTGATCAACGGATTGCGAATCGCCATCGAGCTAGGGGTCCGACGCCTCGATGCGCGCGGCGACTCGCAGCTCGTCATCGACCAAGTCATGAAGAACTCCCTCTGCCGCGACCCGAAGATGGAGGCCTACTGTGAGGAGGTTCGACGCCTGGAAGACAAGTTCTACGGGCTCGAGCTTAACCACATCGCCCGGCGCTACAACGAGACTGCGGACGAGCTGGCGAAGATAGCCTCGGGGCGAACGACGGTCCCCCCGGACGTCTTCTCCCGGGATCTGCACCAACCCTCCGTCAAGATAGATGACGCGCCCGAGCGCGAAGCACCCTCGGCCTCGTCCGAGGTGACCTCGGCCCGGCCCGAGCCATCCTCGGCTCACCCCGAGGAACCCTCGGAGCCCGAGGGCGAAGCACTGCGCATCGAGGAGGAGCAGAATGGGGTCGCGCCAGATCAAGATTGGCAAACCCCGTACCTGCAATATCTCTGCCAAGGAGAACTGCCCCTCGACCGCGCCGAGGCTCGGCGGGTAGCGCCATGTGCCAAATCGTTCGTCTTGCTGGGCGATGAGAAGGAACTCTACCACCGAAGCCCCTCGGGCATCCTCCAGCGATGCATCTCCATCGCCGAGGGCCAGGAACTCCTGCAGGAAATACACTCGGGGGCTTGCGGTCACCACGCAGCACCTCGAACCCTCGTCGGGAACGCTTTCCGCAAAGGTTTCTACTGGCCAACGGCGGTGGCTGACGCCACTAGAATTGTCCGCGCCTGCGAAGGGTGCCAATTCTATGCGAAGCAGACCCACCTGCCCGCTCAGGCTCTGCAGACGATACCCATCACCTGGCCCTTCGCTGTGTGGGGTCTGGACCTCGTCGGCCCTCTGCAGAAGGCGCCCGGGGGCTACGCGCACCTGCTGGTCGCCATCGACAAATTCTCCAAGTGGATCGAAGTCCGACCCCTGAACAGCATCAGGTCCGAGCAGGCGGTGGCGTTCTTCACCAATATCATCCATCGCTTCGGGGTCCCGAACTCCATCATCACCGACAATGGCACCCAGTTCACCGGCAAAAAATTCTTGGATTTTTGCGAGGATCACAACATCCGGGTGGACTGGGCCGCCGTAGCTCATCCCATGTCGAATGGGCAAGTAGAGCGTGCCAATGGCATGATCCTACAAGGGCTCAAGCCTCGGATCTACAACAGTCTCAACAAGTTCGGCAAGCGATGGATGAAGGAACTCCCCTCGGTGGTCTGGAGCCTGAGGACGACGCCAAGCCGGGCCACGGGTTTCACGCCGTTTTTTCTGGTCTACGGGGCCGAGGCCATCCTGCCCACGGACCTGGAATACGGCTCCCCGAGGACGAGGGCCTACAACGAAGAAAGCAACCAAGCTAGCCGAGAAGACTCGCTGGACCAGCTGGACGAGGCTCGGGACAGGGCCTTACTACACTCGGCGCGGTATCAGCAGTCCCTGCGACGCTACCACGCCCGAGATGTCCGACCCCGAGATCTCCAGGTGGGCGATCTGGTGCTTCGGCTGTGGCAAGATGCCCGAGGGAGGCACAAGCTCACGCCCCCCTGGGAGGGGCCGTTCGTCATCGCCAAAGTTCTGAAGCCCGGAACGTACAAGCTAGCCAACAGTCAAGGCGAGGTCTACGGCAACGCTTGGAACATCCAACAGCTACGTCGCTTCTACCCTTAAGATGTTTCCAAGTTGTTTATATACCTCGCACCCACGCAAAGTTTAGTCAACAAGGAAGGGTCAGCCTCGCCTCGGCAGAGCCCGACCCTCCCTCGGGGGCTAAAAGGGGGGAAATCCCCTCTGCGTCAAAATTTTCCTCGAACAAAAAATCTCTTTCACCAGAACATCTTTCGTGCTTTTTGATTACTTCGAAAAGCGGGTCCTGGAAACGACGGGGTACACGTAAGCAGTCAAGGCTGACCGAGCCGAGGGACTCCTACGCCTCCGGGATACGGATACCTCACTCATCACCTTCTGCGATAAGTAACTCGCGCTCTGATAAGGCGAATCCGCGGATCGAACGAGTCTTTACGTACGGGAGCTCTTCTGTCGAAGCGATTCTTCGAGCCTTCTCGACCAAGTCGGTGACAGGGCTTCATGGGCGGGTAAAAGTACGCGTAAGCGGCAAGGCCGACCGAGCCGAGGGACTCCCACGCCTCCGGGATACGGATACCTCACTCATCACCTTCCGCGAGAAGCAACTCTTGCTCGCACTAACATCCCTGCTACCGACCAAAAGGTCCAGATACTCGAAACGAGAGGAAAAGAGACGCAGCTTTATAACGCAACAAGGGTATGTGCTCTGGCCTCAACGGCTGCGCAAGGCCCACGCTACAAGACGATTTGACCCTGCAGGCTCGGATCTTGACGCTGGAAGAGGGCGAAGACACCCTCGGCATCGACAGCACCTTTGGCGAGACCCGACCTAGCCTCGGATGGCGACGCGGTCCGAGGTCTTCCGCTCCGAAGGACGACGTCATTCACCGCGCTCGAGCAATCACTGTCAAGGACTTCTTCGGAGCCGGCGACCTCCGGGGCCTCGGCCGACCGCCTTCCGAGGGCGCCAGCCCGATCCGAAGCCTCGGCCGATCGACTCCGACGCCGAACCTGCCAACGGACAACTTGGCTAGGCTCCGGCCAACCAGGTTCCCTTTTTGAGCCAACTCCGCCTATGTTCATGCTGATATCGCTACCCCTGGCCTCGGCTCATCAAAGAGCAGCCGAGGGGTCTCTTTAACTAAGCTAGAGGAGCCTCGGACAACAGGTCCGACCGAGCCGAGGGACTCCTACGCCTCCGGGATACGGATACCTCACTCGTCACCTGGACACGGGGCGACTCATGCTTGGTGAAGCGGTTCAGGCAAACAACAGACGAGTCTTAGTGCTCAGAAATAAGGAAAAAACACGGCTCCGTGCCGGCATTACATACATGTTCAGGCCCCGAAAGCCGAAATGAACAAAAAACCTGGCACTCGAAGTGCCACTACACACGGAACTCCGGTCCCCCCCCGCAGGTACGAACAACCCCACTCGATAGGGGCGGGCCTGCGGGGCAGCGGAAAAACCCTCACCCCCCGAGGACGAGAGCCAGCCATTCAGGCCGGGAGACGGAGACCCAGGGCTACTGACGGAGTTGGCAATCTCGTCGTTGGAGAAGCCACTTCCGTCCGCCGACGCCCCAGGACCCGCTACTTCCGACATGGCTGGAGGAAGTCTCCGTGATGCTGGAGGATGCCGTTCTCCCCCAGGCGCACGGGGAAGAAAAGGGCAACCGACCCACACGGAGACAGCTCCCTGACTCGCCTCGTCCTCCCTCTTGGCCAGGTGATGAAAATCCTTGAGGCTGAGGGAGGGGCGGGGGCCGCAGCCCGGCTCGCTTTCCCCCACCATCAAGCCGGAGGTCGCCCTCTTGGGTGACCGCCGGTGGAGGGGTGCGGCCGGGCTGCATGATGAAAATCCTTGAAGCCGAACGATGGCTGAAAGGTACCAACTCCCACGGAGTTGCGTTCCTCCAACGATGGAGCGAAAAGACGGCGGTTTCCCCCATCCGGGGGCTTAGAAGATGGAGAGACACAATGCATAGGGGAGGAAGGAGACATGGTCGCCTCACGAAGGGGGTCGCCCTCCTTTTAAAGGCAACTCCCCCTGCTTGCGCCCTCAACCGTCACGGGCTGAGTCTTCTCCAACACGCCTCCAAAGCCCTTCCCTGCGGCGCGGGGGCTGGGACCCGCCTGTCATGCAGACTGGCTCTGAGCGGAAGAAGCCGAACCGCCGCGCACAACGCACGCAACCACCCAGCGGTTACAAGTAACCCTCCACTTTTGCCCGGACCAGCGGGCGAAAGCGGCAGGCGGCCATGCAGGCGGCATGCAACCGCGCCAAGTGGACGCGCCTCTCCGACTCCTGACAGGCCAGCGCGACGGCTCAAGCCCACGCGTCGTGCAACAGGCGCGCCGGGCGCTGCATGCGGACCGCTATGCCACTCGCTCCACCACCGCACCTCCTCGATTGCGGAACCGATACCGCGATTCGAGGCGACCCAGCCCGCGACCCAGCAACGCCAGCCTGGCGCAGCGGTCAAAAGCGGTCAAAATGGGCCGGCAGTAATGACGGTGGCAGGCGCGCGAGGGCAGCGGTCACGCCATCTGCCAAGCTCATGTCCCATCCGGAGGCAGCAAGAGAGCCCCCTCTCGCGGTGTGAAGCCGACGCGCCCGTGACCCGTACCTCGAACGGCCCGCGCGCGCAACGGCAGCTTCGCCGACCGCTTACCCGGACGCATTAACTTCGCGGCGAAACAGGTGACGTTTCTGGCAGGGGCAGCTAGCGACGCTTCGCCTCCGCCAAAACGACCACGCCGAAAAAGGTACGCCCCGACGTTCAATTTCGAATCCTTTTTCCCTTTTCCTTCTTTCTCTATCTCTTGCAACAGGGACCGAGAAGGGGGATAACCCCAAAGGGATCCTTCCCCGTGAAGGAACTAGGCTCCGAGCCTCCCTACTGATCAGGGGTTCGAAGGCTGGCCCCCCGAGGGGTTCAACAGCCGCCTCAGATCGCGTGGGCCCGGCACCCACTACTGGTCAGGGGTTCGAAGGTCGGCCTCCCGAAAGGTTCCGTGACCGCCTCAGGCTACTAGGGCTCCGTGCCCCCTACTGATCAGGGGTTCGAAGGCTGGCCTGTCGAAGGGTTCACAGCCGCCTCAGACGCCGAGCGAGGGATGACCAGGGGTACGTTCGATACATAACCAAGGCTCGGGCTGCGCTCCCGAGGTACCCTAGGACATTTCCGAGACCAGCGGGAACGACTCTGTAACGGAATCCCATCGGAGGGAGGCAACGAGCCCTCGGACCCCGTCGCTAGGGGACCGGGTCCGGCAGATCACCCGCAGGTACTTTTGGGCGTGCCTCCGGGCCCCTAGCCGACCCCCAACGAACGGGGCACGGACGTCCACTCGGATTACCCGATCGCAGCTCACCGGAGACACCATGTTCGGTGCCCATCGAGGGTAACATGGCGCACTCCCCCCCTCCTCCTTGCGGAAAGGCGACGTAGGGGCGTATATAAAAAGTCGAGTCTGTCCCTGATCGTCCTCTCGCTCCGTGCGAGGGCTCGGGGGCTGCTCTCGCAAACCCGGCTCCGGCCGAACCGTTGACAGCGTCAACATACCAGCCCGAGAACTTGGGCCCCGACGGTGCACCTGGGTTACGCCCTGCTCGCATGAGGGAACCGCTAGTCCAGCCGAAGCATTGCGCAAGGCATTAAGACCTCGAAGGAGTGAAACCACTCCTCCGAGGCCTCGGGGGCTACACCCGGCGGGTGCGCTCGCGCGCACCCACCGGAACAAAGTACCACCGAGAAAGGCTGGTCCCCTTGCAAAAAAGTGCGACGCAAGCCTCCAAGCGAGTGTTAACACTCTCTTCGAGGCTCGGGGGCTACTGTCGGGGACCATAATTAGGGGTACCCTCAAGACGCCTAATTCTCAGCTGGTAACCCCCATCAGCATAAAGCTGCAAAGGCCTGATGGGTTTGATTAAGTCAGGGATCAGTCCATACGAGTGACTTGACCACGCCACGCCCGAGCCTAGCCTCGGGCGAGGGCAGCCGACCCTATGATGACTCCGTCTCGCCTGAGGCCTCCTCTTTCACGGCAGACGCATCTCTGGCTTGCCCTAGGCCCCGCCTTCGATAAGAAGAAACCCTGACTAAATCACCGCGCCAACCGACCGAGTCACTAGGGCGTTTAACGCAAAAGGTAAGACCAACGGGCGACCAGACTTCGCCAGAGGCGCCATAGGAGGCTTCGCCCGACCCCAGGGCTCGGACTCGGGCTAAGGTCCCGGAAGACGGCGAACTCCGCTCCGCCCGACCCCAGGGCTCGGACTCGGGCTAAGGCCCCGGAAGACGGCGAACTCCGCTCCGCCCAAGGGCTCGGACTCGGGCTAAGGCCCCGGAAGACGGCGAACTCCGCTCCGCCCAAGGGCTCGGACTCGGGCTAAGGCCCCGGAAGACGGCGAACTCCGCTCCGCCCAAGGGCTCGGACTCGGGCTAAGGCCCCAGAAGACGGCGAACTCCGCCTCGCCCGACCCAGGGCTCGGACTCCGCCTCGGCCTCTGACCGAACGATCTCCGCCTCGCCCGACCTAGGGCTCGGACTCTGCCTCTGTCTTGCAGGACGGACTCGACCCCGGTTTCGGAGGAGCCTCCACGACGCCCGACCTAGGACACGAGACCGCCACGTCAACAGGAAGCGCCATCATCACCCTGCCCTGAGCCGACTTGGGTCGCAGGGGACAAGACCGGCGTCCCATCTGGCCAGCCACGCCAGATAGGCAAGTAATGGCGCCCCGCTAGACCATGACGACGGCGACTCTCAGCTCCCTTACGAAAGCAGGAGGACGTCAGCAAGGGCCCAGCCACTCCGACAGCTGTCTCCCCGTCCGGCTCCGTTACTCCTCCAACAGCCACGACGCCACACCAAACAGGGTGCCAAGATCTCTCCGGCTGCCACCTAGGCATGTACATAGGGCGCTAGTTCTCCCTCGCTAGACACGTAGCACCTCGCTACACCCCCATCTTGTACACCTGGTTCCTCTCCTTACGACTATAAAAGGAAGGACCAGGGCCTTCTTAGAGAGGGTTGGCCTCGCGGGGACGAAGGGCAGGGGCAGGCGCTCTCTCTTGGGGCCGCTCGCCTCCCCTCACCTCGCGCGGACGCTTGTAACCCCCTACTGCAAGCGCACCCGACCTGGGCGCGGGACGAACACGAAGGCCGCGGGAACTCTCTGACTCCCTCACGACCCGGCTCCGGCCACCGACCTCTCTCTCTGTTCCCCCCCTTCGCGCTCGCTCCATGCGCTCGACCCATCTGGGCTGGGGCACGCGGCACATTCACTCGTCGGCTCGGGGACCCCCCGGTCTCGAAACGCCGACAAAGGATAAAGGTATGTTTCTAAGCCTTAGTACATTGGTTTTGTGTACTAATATACTTGTCTAAGTGTTAGAAACAGAAAGTAGAAGAAAAGAAGAGAGGAGAAAAAGACTTGGCTGTGTGCAGCCAAGACTCAGTTCGGTCTGGAGCACCGGACTGTCCGGTCGGCGTGAACTGGCTGCTCTCGGGAATTCGCCGACGGCGTACGGCTAAAATTCACCGGACTGTCCGGTGTGCACCGGACTGTCCGGTGAGCCAACGGTCGGCCGGGCCAACGGTCGGCCGCGCAATCTGCGCGGGACACGTGGCGGAGCCAACGGTCGGAAGACGGCACCGGACTGTCCGGTGTGCACCGGACATGTCCGGTGCGCCAACGGCTCCAGATCTGCCAACGGTCTGCAACGGTCGGCTTCGCTATTTAAGGAAACAAATCGGGCACCGGACAGTGTCCGGTGTGCACCGGACTGTCCGGTGCCCCCGACGACAGAAGGCAAGGATGGCCTTCCAGATTTGCTCTCAACGGCTCCTAGCTGCCTTGGGGCTATAAAAGGGGCCCCTAGGCGCATGGAGGAGACACAGAAGCAACCTTTGAGCATTCTTGATCATCCACACTCAGTCTTTGCGCATTCGTTTGTGATTCTAAGTGATTCGAGCTCCGTTCTAGTGAGAACTTTGAGATAGTCATTCGAGCTCGATTCTTGGCCGTGTGTGTGCGCATTTCGCTGTGAATTTGTGTGTGTTGCTTCCCTCCCTTACTCTGTGCTTCTTTGTGATCATATACTTGTAAGGGCAAGAGACTCCAATTTGTGGAGATTCCTTGCAAACGGGATAGTGAAAGGCAAAACAAAACACCGTGGTATTCAAGTGGGTCTTTGGACCGCTTGAGAGGGGTTGATTGCAACCCTCGTCCGTTGGGACGCCACAACGTGGAGTAGGCAAGCGTTGGTCTTGGCCGAACCACGGGATAAACCACTGTGTCATCTCTGTGTTTGATCTCTTGTGGTATTGTGTTTTGTTGAGACTCATTTCTAGCCACTTGGCGATCATTGTGCTAACACTTAACAAGTTTTTGTGGCTTAAGTTTGAAGATTCACAGGATCACCTATTCACCCCCCCCTCTAGGTGCTCTCAATTGGTATCAGAGCCGTTCTCTTCACAAAGGGACTAACCGCCCGAAGAGATGGATCCTAAGGGGAAGGGTATCGTGATCAACGACAAAGAGAAGGAATCCTTCGTCAACGAGCCGAAGGACGATAAGCCTACCGACTCTGGCTCGGGCCACAGACGGAAGGAAGGGAAGAAGAAGAAGACAAGGCGCATCAAGGAGATCGTCTACTACGACAGCGATGAGTCTACTTCTTCCCAAAAAGACGACGACCACAACGACTACGAGAGAAGGAAACCGGTTAATTCGAACTTTTCCTTTGACTACTCTCGTATTCCGCAAAGTTCAAATTCACATTTGCTCTCCATTCCACTCGGCAAGCCCCCACACTTTGATGGAGAGGACTACGGATTTTGGAGCCACAAAATGCGTAGTCACCTATTCTCTCTCCATCCTAGTATATGGGAGATTGTAGAGAGTGGAATGCACTTTGATAGTTCGGATAGTCCCATGTTCATCAATGAACAAATTCATAAGAATGCACAAGCTACTACTGTTCTTCTAGCTTCCTTGTGCAGGGATGAATACCATAAAGTGAGCGGCTTGGACAACGCCAAGCAAATCTGGGACACCCTCAAGATTTCTCATGAGGGGAACGACGTCACCTTGCTCACCAAGATGGAGTTGGTGGAGGGAGAGCTCGGACGGTTCGTGATGATAAGGGGCGAGGAGCCGACGCAAACATACAATCGGCTCAAGACCCTTATCAACAAGATAAGGAGCTACGGGAGCACGCGATGGACGGACCACGACGTCGTCCGCCTAATGCTAAGGTCATTTACCGTTCTTGATCCTCATTTGGTGAACAATATACGTGAAAATCCCAGGTACACCAAGATGTCGCCCGAAGAAGTTCTTAGGAAATTCGTTAGCGGGCGAATGATGATCAAGGAGGCGAGGTATGTGGACGACGCCTTGAATGGTCCGATCAACGAGCCGCAACCCCTTGCTCTCAAGGCAACACGAAGCAAGGAGGCGCTACCCAGCAAGGTGGCACAGATTGAGGCGGCCGGACTTAATGATGAGGAGATGGCCCTCATCATTAAGCGCTTCAAGACGGCGCTTAAGGGTCGCAAGGGACAGCCAAGCAAGACCAAGACAAAGGAGAAGCGCTCGTGCTTCAAATGTGGTAAGATTGGTCATTTCATTGCTAACTGTCCCGATAATGAAAGTGACCAGGAAAAGGGGAACAAGAGGGAAAAGAAGAAGGTATACAAGAAGGCAAAGGGCGAGGCACATCTAGGAAAGGAGTGGGATTCGGATTGCTCCTCCTCCGACTCCGACAATGAAGGACTCGCTGCCACCGCCTTCAACAAGTCTTCCCTCTTCCCCAACGAGCATCTCACATGCCTTATGGCAAGGGAGAAGAAGGTATGTACTCGAGACTCTACATATGCTTCTTCAAGTGAGGATGATTCTAGCGATGAGGAAATAGATTACTCTAGCTTGTTCAAGGGATTGGATAGAAATAAAATTGATAAAATCAATGAATTGATTGATGCCTTAAATGAAAAGGATAGGCTTTTAGAAAAGCAAGAGGATTTATTGTATGATGAACATGATAAATTTGTAGAGGCACAAAAATCATATGCTTTAGAAGTTAAAAGAAATGAAATGCTTTCTTATGAACTATCTACTTGTCATGAAACCATTTCTACTTTACAAGGTGTTAACAATGATTTAAATGCTAAATTAGAAGTAGCAAATAAATCTAATTCTTGTGTAGAACATGTTATGATTTGCACTAGGTGTAAGGATTTCGATATTGATGCCTGTAGTGAACACCTAGTTTTAATTTCCAAATTAAATGAGGAATTGGCTAGTCTTAATGCCCAACTTAAGACTAGCAAGAGTGAAGTTGATAAAATAAAATTTGCAAGGGATGCCTACACGGTTGGTAGACACCCCTCAATTAAGGATGGTCTTGGCTTCAAGAGAGAGGCCAAGAACTTAACAAGCCATAAGGCTCCCATCTTCGTCAAGGAGAAAGGGAAGGCCCCTATGGCTAGTAGTGCTAAAAAGAACCATGCTTTCTTGTACCATGATAGGAGACATGCTAGAAATGCTTATAATGATTTTGATTCACATGTTTATGATTCTCATGTCATGTTTGCTTCTAGTTCTTCCTATAAGCATGATAGAGATATGTGTAGGAGAAATGTTGTGCATATGCCTAGGAGAAATTTTGCTCATAGAAAAGTTGTGAACAAACCATCTACCATTTATTATGCTTGCAATGCTCCCTTTGCTAATTGTAGAAAGGGTAAGAAGGTAATTGCTAGGAAGTTAGGGGCAAGATGCAAGGGAGATAAAACTTGCATTTGGGTCCCTAAGGATATATGTGCTAACCTTGTAGGACCCAACATGAGTTGGGTACCTAAGACCCAAGCCTAAATTTGCCTTGCAGGTTTATGCATCCGGGGGTTCAAGCTGGATTATCGACAGCGGATGCACAAACCATATGACGAGGGAGAAGAAGATGTTCACCTCCTACGTCAAAAATAAGGATTCCCAAGATTCAATTATATTCGGTGATGGGAATCAAGGCAAGGTAAAAGGGTTAGGTAAAATTGCAATTTCTAATGAGCACTCAATTTCCAATGTGTTTTTAGTTGAGTCTCTTGGTTACAATTTGCTATCTGTTAGCCAATTATGCAATATGGGATACAACTGTTTGTTTACAAATATAGAGGTGTCTGTCTTTAGAAGGTGTGATGGTTCACTAGCCTTTAAGGGTGTACTAGACGGCAAGCTTTACTTAGTTGATTTTGCAAAAGAAGAGGCCGGTCTAGATGCATGCTTAATGGCTAAGACTTGCATGGGCTGGCTGTGGCATCGCCGCTTAGCACATGTGGGGATGAAGAACCTCCACAAACTTCTAAAGGGAGAACACGTGATAGGTCTAACAAATGTTTATTTCGAAAAAGATAGACCTTGTGCAGCTTGTCAAGCAGGTAAACAAGTGGGAGGAGCACATCACAGCAAGAATGTGATGACCACGTCAAGACCTCTGGAGCTGCTGCATATGGACCTCTTCGGACCCGTCGCCTATCTAAGCAAAGGAGGAAGTAAGTATGGTCTAGTTATTGTTGATGACTTTTCCCGCTTCACTTGGGTGTTCTTTTTGCAGGATAAGTCTGAAACCCAAGGGACCCTCAAGCGCTTCCTCAGGAGAGCTCAAAATGAGTTTGAGCTCAAGGTGAAGAAGATAAGGAGCGACAACGGGTCCGAATTCAAGAACCTTCAAGTGGAGGAGTTTCTTGAGGAGGAAGGGATCAAGCACGAGTTCTCCGCTCCCTACACACCACAGCAAAATGGTGTGGTAGAGAGGAAGAACAGGACGCTAATCGACATGGCGAGGACGATGCTTGGAGAATTCAAGACCCCCGAGTGCTTTTGGTCGGAAGCCGTGAACACGGCTTGCCACGCCATCAACAGGGTCTACCTTCACCGCCTCCTCAAGAAGACTTCGTATGAGCTACTAACCGGTAACAAACCCAATGTATCGTACTTTCGTGTATTTGGGAGCAAATGCTACATTCTAGTGAAGAAGGGTAGAAATTCTAAGTTTGCTCCCAAAGCTGTAGAAGGGTTTTTATTAGGTTATGATTCAAATACAAAGGCGTATAGGGTCTTCAACAAATCACCGGGTTTGGTTGAAGTCTCTAGCGACGTTGTACTTGATGAGACTAATGGCTCTCCAAGAGAGCAAAGTGTTGATTGTGATGATGTAGATGAAGAAGATGTTCCGACGGCCGCTATACGAACCATGGCGATTGGAGACGTTCGGCCACAGGAACAAGATGAACGAGATCAACCTTCTTCCTCAACAACGGTGCATCCCCCAACTCAAGACGATGAACAGGTTCATCAAAAGGAGGCATGTGATCATGGGGGAGCACAAGATGATCATGTGATAGAGGAAGAAGCGCAACTGGCACCTCCAACCCAAGTTCGAGCGATGATTCAAAGGGATCATCCTGTCGACCAAATTCTGGGTGACATTAGCAAGGGAGTAACTACTCGGTCACGACTAGTTAATTTTTGTGAACATTACTCTTTTGTCTCTTCTATTGAGCCTTTCAGGGTAGAGGAGGCCTTGCTAGATCCGGATTGGGTGTTGGCCATGCAGGAGGAACTTAACAACTTCAAGCGCAATGAAGTTTGGACGCTGGTGCCTCGTCCCAAGCAAAATGTTGTGGGAACCAAGTGGGTGTTCCGCAACAAACAAGACGAGCACGGAGTGGTGACAAGGAACAAGGCTCGACTTGTGGCAAAAGGTTATGCCCAAGTCGCAGGTTTGGACTTTGAGGAGACTTTTGCTCCTGTGGCTAGGCTAGAGTCCATTCGTATCTTGCTAGCATATGCCGCTCACCATTCTTTCAGGTTGTACCAAATGGATGTGAAGAGCGCTTTCCTCAACGGGCCAATAAAGGAGGAGGTGTACGTGGAGCAACCCCCTGGCTTCGAGGATGAGCGATACCCCGACCACGTGTGTAAGATCTCTAAGGCGCTCTATGGACTTAAACAAGCCCCAAGAGCATGGTATGAATGCCTTAGAGATTTCTTAATTGCTAATGCTTTCAAGGTTGGGAAAGCCGATCCAACTCTTTTCACTAAGACATGTGATGGTGATTTGTTTGTATGCCAAATTTATGTCGATGACATAATATTTGGTTCTACTAACCAAAAGTCTTGTGAAGAGTTTAGCAGGGTAATGACGCAGAAATTCGAGATGTCGATGATGGGCGAGTTGAACTACTTCCTTGGGTTCCAAGTGAAGCAACTCAAGGACGGAACCTTCATCTCCCAAACGAAGTACACGCAAGATCTGCTAAAGCGGTTTGGGATGAAGGACGCCAAGCCCGCAAAGACTCCGATGGGAACTGATGGACACACCGACCTCAACAAAGGAGGTAAGTCCGTTGATCAAAAAGCATACAGGTCAATGATAGGGTCTTTACTTTATTTATGTGCTAGTAGACCGGATATTATGCTTAGCGTATGCATGTGTGCTAGATTTCAATCCGATCCTAAGGAGTGTCACTTAGTGGCAGTGAAGCGAATTCTTAGATATTTAGTCGCTACGCCTTGCTTCGGGATCTGGTATCCAAAGGGGTCTAACTTTGACTTGATTGGGTACTCAGATTCCAATTATGCTGGATGTAAGGTCGATAGGAAGAGTACATCGGGGACGTGCCAATTCTTAGGAAGGTCCCTGGTGTCGTGGAACTCTAAGAAACAAACCTCCGTTGCCCTATCCACCGCTGAGGCCGAGTACGTTGCCGCAGGACAGTGTTGTGCGCAACTACTTTGGATGAGGCAAACCCTCAGGGACTTTGGCTACAATCTGAGCAAAGTCCCACTCCTATGTGACAATGAGAGTGCTATCCGAATAGCGGAAAATCCTGTTGAGCACAGCCGCACAAAGCACATTGACATCCGGCATCACTTTCTGAGAGACCACCAGCAAAAGGGAGATATCGAAGTGTTTTATGTTAGCACCGAGAACCAGCTAGCCGATATCTTCACCAAGCCTCTAGATGAGAAGACCTTTTGCAGGCTGCGTAGTGAGCTAAATGTCTTAGATTCACGGAACTTGGATTGAATTGAAGCATACATGTATTTATGCTCTTGATCATTCTGCATTTTGTTGCTTATTGTGGTGCTCAAGTTGTACAAACACTCCCTGGACCTCACAAGTCCGTTGCAAAGTGATGCACATGTTTAGGGGGAGATGTGTTACAACTAGACCCTTTGAGACTAACCATATGCTTGAGTTTGCTTGTTTTAGTCTCAAAGGAGAATTGAAAGGGAAAAGGTGGACTTGGACCATGAAAGACTTCCACTGCACTCCGATGAAAGGGTAACTTATTCCAAGTTCATCTCATGAACTCTTATTGCCATTTGCTCTTAATTGAAAATTTTGGTGAGGCAATGGGGTTATAGGGCCAAGATTGATCCCGTTTTGGTGCTTGATGCCAAAGGGGGAGAAAATAAAGGCCAAAGCGATAAATGGATCAGCTACCACTTGAGAGATTTTGAAAATAGTAGAATAGAGTTTTTGGTTTGTCAAAACTTTTTTTGTTGTCTCTCTTGTCGAAAGTTGGCTTCTTGTGGGGAGAAGTATTGATTATGGGAAAAAGGGGGAGCTTTTGAAATCTTTGACCAATCTCTTTTGGAATGACTCTCTTTATGCTTCAACATGTGTGTTTGACTTAGAGATAGAGATTTGAGTTTGATTTGCAAAAACAAACCAAGTGGTGGCATAGAGTGATCCATACATGTCAAAATTGAATCAAAAATAATTTGAGTTATTATTTGAAGTGTTTTTGTACTCGTTCTACTTGCTTTATGTTGTGTTGGCATAAATCACCAAAAAGGGGGAGATTGAAAGGGAAATGTGCCCTTGGGCCATTTCTAAGTATTTTGGTGATTTAGTACCCAACACAGGTGCCTAATTGTAAAATGGTGGACAAAGTACAAATCAAGGATAAAGGTATGTTTCTAAGCCTTAGTACATTGGTTTTGTGTACTAATATACTTGTCTAAGTGTTAGAAACAGAAAGTAGAAGAAAAGAAGAGAGGAGAAAAAGACTTGGTTGTGTGCAGCCAAGACTCAGTTCGGTCTGGAGCACCGGACTGTCCGGTCGGCGTGAACTGGCTGCTCTCGGGAATTCGCCGACGGCGTACGGCTAAAATTCACCGGACTGTCCGGTGTGCACCGGACTGTCCGGTGAGCCAACGGTCGGCCGGGCCAACGGTCGGCCGCGCAATCTGCGCGGGACACGTGGCGGAGCCAACGGTTGGAAGACGGCACCGGACTGTCCGGTGTGCACCGGACATGTCCGGTGTGCCAACGGCTCCAGATCTGCCAATGGTCTGCAACGGTCGGCTTCGCTGTTTAAGGAAACAAATCGGGCACCGGACAGTGTCCGGTGTGCACCGGACTGTCCGGTGCCCCCGACGACAGAAGGCAAGGATGGCCTTCCAGATTTGCTCTCAACGGCTCCTAGCTGCCTTGGGGCTATAAAAGGGGCCCCTAGGCGCATGGAGGAGACACAGAAGCAACCTTTGAGCATTCTTGATCCCATTCGTTTGTGATTCTAAGTGATTCGAGCTCCGTTCTAGTGAGAACTTTGAGATAGTCATTCGAGCTCGATTCTTGGCCGTGTGTGTGCGCATTTCGCTGTGGATTTGTGTGTGTTGCTTCCCTCCCTTACTCTGTGCTTCTTTGTGATCATATACTTGTAAGGGCAAGAGACTCCAATTTGTGGAGATTCCTTGCAAACGGGATAGTGAAAGGCAAAACAAAACACCGTGGTATTCAAGTGGGTCTTTGGACCGCTTGAGAGGGGTTGATTGCAACCCTCGTCCGTTGGGACGCCACAACGTGGAGTAGGCAAGCGTTGGTCTTGGCTGAACCACGGGATAAACCACTGTGTCATCTCTGTGTTTGATCTCTTGTGGTATTGTGTTTTGTTGAGACTCATTTCTAGCCACTTGGCGATCATTGTGCTAACACTTAACAAGTTTTTGTGGCTTAAGTTTGAAGATTCACAGGATCACCTATTCACCCCCCCCCCTCTAGGTGCTCTCAGTCTCCCTTCTGCTGCTTCTTCCTCCTCTCTTGTCCTTCGGTGTGCTCGCTTGAGTCAGGTTGGCAGCAATCCACTTTCTTCGCTGCACTGCTCTGCTGCACCCGCAAGAATCTTTCGGTACCTTGGATTGCGATGTTGCGGCTGCGAGTTTTTTGGCTCAACAGTCTCCGGGAGTGGACGGTGCGGTGGTGGTGGGCTGCTCCTGCTCGATTCATGCGGGCGTTTGGGATGGGGCTTGCTTTCTTCAAAAACTCAGAGCCAGCACGCAAAACAACATTGTGGCCGGAGATCAAAGGCATCGCCCCCTCCTCCTGCCTATCTGTGGGCATCACAGAGGTAGAGGCGGGGGCGATGGCGCATGAAGAGGAGAGGAGAGAAGTGTCGCGACACGACGAGTGTGTCGGGTTTAGCAGGCGGTCGGGTGTGGGAGACGATCGGAAGCTTCTAAGAACAGTCGAGGTGTGTCTCGGGCGCGTGAGGGAGGAGAATCGCGGGGGGGGGGGGGGGGGGGGTCGTGCACGAGGAGCGGAATCGCGGCGGGGGTGGCGGTCGTGCGCGTGATCCGCGGGCGGGAGGGGAATCGCAGCGGGGGTAGTCTACACTGTACCCTTAATAGTTAGTAGAGATGTCCAGTGGGCTTAGTTACGGAGTCGCGGTCACTAGGGGTGAAAACGGGTCGGATATACCCGCCGGGGTACCAGATACGGATAGTGTAAATACCTGTTTTTATACGAATTCGGGTAATTTTATATTCGGGACAGATATGGGTAATACCCGGATAGTGCAGCTTCGGATTCGGGTCGGATACGGCTACCCGGAATTCGGGTACCCGTTTTTTCTTTTTCTGCATAATGATATAGTTATAAAATCATAACTTTTACGTATGAAATCGGATGAAGATAAAGTTTATATGAAAATTGTAGAGCTCGAAGAGATCTGTAACTTTGTAGTACATCACATTTTTGTTTAAACATATCTTTAGACCAAAATCATTGAAATAATGTCTAAATTTATATCAAAATAATAGACTTTATCATTTTCATGTGGGAACTTAAGATTATCTCCATGTGGGAACTTAAGATTATCTTTTTATAAACTATTTATTAATATTGGTAACTTATTTGCAATTTTCGATCGACGCTACAATATTTTTATGAATTTAATTGTATTTTGATGATTTTCTACAACAAGAAATTAATAATACACCAAATAGCCTAAAAATTCATGAATTTTTACGGGGACACAACATATATCCACATATAGTTCTCAAAAACATTTGGACTATAAAATCCACAAGATGTTGATGTTTCTTCCATTCCACTCCCATTTATTGCGTGAGTTACACGTGAAATCATTTTATGTATCGAACTTTCAACATAATTAATATTTGACTTATCATTTTCGTGTGGGGACTTGAGGTTATATTTGAAAAGAATGTTTATTTGTTTTGGTAAGTTTTTTTTTTGCAATTTTGGGTCAAAACTAGTGTATTCTATGAATTTTAATTATATTTTGACGATTTTATGTAGAAAGAAATTAATAATGTACAAATAACCTCATAAATCCATGAAATTATACGAAGGTACAACATATGACCACATATAGTCATAAAAATAATGGGACCATAAAATCCACAGGATGTCAACGTTTCTTCTATTTTATTTTACTTATTGCGTGAGTTACACGTGTAATAACTATAAGTATCTAAGTTTCAACATAATCAGTACTTCATTTTACCATTTTAATATGGGAACTTGAGATTATCTTCTATTAAATGTTTATTAGTATTGGTAATTTACTTGCAATTTCGTGGTCGAACAAGAATATTTTATGATAGCCAATGAATGCATTATCCGGTATACGATATCCGATCAAATAATATCCGTATCCATCACTTATCTGCCTGAATAAATATATGTTCCATGTATCCGTATCCATCCCGTTTCTAAATATTCATATCCGATTTTGAATCCGTTTTATATACATTAAGGTAGGATATAGGATGAGCTATTATCTCTCCGTATTCGTCTGTTTTCACTCCTACCGGTCACTCACGATCCCGCGAGCGGTATAGCCGGCTCGATCAGTGAGCTGTCGGCACTACCTATATCGTCCCTACTGACCCATGCACCGTGTAATTCATCGTCTCATGACAGTTCTGTTCTTAATCGTTAGAAAAGAAGGAAGTTTTGTTACGATCTACTACCTCAGCATAACTGGCTTGTGGTGTAGTTGTAGCAAGGGGGTGCACGTGAAAGCGAGAGTGGGCAGCAGAAAATGCGAAGGGAGCCGAGCCGCCGCCACCACGCCGACAAAACTACAAAAGTGAAGGAGAAGGTGGTCCGTTCCTAAGTACTGCACAGTACCCGCCCATACGCTGGCTGGATCTCCGATCTGACTAGTAGCGGCATGACGTTTTCATCAACCGCCAGCGGTTTGCCGGGCTGTTGCTAGCTGTTGGACCGGCCACGGCCCACGGTCATGTCCCATTATTTTTTTTTCTCCCATCCAAGAGACGGCGCCAGTACAGTAGACCACCCAAACACGGCAACGACTGTTATGCAAGCAGTCCTACTTTGCAAGCGTGCAAGCAAACCATCTGATCCATTAGATCGTAATCCAACCACAGATACAACTATGGTTTGTACGCTTGCACAGAAAGACTGCTTGCATAGTAGTCCTTGCCCCCAAACACACTCGCACCAGTCGCCCGCTTTGCATGTAGCCGCTCCGGAAGAACAACCCGATTACCCGAGGGTATGGTAGGGTAACATAGCAAGACAAGAGTGGTTTCGAATATATGTATATCTTCTTTATATATCTCCACTTGATGTCTGGTGGGCACCGGTTAGTACAGACATATTCAAACTCGAGGTTTTATCTTCCGGTTTTTCAAGACTTAAGGGCTAGTTTACGAACCCTAATTTTTAAAGGAATTTTCATTTTTATATAGGAAAATGAACTAATTTCTTTTGGAAAAATGGAAATTCTTTGAAAAATTGGGGTTCCCAAATTAGCCCTAATACGTTAAAAATAGTGCATATAAGTTTTTTTAATCTCTATGTATCATCTCTTTCGTGGCTGGATTGCTGTTGCAGAACATGGCAAGGCAACGTGTCTGTCTGCATTCTGCAATGGCCAATGGATGGCTGCTGCCTGCCTCTGCAAGCTGGGGCTGGAGTAGCTCTAAATCATCGCAACCGCTTTAATGGCCCCAGCAGCAGCTTGGAAGGAAGGTTGAGCCGAGTCATGTGGGTCGTGCTTGCAGGGGATGTTTATAGTATGGACTAGCCTGCCCTGGCGTGCCGATGCAGCGAACCTCGAGTGCTCCTGCGCTGCTGCGCCCATCCATCCGAACCCGATGTGCAGTGTACGTGTGTACATACATAAATTCTATCGCCGCACTCCACTGAATTCGGCCCGTGCCCGGGGCCCAAGCAAGCCTGCTCTCGATTTAGCCGCGCCACTGGAGTGCAAGCCACGGGTGTCCGTATGTATGGGTATGAGTATGACCGTATGATTGCCTGTTTTTTTTTCGCGGCGACGTCCGGGATCAAGAAACCGCGCGCGTGCACGTGCACGGGACGAAATGTGTGCATGTGCCGATGTGCGTGTGGGGGGCATGGAATGCGCACCGGTTGGCGGTTGCTTGCCGTGAACACGTATGCTTCACGCCTCAGCTATCTACATTCCAGTTCCGGCCACGGGTCACGGCACCCGGGGCAGGGGGTCACTCGGCCATGCATCGTAGGCAGCTTGTTTGTGGATTCATACGTGCGACAGGAGCGCGCAAGGTGTGGTGTCGACGGTGACGTCGCGCGGTGCACGCTTTTGGGAGTGGCACCTGCGGCCGACTGCGATTGTGATTGCCACTTGCCAGTGGCCAATGGGTAAAACAACAGAGGCAAGCCGCCGACAAGCTTCGGTGCGTGGCAACTGGTACCGCAGCGGGGGCAGATAATAAGGAATTATAAAGAAGTAATAACATGTTCCCTTTGAAATCTGGACCGCTTCAGTACAACTGGCTAGTTTGGGCCCATATTGGGATCGAGCGCTCTTTTGGGCCTCTACGAATTTGTGAGCACTCGTCCGTGGTCTGGAGAAACTTGCAGCCGGGCTTTGAGGCCTGGCCTATCTTTCATCACTACCGCATTCTTGGACGGTGCTCGATTTGTCATCTTACAAATGCATTGAGGGACAATTGGTTTGAAGTTGCTACTGTAGTCGTCGTTAGGAGCTGCATCCTATTAATTCAGTGAAATTATAGTACTATTCTTCGTTAGGAGCCATTTGGATCCCTTTGTTTTGAATGAATTGAATTTTATTTAGTTGGATAGGTTATTTTGGTTTTAAATTTTTACATTCCATCAGCCTATCCCAAATTCATCAGACGAGGGTGAGGAAATTGATTTCATATAAGTCTAGGTTTACATTCAGCAATTTATAACACGCTCTTAGATCCACTCCCTTATAGTATAGAGTAGCATATAAATATCTTCTCTATGTGCTCAGCAATATTATACAAATATATTCTGTTTGAAGTTATATTAGCTTAATTGATATGTGTATAAATTATTATTATTATTATTATTATTATTATTATTATTATTATTATTATTATTATTATAGAATCTAATTTAAAGATCCAAATGAGGTCTTATATTATTTATGTTCAAACAAGCGATCTAATAAAAGCCCAGGATATTCAATTAGGACCAGCTTCCTATGTAGACATAAATAACCGCATGAGTATATATAGACTTCTGGAGTAATCCGGATTGGATCGTCATGTCGGAGGCTACCTGCTCGTATTTCATTAGCGACATAGGAGTATAAAGCAGGACAAAGCCTGCGCATTAGCAATATGCCAATATCTTCGGGTGAGCAGAACGTGCTCACCTATCATCACTAGAGGTGGTAATAGGATTTAAATTTTACACTCTATTTTTTTATTTATTTTTGAGTCCAAACAAATTGCGAAGAAACCTTCACCCTCTCCGATTCGGAATGGTCGATAGGGATCGTTGATGCAGGCAGGAGTGCAGGACGCATCATCCGTTGACACTGATGGTTGGAGATGGCAACGTGAAGCGATAGTAAACGGAGCCAAAGAAACGGGGGGAGGAGGTTGTGAAACAGAGACATACAGAGGATGCTTCGTCTTTCCCTTGAACGGAGGAACATATGTTTAGCGGCCACCGCACCATTCTTGCCGAAGAAGCACGCGCATCTTGCCAAGTCCGCTAAAAGCCTAACATTCGTTGACTTCGAACGGAAGAAAGACTGCTGGGATTGTTCCACTCGCACGCTGCCAAAAAAAAAAAGTTTGTTATTTTGGAATGGGCCTTGCGTGACAAGGTAGTGGCCAATAGTATGCTTCTGCTATTTCTGGTGCTCGAATCAAACGTGACTCTTTTTTTTATTCCTAGTTTCAGGAATTCCTACACTGGATCAAATCTAATAAAAAAAAGAGAAGGGAATTCCAATAGCACGTGGGTACGTACGTCTTGACGGTTCTGGTTTGACCCAACTACCTCCTCCGTGCGTGCGTGACTGACTGGCGACCGCCACGGAGGCGGCGTTCAGGGATTCCGAAGGCCAACAAGTCAGAGCAACCAAGCACACACGCTGACATCTTTTTTTTGTCTTTATTTTGAGAAAAAGAGAATGGTAGGCGGACACCTCGGTTGGTTATCCTCGGGCAAAGATCAGATCACAGACTCCAGCTAGGACGCAAATGACACATAATAGTACCTCGACGACATCAACTTGCGGATGATGATTCTGATGAACCGCGTGAGTGTCTCCAGGCGTGGTGTGCACACCAAGCACACACCACGGTTTCTTCGCAGGCACGGTGCTGTAGCCGACCCCCGGATCGCAGCAGGCCCCATCCAAAGCCGCGCCGTGGATGCGCCCTACATACATCTCTGCCGCACGATCTTTTTCCTGCTTGACAGAATTTACCCGTTTCTGGCGTAGACGCCCATGTGATGCGCCGCGCATCGCTGTTCATCCGCCGCCTCCTCACCGCATGTGCCAGGCAGGTAGGCGGATATATTTTATTTTAATTCGGTATACCACCAAAAGTTTTTTTTTTAAAAAAAACGCCGAGACTCAGGTCAGCACGCCCATCGGTTTCCTTGGAGCAGGTGGTGCCGGCCACGTCTCGTAGCGTGATCCCGTCACTCGGCACTCAGGTCGGCCGGCGTCCGCGGACCGTGGCAGTGGCAGGGACATGGCGTTGGATCTGGGCCTCTACTACTAGTACCCTCTCCCCCCGGCGGGCCCCAGCCAACCGCCTGCGCCACTAGGGGCAAGTTTGCGTCCGGATCCTCTCGAGTGCGTCCATCCAGCGCTTTGCACTTGTTGGTCTCTACTCTAGCCGGACCGACGGAGCAACTGCTCTGCGTCCAAAAGATGTGACGAAACAGCTTTGTATGGCTGGCTGAGTGTGAGTGGACACAGCAGATTCTACAGCTACAAAGCGAATATCTTCCTCCTTTTCCCCTGCAGACGGCAGGTCTTAGAATATTTTTGTTTTATCTGGAACTCTGGATACATTTGGAATTTACACTATAATATTTAATAATCAGATCAGAAAAGGATGGAAACTTATTTTTATTTATTTTTAAACTAAAATTTTATTTAATGTCCTATCATTTTGAGAAGAAACATTTGGATCGTCATCTATTACCACCCATAATTTGGCGTTCTCAGAGCAACTTGGTTGATATGTCAGTGATATGTTGACGTAACTACGTGGCATAGAACTCGTAAGACTGCTACTGCCTACCAAATGGCACTACGCTAGTTCAGAACAAACCCTTCATGCCAAACATCTCTCTCTCGCGCGCGCGCTCTCTCTTCCTTCCAGAGACCAAAGCACAGCATGAAACCTGAGCACATGGCTGCCACGCCACTGACCAGAGTTCCTACGACACGAGAGAATAATTCTTCACAACCGATTTGAGTATTTGGTCTCTACTCTAGTATGGTTGCCTAGTAGCTAGAAAAAAAAAACCAGGCACACATGCAGCAGGGCGCCTCACCCTCACGCAGGCACGCACGTCTCCACGGTTTCTAAATTCTAATCTAATCTAACTGCCCCGTCCCGTGCCAAAACGGACGGTTTGGACGCCCGCCCGCCCCACGACCTTCATCAGTCATCACACACACACCCTCGTAATTTTGCATAAACCCCCCTCGCCACACTCACCGCTTCCCTACCCCGCCCTCTCCAGTCCAGTCTCTCCCCTCGTTTCTCTCGATCTCTCCAGCTCTCACCCCCTCTGCGTGCCTCTTCAACTTGTCTCCAGAACCGCCAGCCGCCGGCCCCGGCCCACTTGCTCCCGCGGGCCGTTCGCCGCCGACGCTGACTTCTCCTGAGGAGCTAACTGCCTCGGCCGCTTCCCTTGCAGCGCCGCGCCGAGGAGCGGGGGGGCCGAAATTGGCGCGCCTTCGCCGCGCTGCCGCCTCGCCGATTCGACCGACACGTTCCTCTCCCGTTCGGGCACGCAGGTGCCGATCCCGCGCGCCGGCCTGCGCGGGCGCGGCGGCGCGAGGCGTGATGTGCGGCGGATCGGAGCGCGGGCGTGATCGCGTCTCCGCCGAGTAGAGGCCCGCGGGTGCCGGTGTGCCAGGAGGGGGGGGGGGGTGGAGTTGTTGCGCGTGCTGGCGTGCTGCTGCGGACTTGACGATGTACATAGCGCGGGAGACTTCCAAGGTCTCGCTCGCCCTCGATCCGATTCGGAGCCTTTTTCTAGTACCGCTGGACGTGTGTTTTTTTTTGTTGATCGGAGCTGTGGGGGATCTATGAGGTGTTTTTTTTGGGCTGTGTAGGTGTGGAGGAAGGTGGCCACGGAGGTATCGGTGGAGCTGCAGCTCCTGCGCGAGAAGTGGGGTCTCCTGCTCGCCGGTCTGATCTTTCAGGTGAGCTGCGCGAGTTTATTGCCCTAGAGTCTCGTCGCTCGCTGCTGGAATTATTAATTTCATGCGTGCTCTGTTGTTATTAGTTTGTACCGCCTGCGGTTCTGAATTAGAGCTGGAATTATTAATTTCATGCGTGCTCTGTTGTTATTAGTTTGTACCGCCTGCGGTTCTGAATTATTAGGCCGTATTAATATTATACTTAACATAACAGGTTACCTCATCTAGTGACTTCTCATGCATTATGTAATTGTTGCTATTTTTGCTTCTCAATTTGACGGTATTTTCTTTTCCATATCAGGACTTTAATTTTTTTATTGGCACGAGCGCCTCTAGATGAACCAATGTGCTATATTGCTAGGATTCGTCGTGTGATTTCTATTCTTAGATTTGAGGGTATTCTTATATGTATATGCATGTTAATGCCAGAAAATTGTATGGCTAAAAAATTTGTGATTAAGCATTTTATTCAAGCTTTTGCCAGGCTCGAAGAGTATTTCTGTGGGTTCTATTGGGGTTTTTAGCTCTAGCTTACCCCAACTTGCTTGGGATAGAAGGCATTGTTGTTCTTGTTGTTGATATTGTGTTGTGATAACAAATTGTCACAATGGAATCACACATATACTTTCCCTGCTTGGTGTACCTGCACTTGTCTTCCATTTGTGGACATGTTAGATCTTTCCAAACATAAGCTTCTGTGCTCTTTTTGACGATATGCGTTTGTTTCATTGTAGCACATCACCACTCACCACTAATTTAGTTTTTTTCTTTTGCCTCATAAGCCAGCAAGTTCTGCATGAAAAAGCAGTTTTGCTCTATTTGTTGCAAATATATCCTTGGCCTTAACCTATTATTAGAATGCATTAGCCTGCCAAACTCGCCTTCAGTCTAGTGGCGTTGTACTTCCATTTCAACAAACTAAGTTTATGATTATCTATCAGTGCCTTCTTTGACCCTGACTAAGCATTGTATATCTCTTAGCACCCTAGTTTTTTTGTGCCAGCTTTGGTTCAACATTGGTTATCAATGATCCAAGGATTTGAAAGCTGCTGTTTTACACTTTACTGAAAATAACATTTGCCAAATCTCACATTGCGTTGTTATTCTTGACTTCTCCTGTTTCACAATCGGAAATCGAAGTCCATATGGTTAGCATGTTTATAAACACAGGCTGATTATTACTTTACTTCATGAGCAAATAATGCATTTTTATGGTTAATTATTTCTTCCCTAAAACTCTGCAGGTTGTCTTTTCCTGACACTCCCTCTGTTCTTTTTTGTATGTCACATTAGTTGTCATAATTCAAACACCACTATCTTTGACCATTCCATTAAAAATCTTAGTCTCAGAACACATAAATTACAACAACAACAACAACAACAAGATCTTTTAGTCCCAAGAAAGTTGGGGAAGGATAGAGTTAAAACCCAACAGAAACCACAAGTCAAAGTTCAAGGCTAAATCTTTGGGTATATTCTATTATTTCAAATTATGACATTCCCGTAATGAATCTAAAAACATAAATCCTTTATCTTGAATCTCTCTCCTTTTTGAAAGCAATAGTCAAAGATACAAATGTTTGCCTCAGGACAAAGTTGATGCGACATGTAAATAAAGACAGGGAGTATGACGAAAGTTTTATATTCTTCACTTTTTGTTTGTGTATATAGCTATCTAGGATTACTTATTCAACTATGTTTCTCAGTTGTTTAATGGATTACTGTGGAGATTCATATACAATGATTTTGCCTATAAATAGTATATTCATGGATTAGCTGCTCGAGGAGTGCATTATTTGCATCGACCTGGACCACTGCTCCAGGACTTGGGATTTATGGCCCTTCCAGTAAGTGAATTGCTTCATTTCTTTTTCTATGGGTTAGAGTGTAGTTAGTAGAAACTCACTAACCAGTTTGGCATTATTGAAACTTTTTATTAGGAGCTCGGGCAAGACAAAGGTTATCTTAGTGAGAGTATATTTTCTTCCATCTTCATCTCCTTTGTGTTGGTAGGTAATTCTTGCTGTTTTTCTATTTGATTGCTCATGTTTGTCCTTTACTCTGTTTAACCTTCTTATATGCATGTGTTCTCGTGTATTTGTTCTTTCTCAGCTGCTAAGATAATGGTTCAAACTAATATGAGTTCAAACTAAATATGAACTGAAAAGCCAAACACTGGTGGCATGTTGTATGGTATAAAAGTTAGCTCTGAGAATAATCTCTACTATATAAAGCATCAATTTCCACGGTTTTCACCGTCATCGAGCCCCCACATTTAAATACTACAACAACAACAAACAACAACAACAAAGCCTTTTTGTCCCAAGCACGTTGGGGTAGACTAGAGATGAAACCCCATATGAAAACCTCAGAGCTCAACTCCCAAAAAAAAGAAAAGGAAGACAAAGGCAAAGGAGACCCGAAAAACGACGAAACGGGGAAACACATAAAAAGAGATAAAACCACAAGAACCAGTAAGATCTAAATGGGCACAAGAAAATGTCAAACGATTAAGGAGGAAAAGCGAAACTACAAATCAGGGTTCTGGCACGTGAATTGCACACTTCCACCCCTTCCTATCCACGGCGAGCTCTTTATCAATATTCCACTCCTTCTGGTCCCTCTTTACAGCCTCTGTCCACGTCAAGGTTGGTCGACCTCTACCTCTCTTCACATTCTCGGGACGCCTAATTATTCCGATATGCACTGGTGCATCTTTAGGTCTTCGTTGGATATGTCCAAACCATTTCAAACGATGTTGCATAAGCTTCTCCTCAATTGGCGCCACTCCTACTCTCTCTCGTATATCATCATTCCGGACTCGATCTCTCCTTGTGTGACCACATATCCAGCGCAACATACGCATCTCTGCCACACTTAGTTGTTGGACATGTCGTCTTTTAGTGGGCTAACATTTAAACCCTAAACCCTAAACCCCACATTTAAATACTAAAAAGCTAAAATTATGCACAAATGGAACCATGATTGTTTGCTCCAACCACACATTCACACCCACCTAACCAACAAAAGACACATGTCTTTGTATCTTATACTCTGTACTTAAGCATAAATGAAAACCGTAGCAACATACAGACACTTTGCTTTGCTAGTCTTCTTTTACAAAAGAGTTACACAGTTGTTGACATGATTGCTTTAAAAGGAACCTGATTGTATTATATTATTGTGGTCATCCAGTGTATATAATTCGGGTCTTTTGGGTAATGGATCAATGTCAACTTATCACATTGAATTTTCTTTTGTATTTGATTGCCATTTCTTGAGTTTAACATCTTTAATAGCATCAGTTTGTTTGACATTCTTTTGGTCATGAGATCTGTACCTCCTTTTTTTTGGGCATTTTCTGTGACTTGAACCATCTAATACCATATCAAGCTTGATCTCAGAACATGATTATCTTTATGTGCAGTGGACATTCCATCCTTTTATTTATCACAGCAAACGTTTCTATACTGTCCTAATCTGGCGCAGGGTGCTTGCTTTTTTAGTTGTAAGTATGGTGTTCCTAGTTTTCGTCTATATGTTTGATATGTTTGCCCTGAAATCCTTACCGCCTTTCATGTTTTTTAATCTAGGCTTCACAATTTTTAAGGATTATTACATTCTATTCGACCCAGCTCCCAGGTCCAAATTATCATTGTCGTGAGGTAACATTTTTGTTTGATATTATGCTCTGTTCTGGATTGCAGCTTGCGAACACATGCCAGTCTGTCATATATGAAGTCACATAGCATTATCTCTGTAGGGCTCAAAACTGGCAACTCTTCCACCACCCAATAGTGTACTTGAAGTGCTCCTGATTAACTGTAAGTCTATTTTGTTGGTCGGCAGATTCTGTATCGCATTCTCTCTGATAAACCAGCAATTTGAATCTCCCTTTCCAGTTCCTCGTGGGGTACTTTTTGGTTGTGGTGATTTGATATTTTCATCTCACATGATTTTCACTCTGGTTTTCGTTCGAACTTACCAAAAATATGGTTCGAAAAGGTAATTGTGTTTTGCACTTATCTTTTTGTTTGAACCCTATCAAGTTCCGACTGTCTCTTGTGGGTATCCCTGAAATGAAGCTGAACTATGTGTATTGTGTTCAGGTTTATTAAGTTCCTTGCTTGGTTCATGGCTATAATTCAGAGTCTCCTTATAATTGCTTCTCGCAAGCACTACTCGGTCGATGTTGTTGTTGCGTGGTATTTTAACTTCTCTCTCACTTATCTGTTCTGTGGGGTACTGCCTTGCTGCTAAACTGTTTTTTTTTTCTTCCATAATGCAGGTATACTGTAAACTTAGTAGTATTCTTTGTCGACAACAAGCTGCCAGGTGCTGGTTTGTGTCATATTAGGACTTGTGATTTATGTTGGTTCATAACGGGGCTTGTTGGCGTTTCTGCAGAAATGCCGGATCGGACGAGCGGACTACATTTGCTTCCATTAAGCTCCAAAGAAAAAGAGGGCAGGCAGAAGGAGGAGAAAGACAGTAAACTGAAGGACGAGTTCCACAAGTTACTGAATGGGAACCATGCGGATCCTACTGATCGGGTAATGTAGAATTTATGCTAACAACTCTTTTTACCTGGCAACCCTATTCATCCTATCTGGATCTGCATAGCCATCTCTGTCACAACTGCATTAGAGTGCTAATTGTTGAGCTTTGTTTGATCGCCAGTAACCCTGTTCTTAAGGATCTATTAGTCTAATTGCTTCGAAACCTATGGTGAATCTCTTCCATCGAGGCATTGCTGCCTGTATGTGTTGCGCAATGCTATGTCCTATCGTGGTACACAATGCATGTACTTAACCTAACGTGCGTGTTCCTGACTTTCAGCGACAGCGGGCACAGATGAACGGGAGGCACGACGAAGACATCAATCACGCGCTCTCCGAGGCCACTGCCAACGGCACGTAAGGGCCCGTCGGCATCTGCTTTTCACCGGGGGCTTTGTCCTTGGCGCTCGGAGGAGAATCCTCGCGGGGGTCGAGAAAACCTGCCTGGTGTGGTGCCCCGCCCGCCCGGCCGCCTTTTTCTGAATTCTGAAGCTGTCCGAGATTCCAGCGATCCAGCCATTCACATCATGCATCTTCCTGAACCGCTGCTGCGTTGCGTTGCACAAGAATCAGAATCTCGTGGCGTTCCTCGGTACAGTTTGCACCATACTTTGTCGCAATGACATTTATCAGAAAGGCACGGGGGGAAATGATCTTGTACATATTGACCCGCTAAATCATGCGTGCATTCGCCTCCGCCCTGCACCTCGATGAGCGCCGATGCTCGATGGCTGGAGCCTGGAGTGTGCAGGTTGCTGTTGCTTCGTGACAACGCACTCATAAACTTTCATTCGGTGCTGAATAGATATATCTGAGCTGAGCATCCCACGAGACGTCACGTTAGGCTAAGCGACAGCGCGGGGAGTCCTGCACGTGCGTTCTGTTGCGTTGCGGTGCTGGGGCTGCGAGCAGACGTCGGTCGGCGCATGTTGTGACCTGTGGTGGCGCTTGCGTTGCGCGCGGCGTGATCTGTGGGAGTGGGAGGCGCGAAAGCCGTGGGAGGCGTGCCTCGAGCGCCATCGAGTGCGTGTGCGGCAGTGGGACTGCCTGTTTTTCTCTTTCGATTTTTTAAAATCGTTTTTCCTCTATATATGCGACGATTTCTTAAATTCGTTTTTGACGTTGCTTTAGTAAAATTGCGGTTAGAACTCCAGTATTATGCTCAAGAAGACCCCCGAACTTCAAGATTTAGATGATCTTCGCTGTGACGCGTGCTGGGCAACATTCAATCGGTGTCCGGTACTGCAACCCACCTGGTTGGCTGATGTATCCTTCACGAACCGCAGCAGTCATCACTCATCACCGTGAGTAAAGCCGTGCTGCATTCAAGTCGTTGCATGGGACCAGCATAGCACCAATATGGTCCGGTGCCTATACATATCTATTGCTACTTTCTTGGACGATCTACTGCCGTGTGGACGAGTCCATGATCGAATGATCTGCTTGCAGCGTATGAGGACGAGACCGTTTTATTAATCTGGAGTTGTTCCACATGCTATGGCAGCAGACCGTCCGATCTTTGGACTCCTCTATACGGCGATGCAGGTATAGGTCTCGGGACCAATTTTTTCCCATAGCACCATAGACAAAAAAAAAAAAAACAAAAACAAAACAAAAGATTTACGCTCGGTTGGCCAAGCACTCTATGGACTTCTCCAATGAGGATATTACTCCAGATTGGGCTTAGGTTTGAGATTTGGATTGAATTACCCTTTAGTACATTTTGGTTTGGTTTCTGCCTCCCCGTAAAAAAAGCAAAATTTGTTAGAAAGTTAGGCATTTTTAGTTTTAATTTAATCCAGAAAAACAGTGCGATATATGTGATGACATGTATGTGCATGTGTGTATAACTACTCGCATAAGCAGAAAACAGTAATAAAACATGCACAAATACGAAGAATAGAGTGTACCCAGCGGAGGGACCGATGCTCAAGGCATCAGTGGCTCCATTCACACGAGTCATCTCGTGTGTTTGTTCGATGTAGTCGTACGAAGTCGGTGCAGGAAGATGTACGCTGTGCAGTCCCTCGAACGGTCGCCGGGAAGAAGACGAAGCAGATCACGCGAGCAGTCGCGAAGACGCTCCCCAAAAATCTGATCGCCCGCACACCCGTGCAAGTGTATCTCTGCGGTCGGTGATTTCGGAGGCCTGCTCTCCCACTCTCTCTGTGCTCGCAGAAGATGGGACGGGAATGTGTAGTTTGCAATTCGCGTGAGATGATTCGCGTGCCTGGAAGAGCCCTCCCTCTCCATTCTTATAGGCGGTCAGAAGGAGGGAGAAGACCAACGGACAGAAACGGTCGCGCATTAGAACTGGAAACTGACGACAGTAATGACGTCCGTTACTAGCCATAATGACGTCCGTTACTAGCCATTAAACGGACGGTTATTATGACGTCCGTTACTAGCCATAATGACGTCCGTTACTAGCCATTAAACGGACGGTTATTATGACGTCCGTTACTAGCCATAATGACGTCCGTTACTAGCCATTAAACGGACGGTTATTATGACAGTCATCGCTCCAGGCAAAATGCGCAACCGTTTGAAAGGAATATTCGGACCAAGGTCCGATCTACCACGAGCCACGAGCCACGAGCCACGACCCGGCGGCGGCGGCGGCGCGCGCGCGCGTGTGGCAGTCCTTCATCCTTTTCTCAACTTCTCAATAGATGCACCAATGGTCCACCTATTTAAGTTGATTGATTTGTCTTTTGAACTTCCAATATGGTACTAAATAATTAGTACACCATAGCATTAAAGTGGGCCATTAGCATTGACTATTATTGAATATTAATTTGGGCCAACCCCACATTAATCCAACAATCCGCACCAAATGCTAAGTCACACTAAAAAGCTCTCATCACCTCAAACGTTTGATATACTGGTGTTTCGATGGAGACTGTTAAGTTGAACATCCACCTAGAACTCAGACTACACTTGACCACAACTGCACAATGGACTAGGCCTTGAATTGGCAGTTTTGCGTGGAATGAGTTTCATCTAAACTCTTTACCAGTACTAGATTGCTGAACGCATCCCCTCTGGTTGGAGCATATAAGTCAAACTCCATAGCCTTTCATGGGTATCTAGAAACCACCCAGATCTCATAAACTGTGACTAGCAGTTAACCCATATAGGTATGTTCCTCTAAAGATGTTCTGTAGGACAACATCTTTGCTTCACAAAGCCACTTGGAACATATTAAGGTGTAAACACCAACCTACCTTACAGTAAGGAAAGATATGCATCTGAAATGAGCCTTATTAAGGGTCTTTCCTCTCAGTCTACCACTAGCTTGTTTCACCATTCTAATTCACGGGATCTCCGATCACATAGAACAGGTTACCACTATGATAAACTTTAGGTGGGTCTCATGCCCATCTCACTTGATGCACTATCTATCACACTACGTGATAGCCCCTTAGTAAATTGATCTGCCAGATTTTTAGACGTATGGACATAATCCAACGCTATTACTCCGGAGTTTCTCAATTTCCTGACAGATTTCAAACGCCTCTTTATGTGCCTTGTCGACTTCATATTATCCTTAGAACTGTTTATCTTAATTATCACAGTCTGATTATCACAGTTCATGGAAATAGCCGGCACAGGTTTTTCAACCACCGGTAAATCCATAAGGAGTTCACGAAGCCACTCAGCCTCAACTGAAGCGGTATCTAATGCTGTGAGTTCTGCTTCCATAGTCGACCTCGTTAAGATGGTCTGCTTGCAAGACTTCCATGAAACAGCACCACCTCCAAGTGAAAACACATATCCACTTGTGGCATATATCTCATCAGCATCAGATATCCAGTTTGCATCACAATAACCCTCCAGTACTGTTGGGTACCCGGTATAATGGATGCCTAAACTCATAGTACCCTTTAGATAGCGCAAAACTCTCTCAAGAGCACGCCAGTGATCATCTCCTGGATTTGAAACAAATCGACTAAGTTTGCTCACAGCAAATGAGATGTCAGGCCTCGTAGCGCTAGCTAAATACATGAGTGAACCAATTATTTGGGAATATCTCAATTGATCCCTAGCTATCCTTCGATTTTTCTTTAATAGCTTACTAGGATCATAAGGCGTTGGAGCAGGTTCACATTCGCTAAAACCAAAGCGACTCAAAACCTTTTCCACATAATGGGATTGCACAAGTGTGATCCCACCAATGCCTTCTCTCAGTAGCTTAATGTTAAGAATAACATCAGCTTCTCCCAAATCTTTCATTTCAAAATTATTAGACAGAAAGTCTTTTGTCTCTTTAATCACATCAAGACTCGTCCCCAAGATTAGAATGTCATCAACATATAGGCATAAAATTACTCCCTCGCCCCCACCATACCGATAGTATACACACTTGTCTGCTTCGTTCACAACAAAACCGGCAGATGTCAAAGTTCTATCGAACTTTTCATGCCATTGCTTAGGTGCTTGTTTTAGGCCATATAAAGATTTCAATAATTTACACACCATGCCTTCTTGACCGTTTGCTACAAACCCAGCTGGCTGCTCCATGTAAATTTCCTCATCTAGCTCTCCATTTAGGAATGCTGTCTTAACATCCATTTGATGGACGAGTAGACCATGAGAGGCAGCCAAGGAAAGTAGCACACGAATTGTGGTCAATCGAGCCACAGGTGAATAAGTATCAAAGAAATCCTCACCTTCCTTCTGTGAATAGCCTTTAATTACAAGCCTCGCCTTGTATCTTTCAATAGTACCATCAGGCCTAAGTTTTTTCTTGAACACCCATTTACTTCCAATGGGCTTACACCCATATGGACGCTCAACTACCTCCCAAGTTGCATTAGACATAATAGAATCCATCTCACTCCTTATTGCTTCCTTCCAAAAGTCAGCATCAGGAGAGGAATATGCCTCTTCAATGGTACTTGGTGTGTCATCCACAAGATATACAATGTAATCATCACCAAAGGACTTTGCAATCCTTGGTCTCTTACTCTTTCGAGTTGATACATTGTCATTTTCCACATGATTATGTATATGGGATTCCTCAGTGTGTTCTACCGGAATAAAATGCTCATGGGGTATCGTTGGTTCATCATTAGACGTATCATGTGTAGCTTTCATGGGAAACTCGTCCTCAAAAAACGTAGCATCTCTGGACTCCATAATTGTACCAACCAACATGTCCGGTACTCCAGAGTTTATAATTAAAAACCTATATCCAATGCTGTGGAAAGCATACCCAAGGAAAACACAATCAACAGTTTTCGGTCCTAATTTGCGCTTCTTGTTAATTGGCACATTCACTTTAGCCAAACAACCCCAGGTGCGCAAATAGGAGATATTTAATTTTTTCTTTTCCCATTCCTCGAATGGTGTGATTTCTTTGTTCTTTGTGGGAACTTTATTCAGGACATGACACGCCGTCAAGATCGCCTCACCCCACCATTCCTTAGATAGCCCTGAAGTCTCTAACATGGCGTTAACCAAATCAGTTAGAGTACGGTTCTTTCTTTCAGCAACCCCATTGGATTGTGGTGAGTATGGCGGTGTCCTCTCATGAATAATACCATGTTCCACACAAAAATCAGAAAAATCACCCGAAAAATATTCTCCACCACGATCAGACCTTAACCGTTTAATTTTCCTCTCGAGTTGATTTTCAACTTCAGCTTTGTAGGTCTTAAAATAATGCAAAGCTTCATCTTTTGATTTTAAGAGATACACATAACAAAATCTAGTAGAGTCATCGATAAAAGTAATAAAATATCGCTTGCCTCCTTTAGTCAATATTCCGTTCATCTCACATAAATCGGAATGTATTAAGTCTAGTGGTGCCAAATTCCTCGCCTCCGCAGCCTTGTGAGGCTTGCGAGGTTGCTTAGATTGCACGCACACCTGGCACTTAGAACCTTTGACTAAATCAAATTTCGGGATTAAATTTAAATCTGCTAACCGCGAGACACAACCAAAATTGATATGACAAAGTCGTGAATGCCAAATATACGACTCATTCGAAATAACATTGTTCACAGACTTATTACACGCATCATGCAAAGATAAGCGGAACAAGCCTCCGCTGTCATAGCCTTTTCCAACAAACGTTCCATACTTAGACAGTATACATTTATTAGACTCAAAGACAATTTTGTAGCCATCTCGGCACAATTGAGAGCCACTAACTAGATTCTTTTTGATGGAGGGGACATGCTGCACGTTCTTCAATAGCACCGTCTTTCCCGAAGTAAACTTCAGAATGACTGTACCAACACCAAGAACACGCGCATGTGATCCGTTCCCCATCAGCAAGGCTCCAGTCCCTTTGCACTGATAAGAAGAAAATAAAGAAATATCAGCACACACATGAATATTAGCACCGGTATCAGCCCACCACTCAGGGGATTGACACACTGAAAGAACAGTAGGTAAAAGATTACCATACCCCGATGTTCCTTCTGCAGTCTCGCTAACAACCATGTTTACTGTTTTCTTCTCTTGAGCTGGTTTTTTCTCTTGCTTAAATTTGCGGTCTGGACAAGCGCTTGCCCAATGATCAGTACTCCCGCAAACAAAGCAACCAGCTCCTTTGTTCTTCTTTTTGAACGAGGCTGCCTGTTTGGGCTTCGTGGCATTCTGTTGCTTGTTTTTCTTTTTATTATTATGTGATGCATTGGAGTTCTTCTTTTGTACCATATTGGCACTAGAAGTCTCAACTCCTTTTCCACGAGTGTCTTTTGCTCTCGCCCTCTCCTCAACATCAAGAGAACCAATAAGCTCAGCCACGCTAAACTCTTGTCTCTTATGTTTTAGAGTGGTAGCAAAATCCGTCCAAGAAGGTGGCAGTTTAGCGATAATACCGCCGGCCACGAACTTGTCAGGCAAGACACATGGGAATTGTTCGAGTTCTTTAGCCAGTGCCTGTATTTCATGAGCCTGTTCAACTACAGGACGGTTTTCCACCATCTTATAGTCAAACAGCTGCTCCATGATGTACAGCTCGCTACCAGCATCAGAAACACCAAACTTCTCATCTAATGCATCCCATAACTCTTTTGCAGATGTGCACGTTAGATAAGAATCAACATACTTGTTGGCAAGAGCGCCAATCACGGCGCCTCGAAACAGGTTATCGGCAACGTCGAACATTCTCTCCTCTTCAGGAGTGAACTGTTCGGGTTTCCCCTGTGCGGCGTGATAGCAGTTCATTGCGGTCAACCACAGTATCATCTTACTACGCCATCTCTTGTAAAACGTCCCATCAAAAGGTTCACTTGGTTTTAACGCAGCAGCAAAACCACTAACAGAAAAATGCCTAATATCAGATTTTTGGATTGTTAGAAAGTTAGGCATTTTTAGTTTTAATTTAATCCAGAAAAACAGTGCGATATATGTGATGACATGTATGTGCATGTGTGTATAACTACTCGCATAAGCAGAAAACAGTAATAAAACATGCACAAATACGAAGAATAGAGTGTACCCAGCGGAGGGACCGATGCTCAAGGCATCAGTGGCTCCATTCACACGAGTCATCTCGTGTGTTTGTTCGATGTAGTCGTACGAAGTCGGTGCAGGAAGATGTACGCTGTGCAGTCCCTCGAACGGTCGCCGGGAAGAAGACGAAGCAGATCACGCGAGCAGTCGCGAAGACGCTCCCCAAAAATCTGATCGCCCGCACACCCGTGCAAGTGTATCTCTGCGGTCGGTGATTTCGGAGGCCTGCTCTCCCACTCTCTCTGTGCTCGCAGAAGATGGGACGGGAATGTGTAGTTTGCAATTCGCGTGAGATGATTCGCGTGCCTGGAAGAGCCCTCCCTCTCCATTCTTATAGGCGGTCAGAAGGAGGGAGAAGACCAACGGACAGAAACGGTCGCGCATTAGAACTGGAAACTGACGACAGTAATGACGTCCGTTACTAGCCATAATGACGTCCGTTACTAGCCATTAAACGGACGGTTATTATGACGTCCGTTACTAGCCATAATGACGTCCGTTACTAGCCATTAAACGGACGGTTATTATGACGTCCGTTACTAGCCATAATGACGTCCGTTACTAGCCATTAAACGGACGGTTATTATGACAGTCATCGCTCCAGGCAAAATGCGCAACCGTTTGAAAGGAATATTCGGACCAAGGTCCGATCTACCACGAGCCACGAGCCACGACCCGGCGGCGGCGGCGGCGCGCGCGCGCGTGTGGCAGTCCTTCATCCTTTTCTCAACTTCTCAATAGATGCACCAATGGTCCACCTATTTAAGTTGATTGATTTGTCTTTTGAACTTCCAATATGGTACTAAATAATTAGTACACCATAGCATTAAAGTGGGCCATTAGCATTGACTATTATTGAATATTAATTTGGGCCAACCCCACATTAATCCAACAAAATTGATCGTTTCTTTTTTTTACTCCACGTCATGCTTTTATGTTTGGTTCAGGAACAAATTACGGATGAGATGTTAACATGTTAACCTCACCTATTAGCCTATGGCCCTGTTTGGCACAGCTACCGCTTGTTGAAAAAGCAGCTTATCTGAGAAGCTGGTAAAAAGAAGCTTCTACTTGTTGGCTACTTTTAGTTCATTCTGGGAAGCAGCTGAACTGATAAGCTGCTGCAGAAGTTGTCTGTTTGATAGAACTTCTGCTTAAATTTGTAAAGAAACTAAAAATAAGCTGTGCCAAACAGGGCCTATATCTTATCCTTGTCCTTCCTCCTCATGGCTAGACATTGTAATACCCAAATTTGTACATCATATATTATGAGTGTTTTGCCTCTATTTCATTGAACATGTGAAGAGCCACATTAAAATTAATAAATAGTTGATGACACTTAAATAAAATATGCATCATATTGAGGTTTCATTTTGTGTGCATTTTGTGACAATATAAAAATAATGTAAAAATAAATATATTAATACCTAAATTGGAATTTAAGATCTAAAAGAAATCCTAGAATTTGAGACAAGAGAAGAAAATACTAAACAAATGAGACAAAATAAATATATAAATAAGAATATATTTCCTTACACTAACATTTGAATTTGGTACATTTTGATCAATGGTGAATCTCATAACAAAAATTTAAATTCAAATTTAAATTCTAAAAACAAAGAAGAAAAAGAAACCAGAAAAGGAAAAAGAAAATAAAAAGAAAAACATCGTGTGGGCTCAATGTCCGGACTCGGCCCACCTAACCTTCCTTCCGCGTGGCCCACCAGTCTTCCACCGCGCGGCCCGACCAACGAGCGTGGGCGCTGACACATTGAAAGGGAAATGTGCCCTTGGGCCATTTCTAAGTATTTTGGTGATTGAGTGCCACCACAAGTGCTTATGTGAAAATATATGCCAAATGTTGGACAAAGTGCAAATCAAAAGTAAAGGTATGTTTCTAGACTTAGTACATTGTTTTATGGACTAATGTATTGTGTCTAAGTGCTGGAAACAGGAAAAATCAAGTTGGCTTTGTTCAGCCAAAGTCTGCTCAGTCTGGGTGCACCGGACTGTCCGGTGGTGCACCGGACTGTCCGGTGCGCCAGGCTGGCTCTGGCGAACTTGCTGCTCTCGGGACTTCGACGGCGGTGTACGGCTAAAAATCACCGGACTGTCCGGTGGTGCACCGGACTGTCCGGTGGTGCACCGGACTGTCCGGTGAGCCGTTCACAGGCGAATTCGTCGCTCTCGGGAGATGATTAACTGCGTACGGCTATAATTCACCGGACTGTCCGGTGGTGCACCGGACTGTCCGGTGAGCCAACGGTCGGCCAGGCCAACGGTCGGTCGCGCGATCTGCGCGGGACACGTGGCCGAGCCAACGGCTAGAATGGGGCACCGGACTGTCCGGTGTGCACCGGACAGTGTCCGGTGGTGCACCGGACTGTCCGGTGCGCCAGGCGACAGAAGGCAAGATCTGCCTTCCTGGAATGCTCTCAACGGCTCCTAGCTGCCTTGGGACTATAAAAGGGGCCCCTAGGCGCATGGAGGAGAACACCAAGCATTCCCCAAGCATTCTAAAGCACCAAGACCTCGATTCTGCGCATTTGATTCTTTGTGATAGCATCTAGAGCTCTATTTGAGTTGTGAACTCATCGGGTTGTGTTGTGAGCTCTTGTTGCGACTTATGTGCGTGTTGTCATTCTGTTTTTGTGTCTTGTGTGTGTTGCTCATCCCTCCCTTACTCCGTGCTTCTTTGTGAACATCAAAGTGTAAGGGCGAGAGACTCCAAGTTGTGGAGATTCCTCGCGAGCGGGATATAGTGAACAAAGCAAAACACCGTGGTATTCAAGTGGGTCTTTGGACTGCTTGAGAGGGGTTGATTGCAACCCTCGTCCGTTGGGACGCCACAACGTGGAGTAAGCAAGCGTTGGACTTGGCCGAACCACGGGATAAACCACTGTGTCTATCTGTGTTGATCTTCTTGTGATTATCGTGTCTTGCTTAGACTCCTCTCTAGCCACTTGGCGATTATTGTGCTAACGCTTAATCAAGTTTTTGTGGCTTTAAGTTTAAGTTTTACAGGATCACCTATTCACCCCCCCTCTAGGTGCTCTCAATTGGTATCAGAGCCGTTCTCTTCAAGAAAGGGACTAATCGCCCGAAGAGATGGATCCTAAGGGGAAGGGAATTGTGATCAATGAAAAGGAGAAGGAGTCCTTCGTCAACAAGCCGAAGGAGGACAAGCCTACCGACTCGGGCTCGGGCCACAAACGAAAAGATGGGAAGAAGAAAAAGACGAGGCGCATCAAGGAGATCGTCTACTACGACGACAGCGACGAGTCCACTTCTTCCCACAAGGACGACGACAACGACTACGAGAAAAGAAAGACGGTCAATTCAAACTTCTCTTTCGATTATTCTCGAATTCCGCATAGTTCTAATACACATTTGCTTTCCATTCCTCTCGGCAAACCTCCACACTTTGATGGGGAGGACTACGGATTTTGGAGTCACAAAATGCGTAGTCACTTGTTCTCTCTCTATCCAAGCATATGGGAGATTGTTGAGAGTGGAATGAAATTTGATAGTACTGATAGTCCCATGTTTATAAATGAACAAATCCATAAAAATGCACAAGCTACTACTGTCCTTTTAGCATCTTTGTGCAGGGAAGAGTACAACAAGGTGAGCGGCTTGGACAATGCCAAGCAGATCTGGGACACCCTCAGGATCTCACATGAGGGGAACGACGTCACCATGCTCACCAAGATGGAGTTGGTGGAGGGCGAGCTTGGGAGATTTGCAATGATAAGGGGAGAGGAGCCAACCCAAACATACAACCGGCTCAAGACCCTCATCAACAAGATAAGGAGCTACGGAAGCACACGATGGACGGACCACGACGTCGTTCGCCTAATGCTAAGGTCTTTTACTGTCCTTGATCCACATCTGGTGAACAATATTCGTGAAAATCCTAGGTACACCAAGATGTCGCCCGAAGAAGTTCTTGGGAAGTTCGTAAGCGGGCGAATGATGATCAAGGAGGCGAGATACGTGGACGACGCGTTGAACGGTCCAATCCATGAGCCTCAACCCTTTGCTCTCAAGGCAACGAGGAGCAAGGAGGCGCTACCTAGCAAGGTGGCACAAGTTGAGGCGGCCGGGCTCAATGATGAAGAGATGGCCCTCATCATCAAGCGCTTCAAGACGACGCTAAAGGGACGCAAGGGGCAGCCTAACAAGAACAAGACGAAGGGGAAGCGCTCATGCTTCAAATGTGGTAAGGTTGGTCATTTTATCGCTAACTGTCCCGATAATGATAGTGACCAGGAACAAGGGAACAAGAGGGAAAAGAAGAAAGCTTACAAGAAGGCTAAGGGCGAGGCACACCTTGGCAAGGAGCGGGACTCGGATTGTTCGTCGTCCGACTCCGACAACGAAGGACTCGCCGCCACCGCCTTCAACAAATCGGCCCTCTTCCCCAACGAGGGTCACACATGCCTCATGGCGAAGGAGAAGAAGGTATGTACTCGGAATACTACTTATGCTTCTTCAAGTGAGGATGAGTCTAGTGATGATGATGAAATAGATTATTCATGTCTATTCAAGGGCCTAGATAGAACCAAGGTTGATAAAATTAATGAATTAATTGATGCCTTGAATGATAAGAATAGGTTATTAGAAAAGCAAGAGGATCTTTTGTATGAAGAACATGATAAGTTTGTAGAGGCACAAAAATCCCTTGCTTTAGAAATTAAAAGGAATGAAATGCTTTCTAGTGAATTGTCTACATGCCATGACTCTATTTCTAGCTTAAAGAACATAAATGATGATTTGAATGCTAAGTTAGAAATAGCAAATAAATCAACATCTTGTGTAGAACATGTTACAATCTATAATAGGTGTAAAGATTTTGATGTTGATGCTTGTAGTGATCACCTAGTTTCAATTTCTAAATTGAATGATGAATTGGCTAGTCTTAATGCCCAACTTAAGACTAGTGAAGGTCGCCTAGAGGGGGGGGGGTGAATAGGGCGAAACTGAAATTTACAAAATTAATCACAACTATGAGTCGGGTTAGTGTTAGAAATAATAATGAGTTCGAGAGAGAGGGCGCAAAACAAATCACAAGCGAATGAAGAGTGTGACACGCAGATTTGTTTTACCGAGGTTCGGTTCTCGCAAACCTACTCCCCGTTGAGGAGGCCACAAAGGTCGGGTCTCTTTCAACCCTTACCCTCTCTCAAACGGTCCCTCGGACCGAGTGAGCTTTTCTCTTCTCAATCACTTGGAACACAAAGTTCCCACAAGGACCACCACAAGATTGGTGTCTTTTGCCTCAATTACAAGTGAGTTTGATCGCAATGAAGAATCAAAGAAGGAAGAAAGCAATCCAAGCGCAAGAGCTCGAAAGAACACAAGCAAATCTCTCTCACTAATTGCTAGGGCGTTGTGTGTAGTTTGGAGAGGATTTGATCACTTTGTTGTGTCTAGAATTGAATGCTAGAGCTCTTGTAAGTAGTTGAAGTGGGAAAACCTGGATGCAATGAATGTGGGGTGGTTGGAGGTATTCATAGCCCCAACCACCAAACTAGCCGTTTGGTGGGGCTGTCTGTCGAATGGCGCATCGGACAGTCCGGTGCACACCGGACATGTCCGGTGCGATAGCCACGTCACCAGGCCGTTAGGGTTCCTGTGGGGGATAGATATCCCCCGGGTCCACTAAAAGAGTAAAGGACCTCACGAAAGGCCCAAGGGCCCAATAAATCGTAAGGTTATTCTTTCGTGGGCCTGGGGAAAGACAACCAGCAACGCAGGGCGACGTGAGGCCGGATTGGTGCAAACCCGGACGGCCCATAGCGTCGAGCCATCGGCCGCAACAGAGATCCGACTTTCCCGCGTCGGGGCCGCCATGCAACGAAGCCACGTGAGGATAAGTCGGCGAGGGTTACGTAAAGGATAATCTCGAGAAGTTCACTATCTTTTAGCTACTTGTTATTATCTTATCCATGTGTACTGCCCCACGGTCAAGTATATAAGGCCTAGGGGGCACCCCTTCAGAACGATCGACCCATTACTTAGCCACCCACATCAACTCTCTGTATTCTCGATCCAGAGAGCTCTCTTGTAATCATATCCACCAAGCATACTCATCAGGACGTAGGGTGTTACGCATCACTAAGCGGCCCGAACCTGTAAATCTCGTCCACCGTCCCTCGTGCGATCGGCACGAACCATTCTGCTACAGTTGTCGACACCTTCCTACTCCTAAAACACCTTGAGGGGCAACCCCGGGTGTGCGGTCGGACCCTAAACACCGACAGCTGGCGCGCCAGGTAGGGGGTGTGTCGACAATCCAAGCTAGCTCAATGGCCATCTCCTTCCACAGCAAGATCGCCCTATGCCCTGGATCTACGTTCTGCTTCGGAACAATCTCATTCATAGCAGACGAAGAAGGAACTCTGCACCGTATCGCGGATCCGCCGAAAAAGGAGTCTTCCTCAACAAACTCCGGCAATACCGGAGAGGCGCGACCTCCGACCCCCCGGAAGAAGATCACCACGACGGCAACACCGTTCTACCCCGACGTCCTCTTCGTCGGAAGGGCGGAATCGCCCACCATCTCCGACGACGAGCCGACTGTACCCGGGGAGGAACCGCCTCAGCGAGAGTCCCGTCGACGAAGGAACCGGCGCAGGAATGTTCGACGACATCACGCGGCCGGAGAGCGGAATCCGGAACAACCTGTCTCACGAGACGAGGTCTCGGAGGTAGGAGAAACCCCGGAAGAACGCGTCTTCAGAGAGCGAAGGAACTCCCGACGACGTGATCGCCGACGAGCTCAGGAACAGGCTGAGCAGGATGAAAGGCAACGTCGAGAAAATCCACTCTTCGGGCGCAATCTGAACCCCGACTTCGCCCGAGCCATGAACACGCCGAGCGAAGTCGGAGGGGTGCTGGCTCGGATAGCAGAAGGACTTCCTCGGACTCCTGACGCCGACGGCTACCGACGACTGTTCACCCAGGCGGCCAACCATCTTCTACCGCTTGCTCACCCGCCGAACGATCTACGACACGCCATCAACAGTCGTCGGGACGCGCGGAGCTCCATCAACGCTTCGCGGGAACGGCGGCATGAGAACGAACTTCGTCGTCGAGAGGAGTACGACAGGGATCATGGCGCCTCGACTCAGAGCCAAGCTACCAGGACTGAGTCGGCAACGACTTCAACTGGCGGAACCTCCCGGGGACGGTCGAGGAATCACGACCGCAACTCCCCTCCCCGGGACAGGCATCGACCCCGACGACAGGAGGACACGTGCGGAGTGTCCGCCCTTACTCCGCGCCTCAGGGCCATCCAATGGCCTCCCAACTTCAAGGTATCCAATGTTGACAAGTATGAACCTAAGCAGGATCCATGGGGTTGGCTAGCCGTCTACACCACCGCTGCTCGAGCTGCCGGAGCATCCGAAGACGTGATGACCGCGTACTTGCCCATTGTCCTTGGACAAGACGCGCTGCAATGGCTACGACATCTACCCCGACACTGCATCGACGCCTGGGGAGACTTCAGTCGGCGCTTCACCGCCAACTTCCAGTCCCTCTCCGACAAGCCGGCGCAGCCGTGGGACCTTAAATCTATCAAGCGCCGGGGGGACGAAACTCTCCGATCGTACCTCAAGAGGTTTCAAACCATGAGGAATCGAATCCCCGATGTCACGGAGGCGGCCGTGATCGAGGACTTCTACCGAGGATCTAATGACTCGGTTTTCGTCCGAGCCATACTGCAAAGGGCGCCGACCACCTCGGAGGAGCTGTTCCGGGAAGCCGACCTCTACATCACCGCCGACGAGCGAGCCCAGGATCTCATCGGAGGAGCAAAGCCCGCACCGGCTGCACCACGACGCGACACGAACCAGCAACCCGACAAGCGGTGGGAGAAGAGACCACGCGAAGAAGTACACGCCGCCGGCGGACCACCTGCTTCTCGCGCCCGAGGAGGACCCCGTGGAGGCGAGCGCACACTGGACGACATCCTCGACGCCCAGTGCCCGTACCACAAGGACATGCGTCACACTCTTCGTAACTGCCGAGACTTCAAGCACTCCGTCGGACACGGCCGACCCTTCCAACCTCTACCTCCTCCTCCGCCGAGGGGAGGACCAGATGAACCCCGACAACCCCATCGGCAGGAGGAGGGAGGAGGAGGAGGAGCTTTCCCGCGCGTTGACAGGGAGGTCAACGTCATCTTCGGCGGACACGGATCGCAGGAGAGCAGAAGACAGCAAAAGCTCAATGATCGCCAGATACTGGTGGCGACCATCGGCCCTCCCGCCCCATACCGATGGTCGGAACACCCGATCACCTTCACTCGGGCGGATCAATGGCTCAACTTCGACCACCCGGGCAAGTACCCGCTTCTCGTCGATCCGGTGATCCGAGAGAGCCGGGTGAAAAAGGTGTTAGTGGACGGGGGGAGCAGCATCAACATCACCTTCCCCCGGACACTCCAGAGCTTGGGAGTTCATCTCAAAGAGCTCCACGAGTCGGACACTCCTTTCTTCGGCATCGTGCCGACGGAAGGGGAATACCCGCTGGGCCACATCTACATGCCGATCACCTTTGGAACTCCGGAGAACTACAGAACCGAGTTCCTGAGGTTCGAAGTGGCGAACTTCGACTGCGGGTACAACGCCATCATCGGGAGACCAGGATTGGCCAAGTTCATGGCCATTCCGCATTACACATACATGATACTGAAGATGCCAGGGCCACAAGGGATCATAACTGTGCGCGCCGACCTCCAAGGCGCCGCGGAATGTTTCCGAGTGGCTATCCAAGCATCCCTCACCGCCAAGCCATCGACAGCTCCCTCCGCAATGGCGAACTCTAAGCCTGAGGAGGACCTCGCAATACCAGCAAATGAAGCTCAGACCGCGACCTCTATGCGGCCGACTGAAGAAACCAAGAGAATCAACCTGGGGTTTGCTGATGAGCGCAAGACGGCCATCATCAGCTCCAGTTTGGATGACAAATAGGAAAGCGCGCTCGTCCGGTTTCTGCAAGATAACCGAGATGTATTCGCATGGCAACCTGCGGATATGCCGGGAGTCCCGAGAGAACTGGCCGAGCACAAACTGAAAGTTTTTCCCCAGGCGAGGCCGATTCGGCAGAAGTTACGCCGTTTCACGCCTGATAAGAGGGAAGCCATTCGCGCCGAGTTAGCTCGCTTGGTCGCGGCTGGATTCATTAGAGAAGTATTACATCCTGAGTGGTTAGCCAATCCTATTCTTGTACTCAAAAAGAATAAAGTGGACTGGCGCATGTGTGTTGATTATACCGATCTCAACAAACACTGTCCGAAGGATCCCTTCGGGCTCCCGAGGATAGATCAGGTGGTGGACTCCACCGCTGGGTGTTCTATGCTGTCTTTCTTGGATTGCTATTCCGGATATCATCAGATCAGTCTGGCGAAGGAAGATGAAGAAAAAACGGCATTCATTACTCCGTTTGGCGCTTTCTGTTATACCTCCATGCCGTTCGGCCTCAAGAACGCTGGAGCAACTTACCAGAGAGCTATTCAGACATGCTTAGCCGATCACTGGGGCAAGCGTGTGGAGGCTTATGTGGATGACGTGGTGATCAAAACACAGGACTCAAAAGACTTCATTGAAGATTTGCAACTGGTTTTCAACAGCCTGAGGCGGTATAGATGGAAGCTTAATCCCGAGAAATGTGTTTTTGGGGTACCAGCCGGAAAGTTGCTCGGATTTATTGTCAGCAACCGGGGAATTGAAGCTAATCCGGATAAAATTGAGGCTATCATGAAGATGGAAGCGCCTCGGTCGCAGAAGAAGGTTCAGCGACTTACTGGATGCATGGCAGCTTTAAGCAGATTTATATCCAGACTGGGAGAAAAAGGTTTGCCGTTTTACAAGTTACTCAAGAAGGTGGATAAATTCCAGTGGACTTCAGAAGCACAAGAAGCTCTGGATGCTCTGAAAAAATTCTTGACAACACCACCAGTGCTGAAACCACCTCGACGAGCTACATCAACTCAACCAGCTGAAGATTTGCTATTGTACATCTCTTGCACGACTCACGTGGTGAGCACCGCATTGGTAGTCGAGCGAGTAGAAGAAGGGCAAGCCTACCCAGTACAACATCCTGTCTACTTCATCAGTGAAGTTCTCGGCCCCTCAAAGAAAAAGTATCCTCAAGTTCAGAAACTATTGTATGCAGTACTTCTAACTGCCCGCAAGCTGCGTCACTACTTTGACGACCACAAAGTCATAGTAGTCACAAGTTTTCCAATAGGGGATATTCTTCACAACAAGGAAGCCATCGGTCGAATAGCCAAGTGGGCCTGTGAGCTGGGTTCTCATGACATCGAGTTTCGGCCTCGCACTGCAATCAAAACCCAAGCACTGGTTGATTTCGTATCAGAGTGGACTGAGCAACAAGTACCAGACGACCCGGAGACTGCAGAAGTATGGCGAATGTATTTTGATGGCTCACTCAAACTGCAGGGAGCAGGAGCGGGGATTCTTTTCACTGCACCAGGAGGCGAACACCTCAAGTACGCCCTCCAGCTGCTATTCCCGGCCTCCAACAATGCAGCCGAGTATGAAGCTTTGATCCATGGATTGAACATTGCCATATCACTGGGCGTCAAAAGATTAATGGTATATGGGGATTCTCTGGTAGTCATCAGCCAGATAAATAAGGAGTGGGATTGCTCAAACGATTCGATGGGAAGATACTGCGCTGCCGTCCGAAAACTGGAGGATAAGTTCGAGGGTCTGGAATTTCATCATGTGGAGAGAGATCGGAATGTAGCAGCCGATGTACTGTCCAGGCTAGGATCCAGTCGAGCTCAGGTTCCACCCGGGGTTTTTGTGCAAGAAATTCTGCAACCAAGTATCTCATTGGGTCAAATGGAAGAATGCAACATCATAGATCAACCCGAGTCAGATCCCGATGACTGGAGAAAGCCAATCATTAAGTACATAAGGAATGAAGAAGAACCAGATGATAAGAACTCGGCAGAGCGCATTGCAAGACAATCAGCTCACTATACACTTATTGGGGAAACATTATACAGAAGGGGTGCATCAGGTGTCTTCATGAAGTGCATTCTCCCATCCACTGGAAAGCAACTCTTGGAAGAGGTCCACGCTGGACAATGTGGGATACATGCAGCCTCCAGAACACTAGTTGGGAAGGTCTTCAGGTCAGGATTCTATTGGCCAACAGCAAAGAATGATGCAGCCGAGTTAGTTCAGAGATGCGAAGCCTGCCAATACTTGTCAAAGCAACAACATCTGCCAGCACAGCAGCTGCAGACCATACCAGTAACCTGGCCTTTCGCATGCTGGGGGCTGGACATGATTGGACCTTTCAAGAAAGCTCAAGGGGGATATACTCATGTGTTGGTAGCAATTGACAAGTTCACTAAATGGATAGAATTCAAGCCCATTGCCTCTTTAACTTCTGCTAAGGCCGTGGAATTCATACAAGACATAATATTCAGATTCGGGATACCAAACAGCATTATAACTGATTTAGGGTCCAATTTCACGAGTTCAGAATTCTTTGACTTCTGCGAGCAAAAAAGCATTCAGATCAAGTATGCATCTGTAGCCCACCCAAGAGCCAACGGGCAAGTTGAGCGAGCCAACGGGATGATATTGGATGCACTCAGGAAAAAGATTTTCGATAAGAACGAAAAATTCGCAGGAAAGTGGATAAGGGAATTACCCTATGTTGTTTGGAGCCTAAGAACCCAACCTAGCCGAGCTTTGCATGGAAACACTCCTTTCTTCATGGTCTATGGGTCGGAGGCAGTGCTGCCTGCTGATCTCAAGTTTGGGGCGCCAAGGCTGATTTTTGAAAGCATAGCAGAAGCTGAGACCACCAGGCTGGAGAACATAGACGTACTCGAGGAAGAACGGCTAAGAACAGTAATCCAGTCAGCAAGATACCAGCAGACTCTAAGGCGCTATCACGACAAGGCTGTGCGGCAACGATCCTTTTCAGTTGGGGAGCTCGTCCTTCGCCGAATTCTAACGGGAGAAGGACGACACAAGTTGTCACCCTTATGGGAAGGACCCTTCATAGTAGCAGAAGTCACTCGGCCCGGATCATATCGCCTCACTCAGATGGATGGCACGGAAGTTGGGAATTCCTGGAATATAGAACACCTGAGAAAGTTTTATCCTTAGCCGTACCTCAAAACTGCTGGGATAACAATGATGTACTCTGTAAAGCGGAAATATGTCTTCAATAAAGAAAAGGTTTCGAGGATACTCAATTTGTTTACGATTGACTTGCATTCTTACTTGACTCGGGGTGACCACTATGCCCTGCCAACAGAGCAATCGACTTAAGTCGGCAACGACTTAAGGCGGTGCGACATGCTCACGCTCACTTAACTCGGGGTGACCACTATGCCCTGCTAACGGAGCAATCGACTTGAGTCGGCAACGACTCAAGGCGGTGTGACATGTTCACGCTTTACTTAACCCAGGGCGACCACTATGCCCAGCTAACGAAGCAATCAACTCCAGTTAGCGTCTACTTAAGACCAATGCAACATGCTCTCGCCTATTTAATTCAGGAGATGATTTCCATATCCCACAGACAAAATTCATAGTCATCATGCGTCATAACTACCAAGCTCATTAACTAAAAATTCTGATACAATAAGTGAATGACTATGTTATTCAAATAAACTGGTGTCCTCTAACAAATGTTTAATCATGCAAGCTGCGCGCTCGGAGCATGCGAAATGTTTTCTCTATTTTGCAATATCTTTTCCAGGAGCGGTCGACGAAGAAGGACGACTCGAGGAGTCAGGGGCAGCGTTCACGTCAGCCCTTATGTCTTCAGGAACGACTACGCCAGGTCTCCTCATCAGAATTCGTCCCGCCCGAATGGCCTTATCCATGGCCCTATCGCGTTGGGCTCTCAGAGTATTGGAAGTCTCTTCAGCAACCTTGACAGCCAACTGGGCAGCTTCTAGCTCCTAGGTAACGGATTTCTTGGAAGCACGCAGATTCTTGATGACAACGTCTTTAGCCGATATCAACTCCCGAAGGCGAATCACATCATCCAAGGACTCCTGCAGCTTATAGCGAAGATTGTTCAACTCCTCCATGGAAAAGCGATGACTCCTCTCCAGAATAGTCAACGAGTTGCTAGAATCTCGATACAACCTATCAAGATTGTCACGAGAAGCGGCAAGGATGCGTTTTTCTTCCTGCAAGCGCAAATCGGTTACTTCAGAAAACCAGGCAGATAACAGGAGCACAGCAAAACAAAAGCACCAGTTTCGTATTTCACCTTTTCAGAGTCGAGCTGAGCATGCAGGGAAGAACTCAACGCGTTGGCATCATCTAGGGCGGCAGAGACTTGACTCAGCTCAATCTGACCTTGAGAATACTTTTCCTCAAGATCAGTGCACCGCTGAGACAATTCAGCCCGTTCTTGAGAATGTTTCTCCTCAAGCAGTGTAATCTGTCGAGTCATTCCTAGCGAAGGATAACCAAACAAAGCAAGGTCAGAAGGTGAAACATTCCACAACAAGCACGAAGAAAAGAAAAAGGGGCACTAACCAGCGTTAGTCGCCTCCAACTCGGATACACGGCGATGAAGAGACACCGGATTCCAACACGAAAAGGATGAAGCTACTTCCGGGATAGGAGCGCCATGCAATTTCAGCTGGCTGGTCATCCCGTCCATCAAAACCTGATGAGAAGAGCAGGTGAGCATAATGGCAAGAGTTCATGTAAAAGTCAAACTAAGAAACAGCACAGTACCTGGAGATCGGAGAAGAACGAAGGGATCCCCAAGCCAGGAGAAATCAGATGATAACCCGGCGCAAGGTCGTCACCCGAAGCAGCATGCAATGGAACAGTGGGAATCAGTTCATCTCCTTCAACAGAGCCGGATACTCGATCAACGGGGACGCTGCCCTCCAAAGCGACGCCCCGGCCTGAAGTTTGGGCCACCACCATGCAGCCAGAGTGTGGAGGTGACCCAGCGTGAACGTCCATGGAAGCGCTGGAAGGAGACCCTGTTTGGGCATCCTCGGGGATTGGGCCACAGTTGGCACTGCCCACTTGAGCCGGGTTATCCCCGGCAACACCCTCGGGGGCTGGGCAGTGGCTTGCACTCTTCGCCCGGGCTAAGTCGTCCCCGACGACACCCTCGGGGGCTGGACAGGTATCAACACCATCCCTAGGGTCCAGATTTTCAGCAATAACCATCTCTAAGGTTGATGGGCCCTCGGCTACTTCCATGGAATCAGGACAATCCAGGTTAACATCCCGTCCCTCAAGATCGCGCTCTAAGGTTGATGAGGCACGGGATGACCTCAACCCAGCGTCCGGCACGGCATCACAAGCTTCTGTAACATCATCATCCACTGGCCCTGATAGCAAATCCTCTGGGACCATATCCTCGAGAGTTTGATCAAAGTCGGCCAGGGATATGTTTTGCAGACCAACAAGAGCAGATAAAGCCGGAGAAGGAACCCCACTACTTTCCCCACTAGCGAGGAATTGCCGACTGTTCTTCCGAGTCAGAGGAACCTCATCCTCTTCCTCTTCGTCGTCTTCATCAGCAACAGATGGACCACACCCATTGGGATCAGCAACAGTTGTACCACACCCATTGGGATCAGCAACAGTTGTAGCACACCCATTGGGATCAGCATCAACAAATTCAGGCGCAGGAACCTCCTCATCAGCAAGAACCGAGGGCCCAGCACCCTGATCCAAACTAGATACTCGCCGAATACGTCTCTTCTTCTTTTTCTGCTCATCAACAGGAAGATCAATCTGATTGGTTCGGCGGGGACGCTTTGAGCGAGCACGGACAGGTCTCTGAACATCCAAGATTATACCGACCTCTGGGAGAGGTGCCACCGCCAATGAATCAGCAGGAATAGCGTCAGAAGAATCTTCAGCCAACATGTCAAGCACGGCATTTATTTCAGCATCAGTAGGATCCAACGGCACCTCGAAATGGATTTGTCGTTCATCATCAGGGATTTTCCCAAGTGAGGCAACCAAAGCACTAACCTCCTCGTCAGAAGGCCGCGTTCTAAGGCCCAAATTGCCATCAGTTGAAGGTGGGTTTGACACGAAATGAGTGAAGGCCTTGGCAGGAGGCAGATTCCAGGCTGAATACGCCACCGGAGCACCAACATTGGATACTTTGCCTCTGAGAATCATCTCCAGTCGGCTCACCAAATCTGCAGAAGGGATTCTTCTATCGGTAACTCGAGTTGGATCGGCTAGCCCTTGATACAGATAAGCCGGGTGGACCCTGTCTTTCAGTGGCTGAATGTTTTTGAAAACGAAGTCAGCAACTATAGCTTCAGCAGTCAAACCCCTCTCTTTCAATAGCCCAACTTCAGCTAGCAGCACACTGGCCTCAGCCACCTCTTCGTCTGTAGGAGACTCGGTCCAACTCGGGGTGCGAACATCTGGCTGTCTTCCTGACCGGGGGGGAGAGAATTTCCACAGTTATCAACTATAAACCATTCCAGGCGCCATCCCTTAATGCTGTCTTTAAGGGGGGTCTCAAAATACTCAGTTTTCCGTCCCCGGCGCATCTCCAAGCTGGCACCTCCAACCAACTGATGCTGTCCCCCGGCCATCCCAGGGCGACAATGATACAGGTGTTTCCACAAGCCAAAATGCGGCAGCACGCCAAGAAAAGCCTCACATAAGTGGACGAAGATAGAAATTTGCAGAATTGAGTTAGGGTTCAGATGGGTTAAGTTGATGTGGTAGAAATCAAGAAGACCACGGAAAAAGGGAGAAATAGGAAGGCCAAGGCCGCGGAGAAGAAAGGGAGCGTAAACCACGGACTCGTGGGTATCCTCCGTCGGGACCGTAGTTCCATGGCAAATCCGCCAAGAACAGAGTTCCCGTGGAGGAAGAACCCCAATGGACACGAGGTGGAGGAGTTCGGTTTCAGAGATGATGGACGTGTGGTTACCTGCGAAAGGCAACTGGCTGTTGGGATCAATCGGGGGAATCACCACAGCGGAAGAACTCGCGATTTTCCTTTTGGGAGCCATCTCAATTTCACCAGCGAGCGAATTGGAAGCAAGCGCAGAGAGGATTTGGAAGCAGGAACGCAAGAACTAGGGCGCGGAAAGCAAAGGCGGCTAAAAGTGTAACTCTTATGGGATATTCTCGGACCAGATACCGTTTCAAAAAGTGCCCAGTCATCACTCGGCAGTTATTTCCGAAATCCCGGCATGCCACGTGGTCATTCGGCAGTTATTTCCCAAGGAACTGGTGGGCCCTCTCCTCACTCGGGTGCTAATCCTCGAAATAACTCGGCGTTGCCTCTAAAATGCCGACGTCACTATTCAGTCACTCGGTGTTGCCTCTAAAACGCTGATCTTGAGTTCAATCGTTCGGCATTACTTCTAAAATGCCAACGTTGACCCTTAATCACTCGGCGTTACCTCTAAAATGCTGATCTCGAGTTCAATAACTCGGCGCTGCCTCTAAAGTGCCGACGTCACTATTCAGTCACTCGGCGTTGCCTCTAAAACGCTGATCTTGAGTTCAATCGTTCGGCATTACTTCTAAAATGCCAACGTTGACCCTCAATCACTCGGCGTTGCCTCTAAAACGCTGATCTCGAGTTCAATAACTCGGCGCTGCCTCTAAAATGCCGACGTCACTATTCAGTCACTCGGTGTTGCCTCTAAAACACTGACCTCGGGCTCAACCGTTCGGTATTACTTCTAGAAATGCCAACGTTGACCCTCAATCACTCGGCGTTGCCTCTAAAACGCTGACCTTGAGTCAAATTGTTCGGCATTGCCTCTAAAATGCCGAAGTCACTACTTAATCACTCGGCGTTGCCTCTAAAACGCTGATCTCGAGTTCAATAACTCGGCACTGCCTCTAAAATGCCGACGTCACTATTCAGTCACTCGGTGTTGCCTCTAAAACACTGACCTCGGGCTCAACCGTTCGGTATTACTTCTAGAAATGCCAACGTTGACCCTCAATCACTCGGCGTTGCCTCTAAAACGCTGACCTTGAGTTAAATTGTTCGGCATTGCCTCTAAAATGCCGAAGTCACTACTTAGTCACTCGGCGTTGCCTCTAAAACGATGATCTGGAGTTCAACTACTCGGCATTACTTCTAAAATGTCGACGGCGACTTCCGATCACTCGGCATTACTTCTAAAATGTCGACGTCGACTTCCGATCACTCGGCATTACTCCTAAAGACATTGATACAGACTGCAATATTGCTCGGAAGCATTAGTATAATGATCAAGCTGTTCGTCTATGGCCTCAAAAGACTCAGATTCACAATCAAACGAAACGATTCATCAAAAGGAAACCGGACTTGTTCTTCATTCAAGGGAAGTAACAACATTTACAAATCAACTCATTATGAGTTGATACTTCCCTATTTCTACTACTATACTACACTCTACTGCTACTACTACTACTACGCTACACTATACTATTCTACATTACTAATACTACTACATTATCTAACTATACTATTTCTAATCTATACTAATATTTAAAAGGACCAGTGGCATCTAGCCACTGGCCCTGCCCCTGCCGCCGCCGCCGCTCTTGGTGCCGCCCCCGCCGCCGCCGCTCTTGGTGCCGCCCCTGTCGCCGCCGCCCCTGGTGCAGCCCCCGCCACCGCCGTCGTCGTCGTCGTCGTCGTCGTCATCGTCGTCGTCGTCGTCGTCGTCTCCGCCCTCGCCGCCGTCGTCCGAGTCCTCCTCCTCCGAGGAGTACTCGGACTCATCCGAGCCCTCGAGCCCGGCGCGCTCGACGGCCCGGATGTAGGACCAGACCTCCGCGGCTAACCCCTGGGAGTCGTCCGAGTCATCGGACGACGCCGGGGGAGAGACGGGGGCCGGGGACCTCTCGGACTCGGAGGAGAACTCCTCCTCCGAGTACTCCGAGTCGCCGAAGTCCTCCGATGGAGGAGTCGGCTCACGCTTGCGTTTCTTCCCCATGGAGGCAAGCAGAAAAGAAGAGAAGGAAGCAGTAAGGAATAGCGGAGGGGTGTGAAGAAACCAGAGGAACAACAGCGTTATTTATAGAAGAGAAAGGCAACCGCTCACCTCCAACCGCGATCACTGAACAGTCGCTAAGCATTCAATACACAACTCCACTCGTCCAAAGACACGTCAGGCGGCGGACGCCGTTTCATGCAGCACTACACCCATTGGGACTCCAGTCAACAGTGCAAAGGATATGATTACACTCGCCGTCCCATCACATTACAACTCAGAAGCAGCCGGTTAAAACACTCAGCGTACCAAGCCGTCCCTTGCCCACACCCATTGGGGGGGGACGCCCAGGAATTGTCAGTATATTTTTCAAAATGGTCACATCTGCGCAGAGCATGCAGTAAATGCCTCAAGACAAAAATGAGATATCAACAAGAGTTAAAGGGAAGCCAAGTATAGCCAGCAGAGTGCAAAATATGGACGACAGACATGACTTGAAGACTAGACAGAGAACGTCCATCGAATGTCCAATCGAGTGCAGAGCAAATACACTATGCTACCCAGCAAGATACGGAAGGATTGCAAATTCAGCTGCAAAAGACAAAACATATGCTGACCTCTGAAGCATAATATTGATGACATAGCACGGATGACATCATGCCAACTTTTTTATAAGCAGAAAGAGTAATTTTCAGCAAGAGGACACAAAAAGAAGACCTTCAAGCGAATTATCCTCAAAAAATCCACTTGAAGGTCGGGGGCTACACCCATTGGGTGCACCTTCGGTGCACCCCATGGATTGTCATTCTAAGCCAGGATAGCACCAATCTCTAAGGGCATGGGACAAGATTAAGAAGCCAATCCTCAACCGGAATAAAGGAACACAAATGGAAGTAATCTTTGATGAAGACCTTCGAGTAGATTATTTTCTAAAATCTACTCGAAGCTCGGGGGCTACACCCATTGGGTGCACCTCCGGTGCACCCAATGAAGTCCAGAATCCTACAAACAGGAATGCCGATCTCTAAGGCACAAGCACAAAGCTAGGCTCTGGTCAACAAGTGATCGAAGCAGGAGAGAACAGCAAGGAGTCATTTTTCTTCAAAACACCTACAAGCTGGACCTGGGATCTTCGGGTTGATTACCTCTAAATTAACCCAAAGATCGGGGGCTTGTGGGGGATAGATATCCCCCGGGTCCACTAAAAGAGTAAAGGACCTCACGAAAGGCCCAAGGGCCCAATAAATCGTAAGGTTATTCTTTCGTGGGCCTGGGGAAAGACAACCAGCAACGCAGGGCGACGTGAGGCCGGATTGGTGCAAACCCGGACGGCCCATAGCGTCGAGCCATCGGCCGCAACAGAGATCCGACTTTCCCGCGTCGGGGCCGCCATGCAACGAAGCCACGTGAGGATAAGTCGGCGAGGGTTACGTAAAGGATAATCTCGAGAAGTTCACTATCTTTTAGCTACTTGTTATTATCTTATCCATGTGTACTGCCCCACGGTCAAGTATATAAGGCCTAGGGGGCACCCCTTCAGAACGATCGACCCATTACTTAGCCACCCACATCAACTCTCTGTATTCTCGATCCAGAGAGCTCTCTTGTAATCATATCCACCAAGCATACTCATCAGGACGTAGGGTGTTACGCATCACTAAGCGGCCCGAACCTGTAAATCTCGTCCACCGTCCCTCGTGCGATCGGCACGAACCATTCTGCTACAGTTGTCGACACCTTCCTACTCCTAAAACACCTTGAGGGGCAACCCCGGGTGTGCGGTCGGACCCTAAACACCGACAGTTCCGACCGTTGGAGCTCTGACTTCTGGGCCCGCCTAGATGTCCGGTGGCGCACCGGACATGTACTGTAGAGTGTCCGGTGCGCCAGCATGGGCGTTCCTGACCTCTGCGCGCGCTGGCGCGCAATAAATGCGCTGCAGGTAGCCGTTGGCGCCTGAAGTAGCCGTTGCCCCGCTGTTACACCGGACAGTCCGGTGTACATCGAACATGTCCGGTGAATTATAGCGGAGCAGCCGAAGCGAATTCCCGAGGCTGGCGAGTTTCTGAGGCCGCTCTTCCTTGGAGCACCGGACATCGTCCGGTGTGCACCGGACAGTCCGGTGAATTATAGTGGAGTTGCCTCTGGATTTTCCCGAAGACGACGAGTTTGCAGTCGGTCTTCCCTGGTGCACCGGACACTGTCCGGTGGTGCACCGGACAGTCCGGTGCACCAGTCCAGGGTGCCTTCGGTTGGCCCTTGCTCCTTTGTTTGAACCCTTTCTCTTGATCTTTTTATTGGCTTATGGTGAACCTTTGGTACCTGTAGAACTTATAAACTTGGGCAAACTAGTTAGTCCAATTATTTGTGTTGGGCAATTCAACCACCAAAATTATTTAGGAACTAGGTGTAAGCCTAATTCCCTTTCAATCTCCCCCTTTTTGGTGATTGATGCCAACACAAACCAAAGCAAATATAGAAGTGCATAATTGAACTAGTTTGCATAACGAAAGTCCAAAGGTTGCTCGGAATTGAGCCAATAAATATCACTTACTAGATATGCATGGATTGTTTCTTTATTTTAACATTTTGGACCACGCTTGTACCACATGTTTTGTTTTTGCAAATTCTTTTTGTAAATCCTTTTCAAAGTCCTTTTGCAACATAGTCAAAGGTAAATGAATAAGATTTTTCAAAGCATTTTCAAGTTTGAAATTTTCTCCCCTTGTTTCAAATGCTTTTCCTTTGACTAAACAAAACTCCCCCTCAAATAAATTCTCCTCTTAGTGTTCAAGAGGGTTTTAAGATATCAATTTTGAAAATACTACTTTCTCCCCCTTTAGAACACAAAGAGATACCAATTTGAAATTTACCAATGAAAAATCATCAATTTTTAAAATTAGGGGGGTGGTGCGGTCCTTTTGCTTTGGGCCAATACTTTCTCCCCCTTTGGCATGAATCGCCAAAAACGGATACTTGGAATGAAATATAGGCCCTTCCCTAACTATTTTCTCCCCTTTGGCAAATAAAACATATGAGTGAAGATTATACCAAAGATGGAGAGTGAAGCGGAGCGATGGCGAAGGGTGAGTAGTAGAGTGGAGTGGAAGCCTTTGTCTTCGCCGAAGACTCCAATTCCCTTTCAATATACCTATGACTTGGTTTGAAATACACTTGAAACACATTAGTCATAGCATATAAAAGAGTCATGATCAAAGGTATACTTATGAGCTATGTGTGCAAATTAGCAAAAGAAATTCCTAGAATCAAGAATATTGAGCTCATGCCTAAGTTTGGTAAAAGTTTGTTCATCAAGTGGCTTGGTAAAGATATCGGCTAATTGATCTTTAGTATTAATGTATGAAATCTCGATATCCCCCTTTTGTTGGTGATCCCGAAGAAAATGATACCAAATGGCTATGTGTTTAGTGCGGCTATGCTCGATGGGATTATCCGCCATGCGGATTGCACTCTCATTATCACATAGAAGAGGAACTTTGGTTAATTTGTAACCATAGTCCCACAGGGTTTGCCTTATCCAAAGCAATTGCGTGCAACAATGACCTGCGGCAATATACTCGGCTTCGGCGGTAGAAAGAGCGACCGAATTTTGCTTCTTTGAAGCCCAAGACACCAAGGATCTTCCCAAGAACTGGCAAGTCCCCGATGTGCTCTTCCTATTAATCTTACACCCCGCCCAATCGGCATCCGAATAACGAATTAAATCAAATGTGGATCCCTGAGGGTACCAAAGCCCAAACTTAGGAGTATAAGCCAAATATCTCAAGATTCGTTTTACGGCCGTAAGGTGTGATTCCTTAGGGTCGGCTTGGAATCTTGCACACATGCATACGGAAAGCATAATGTCCGGTCGAGATGCACATAAATAGAGTAATGAACCAATCATCGACCGGTATACCTTTTGATCCACTGACTTACCTCCCGTGTCGAGGTCGAGATGCCCATTTGTTCCCATGGGTGTCTTGATGGGCTTGGCATCCTTCATTCCAAACTTGATTAGAATGTCTTGTGTATACTTTGTTTGGCAAATGAAGGTGCCCTCTTGGAGTTGCTTGACTTGGAATCCTAGAAAATACTTCAACTCCCCCATCATAGACATCTCGAATTTCTGTGTCATGATCCTACTAAATTCTTCACATGTAGATTCGTTAGTAGACCCAAATATAATATCATCAACATAAATTTGGCATACAAACAAATCATTGTCAAGAGTTTTAGTGAATAAAGTAGGATCGGCCTTGCCGACTTTGAAGCCATTAGCAATAAGGAAATCTCTAAGGCATTTATACCATGCTCTTGGGGCTTGCTTGAGCCCATAAAGCGCCTTAGAGAGCCTATAAACATGGTTAGGGTACTTACTATCTTCAAAGCCGGGAGGTTGCTCAACATAGACCTCCTCTTTGATCGGTTCGTTGAGGAAGGCACTCTTCACGTCCATTTGGTAAAGCTTGAAGCCATGGTAAGTAGCATAGGCCAATAATATACGAATTGACTCAAGCCTAGCTACGGGTGCATAGGTTTCACCAAAAGCCAATGCCATCCTTGTCACCACACCATGCTCATCTTGCTTGTTGCGGAAGACCCACTTGGTTCCTACAACATTTTGGTTAGGACGTGGAACTAAATGCCATACCTCGTTCCTTGTGAAATTGTTGAGCTCCTCTTGCATCGCCATCACCCAATCCGAATCTTGAAGTGCTTCCTCTACCCTGTGTGGCTCAATAGAGGAAACAAAGGAGTAATGCTCACAAAAATGTGCAACACGAGATCGAGTGGTTACCCCCTTATGAATGTCGCCGAGGATGGTGTCGACGGGGTGATCTCGTTGTATTGCTTGGTGGACTCTTGGGTGTGGCGGCCTTGGTTCTTCATCCTCCTTATCTTGATCATTTGCATCTCCCCCTTGATCATTGCCGTCATCTTGAGGTGGCTCATCTCTTTGAACTTCTCCTTCATCAACTTGAGCCTCGTCCTCATTTTGAGTAGGTGGAGATGCTTGCGTGGAGGAGGAAGGTTGATCTTGTGCATGTGGAGGCTCTTCGGATTCCTTAGGACACACATCCCCAATGGACATGTTCCTAAGTGCGATGCATGGAGCCTGTTCTTCACCTATCTCATCAAGATCAACTTGCTCTACTTGAGAGCCGTTAGTCTCATCAAACACAACGTCACAAGAAACTTCAACTAGTCCTGAGGACTTGTTAAAGACTCTATATGCCCTTGTGTTTGAATCATATCCTAGTAAAAAGCCTTCTACAGTTTTAGGAGCAAATTTAGATTTTCTACCTCTTTTAACAAGAATAAAGCATTTGCTACCAAAGACTCTAAAATATGAAATATTGGGCTTTTTACCGGTTAGGAGTTCATAGGATGTCTTCTTGAGGATTCGGTGTAGATATAACCGGTTGATAGCGTAGCAGGCGGTGTTGACCGCCTCGGCCCAAAACTGATCCGGTGTCTTGTACTCATCAAGCATGGTTCTTGCCATGTCCAATAGAGTTCGATTCTTCCTCTCCACTACACCATTTTGTTGTGGAGTGTAGGGAGAAGAGAACTCATGCTTGATGCCCTCCTCCTCAAGGAAGTCTTCTATTTGTGAGTTCTTGAACTCTGTCCCATTGTCGCTTCTGATTTTCTTGATCCTTAAGCCGAACTCATTTTGAGTTCGTCTCAAGAATCCCTTTAAGGTCTCTTGGGTATGAGATTTTTCCTGCAAAAAGAACACCCAAGTGAAGCGAGAATAATCATCCACAATAACTAGACAGTACTTACTCCCGCCGATGCTTATGTAAGCGATCGGGCCGAATAAATCCATGTGTAGGAGCTCCAGTGGCCTGTCACTTGTCATGATGTTTTTGTGTGGATGATGAGTGCCAACTTGCTTCCCGGCTTGGCATGCGCTACAAATCCTGTCTTTCTCAAAATGAACATTTGTTAGTCCTAAAATGTGTTCTCCCTTTAGAAGCTTATGAAGATTCTTCATTCCAACATGGGCTAGTCGGCGGTGCCAGAGCCAACCCATGTTAGTCTTAGCAATTAATCAAGTGTCGAGTTCAGCTCTATCAAAATCTACCAAGTATAGCTGACCCTCTAACACTCCCTTAAGTGCTATTGAATCATCACTTCTTCTAAAGACAGTGACACCTATATCAGTAAAGAGACAGTTGTAGCCCATTTGACATAATTGCGAAACGGAAAGCAAATTGTAATCCAAAGAATCTACAAGAAAAACATTGGAAATGGAATGGTCAGGAGATATAGCTATTTTACCCAAACCTTTGACCAAATCTTGGTTTCCATCCCCGAATGTGATAGCTCGTTGGGGATCTTGGTTTTTCTCGTAGGAGGAGAACATCTTCTTCTCCCCCGTCATGTGGTTTGTGCACCCGCTATCGATGATCCAACTTGAGCCCCCGGATGCATAAACCTACAAGATAAGTTTAGTTCTTGACTTTAGGTACCCAAACGGTTTTGGGTCCTTTGGCATTAGATACAAGAACTTTGGGTACCCAAACACAAGTCTTGGAGCCCTTGTGTTTGCCCCCAACAAACTTGGCAACTACCTTGCCGGATTTGTTAGTCAAAACATAAGATGCATCAAAAGTCTTAAATGAAATGCCATGATCATTTGATGCACTAGGAGCTTTCTTTCTAGGCAACTTAGCACGAGTTGGTTGCCTAGAGCTAGATGTCTCACCCTTATACATAAAAGCATGATTAGGGCCAGAGTGAGACTTCCTAGAATGAATTCTCCTAATTTTGCTCTCAGGATAACCGGCAGGGTATAAAATGTAACCCTCGTTATCCTAAGGCATGGGAGCCTTGCCCTTAACAAAATTTGACAATCTTTTAGGAGGGGCACTAAGTTTGACATTGTCTCCCCTTTGGTAGCCAATGCCATCCTTGATGCCAGGGCGTCTCCCATTATAGAGCATACTTCTAGCAAATTTAAACTTTTCATTTTCTAAGTTATGCTCGGCAATTTTAGCATCTAATTTTGCTATATGATCATTTTGTTGTTTAATTAATACCATGTGATCATGAATAGCATTGATATCAACATCTCTACATCTATCACAAATGGACACATGCTCAATAGTAGATGCAGAGGGTTTGCAAGAATTAAGTTTAACAATCTTAGCACGCAAAATATCATTGTTATCTCTAAGATTGGAAATTGTAACATTGCAAACATCTAATTCTTTAGCCTTAGCAATCAATTTCTCATTCTCATTTCTAAGGCTAGCAATAGAGACATTCAACTCATCAATCCTAGCAAGTAAATCAACATTATCATCTCTAGGATTGGAAGTTGAAATAGTACAAACATGCGAATCAACCTTAGCTAACAATTTAGCATTCTCATTTCTAAGGTTGTCAATGGTCTCATGGCAAGTGCTTAGCTCACTAGATAATTTTTCACATTTTTCAACTTGTAGAGCATAAGCATTTTTAACCTTAACATGCTTTTTGTTTTCCTTAATAAGGAAGTCCTCTTGGGAATCCAAAAGGTCATCCTTTTCATGAATAGCACTAATTAATTCATTTAATTTTTCCTTTTGTTCCATGTTAAGGTTGGCAAAAAGGGTACGCAAATTATTCTCCTCATCACTAGCATTATCATCACTAGAGGATTCATATTTAGTGGAGGATTTAGATTTAACCTTCTTCCTTTTGCCGTCCTTTGCCATGAGGCACTTGTGGCCGACGTTGGGGAAGAGGAGTCCCTTAGTGATGGCGATGTTGGCGGCGTCCTCGTCGTCGGAGGAGGAGTCGGTGGAGCTCTCGTCGGAGTCCCACTCGCGGCACACGTGGGCATCGCCGCCCTTCTTCTTGTGGTACCTCTTCTTTTCTCTCCTCTTGCCCTTCTTGTCGTTATCCCTGTCACTATCACTTGATAATGGACATTTAGCAATAAAGTGACTGGGCTTACCACACTTGTAGCAAACCTTCTTGGAACGGGATTTGTAATCCTTCCCCTTCCGTTGCTTGAGGATTTGGCGAAAGCTTTTGATGATTAAAGCATCTCCTCATTGTCGAGCTTGGAGGCGTCAATTGGTTGTCTACTCGGTGTAGACTCCTCCTTCTTCTCCTCCGTCGCCTTAAATGCCACCGGTTGTGCTTCAGACGTGGAGGGTTCATCAAGCTCGTTGATCTTCTTTGAGCCTTTAATTATACATTCAAAGCTCACAAAATTCCCGATTACTTCCTCGGGAGTCATTAGTGTATATCTTGGGTTGCCACGAATTAATTGTACTTGAGTAGGGTTAAGGAAAATAAGTGATCTTAAAATAACCTTAACCACCTCGTGGTCATCCCATTTCTTGCTCCCGAGGTTGCGCACTTGGTTCACCAAGGTTTTGAGCCGGTTGTACATATCTTGTGGCTCCTCCCCTTGGCGAAGACGGAAGCGACCGAGCTCCCCCTCGATCGTTTCCCGCTTGGTGATCTTGGTGAGTTCATCACCCTCGTGCGCGGTCTTGAGAAGGTCCCAAATCTCCTTTGCACTCTTCAACCCTTGTACCTTGTTATATTCCTCTCTACTTAGAGAGGCGAGGAGTATGGTTGTGGCATGGGAGTTGAAGTGCTCGATTTGGGCCACTTCGTCCGTATCATAGTCTTCGTCCCCTATGGATGGTACCTGTGCTCCAAACTCAACAACATTCCATATACTTTTGTGGAGTGAGGTTAGATGAAATTTCATTAAATCACTCCACCTAGCATAATCTTCGCCATCAAAGGTTGGCGGTTTGCCTAATGGAACGGAAAGTAATGGAGTATGTCTAGATGTACGAGGATAGTGTAAGGGGATCTTACTAAACTTCTTGCGCTCTTGGCGCTTAGAAGTTACAGACGACGCATCGGAGTCGGAGGTCGATGTTGATGAAGTGTCGGTCTTGTAGTAGACCACTTTCCTCATCCTCTTGTGCTTGTCGCCTTTCCGATGCGACTTGTGGGAAGAAGATTTTTCCTTCTTCTCTTTGTGGTGTGAAGAAGAAGATCTTTTCTCCTTCCGTTTGGAGGAGTCCTTCTTCTTCTCCTTCCTCTTGGTGCGGGACTCTTCCGATGAAGTGCTCCCGTGGCTCGTAGTGGGCTTGTCGCCGGTCTCCATCTCCCTCTTGGTGTGATCTCCCGACATCACTTCGAGCGGTTAGGCTCTAATGAAGCACCGGGCTCTGATACCAATTGAAGGTCGCCTAGAGGGGGGGGGGTGAATAGGGCGAAACTGAAATTTACAAAATTAATCACAACTACGAGTTGGGTTAGTGTTAGAAATAATAATGAGTTCGAGAGAGAGGGCGCAAAACAAATCGCAAGCGAATGAAGAGTGTGACACGCGGATTTGTTTTACCGAGGTTCGGTTCTCGCAAACCTACTCCCCGTTGAGGAGGCCACAAAGGTCGGGTCTCTTTCAACCCTTACCCTCTCTCAAACGGTCCCTCGGACCGAGTGAGCTTTTCTCTTCTCAATCACTTGGAACACAAAGTTCCCACAAGGACCACCACAAGATTGGTGTCTCTTGCCTCAATTACAAGTGAGTTTGATCGCAATGAAGAATCAAAGAAGGAAGAAAGCAATCCAAGCGCAAGAGCTCGAAAGAACACAAGCAAACCTCTCTCACTAATTGCTAGGGCGTTGTGTGGAGTTTGGAGAGGATTTGATCACTTTGGTGTGTCTAGAATTGAATGCTAGAGCTCTTGTAAGTAGTTGAAGTGGGAAAACTTGGATGCAATGAATGTGGGGTGGTTGGGGGTATTTATAGCCCCAACCACCAAACTAGCCGTTTGGTGGGGCTGTCTGCCGAATGGCGCACCGGACAGTCCGGTGCACACCGGACATGTCCGGTGCGACAGCCACGTCACCAGGCCGTTAGGGTTCCGGCCGTTGGAGCTCTGACTTCTGGGCCCGCCTGGATGTCCGGTGGCGCACCGGACATGTACTGTAGAGTGTCCGGTGCGCCAGCATGGGCGTTCCTGACCTCTGCGCGCGCTGGCGCGCAATAAATGCGCTGCAGGTAGCCGTTGGCGCCTGAAGTAGCCGTTGCCCCGCTGTTACACCGGACAGTCCGGTGTACATCGGACATGTCCGGTGAATTATAGCGGAGCAGCCGAAGCGAATTACCGAGGCTGGCGAGTTTCTGAGGTCGCTCTTCCTTGGAGCACCGGACACTGTCCGGTGTGCACCGGACAGTCCGGTGAATTATAGTGGAGTTGCCTCTGGATTTTCCCGAAGACGACGAGTTTGCAGTCGGTCTTCCCTGGTGCACCGGACACTGTCCGGTGGTGCACCGGACAGTCCGGTGCACCAGTCCAGGGTGCCTTCGGTTGGCCCTTGCTTCTTTGTTTGAACCCTTTCTCTTGATCTTTTTATTGGCTTATGGTGAACCTTTGGTACCTGTAGAACTTATAAACTTGGGCAAACTAGTTAGTCCAATTATTTGTGTTGGGCAATTCAACCACCAAAATTATTTAGGAACTAGGTGTAAGCCTAATTCCCTTTCAACTAGCACGAGTGAAGTTGATAAAATAAAATTTGCTCGGGATGCCTACATGATTAGTAGACACCCCTCAATTAAGGATGGTCTTGGCTTCAAGAGAGAAGTCAAGAACTTAACAAGCCATAAGGCTTCCATCTCCACCAAGGAGAAAGGGAAGGCCCCTATGGCTAATAGTATTCAAAAGAACCATGCTTTCTTATACCATGATAGGAAATATTCTAGGAATGTTCATCATGATAGAAATTGCAATAATGTTGTTTCACATGCTTATGATTCATATGCAATGACTGCTTCTAGTTCTCATGTTGTGCATGGTAGAGATATGCCTAGGAAAAATATTCATCATGTGCCTAGAAAGAATATTGTTCATGTTCCTAGGAAAGTAATTAATGAACCTTCTACAATTTTTCATACTTGCAATGCTTCCTTTGCTATTTGTAGAAAGGATAAGAAGGTAGTTGCTAGGAAATTAGGGGCAAGATGCAAGGGAGATAAAACTTGCATTTGGATCCCTAAGACCATTGTCACTAACCTTGTAGGACCCAACAAGAGTTGGGTACCTAAGACCCAAGCCTAAATTTGCCTTGCAGGTTTATGCATCCGGGGGCTCAAGCTGGATTATCGACAGCGGATGCACAAACCACATGACGGGGGAAAAGAGGATGTTCACCTCCTACGTCAAGAACAAGGATTCCCAAGATTCAATCATATTCGGTGATGGGAACCAAGGCAAGGTGAAAGGGTTAGGAAAGATTGCTATTTCATCCGAGCACTCTATTTTAATGTGTTTTTAGTTGAGTCACTTGGATATAATTTGTTATCTGTAAGTCAACTATGCAATATGGGATATAATTGTTTATTCACAAATGTAGACGTGTCTGTCTTTAGAAGGTGTGATGGTTCACTAGCTTTTAAGGGTGTACTAGACGACAAACTTTATTTAGTTGATTTTGCAAAAGAGGAGGCCGGTCTAGATGCATGCTTAATTGCTAAGACTTGCATGGGCTGGCTATGGCATCGCCGTTTAGCACATGTGGGGATGAAGAACCTTCACAAGCTTCTAAAGGGAGAACACGTGATAGGTCTAACTAATGTGCATTTCGAAAAAGATAGACCTTGTGCAGCTTGTCAAGCAGGCAAACAGGTGGGAAGCTCTCATCACACCAAAAATGTGATGACCACATCAAGACCTTTGGAGATGCTTCATATGGACCTCTTCGAACCCGTCGCCTATCTAAGTATAGGAGGAAGTAAGTATGGTCTTGTTATAGTTGATGATTTTTCCCGCTTCACTTGGGTATTCTTTTTGCAGGATAAATCTGAAACCCAAGGGACCCTCAAGCGCTTCCTAAGGAGAGCTTGAAAGTTCCCTTTGACCCGGAAACAGGATCTGGATGTCGCCTAGAGGGGGGGTGAATAGGCGAATAAAACTTATTACTTTAAAACTTAAATTCTTACTCTACTCGAAGACTTAGTACGCAGTGGAGTGAGAAGACTCTTCGAGTAGGTTGCAGCGGAATAGAAGATCCTGTCTCAAAATGTCCTGCACTTCAAATAAAGCTTATACCATAGATAAGTATTGAAGTGCAGATATAAAGACGAGTAAGACAGAGAGTCAGGATACAATACAGAACAGAGCACACAGACGCAAGGATTTATCCCGAGGTTCGGCCAAGCCTAAAATGCTTGCCTAGTCCTCGTTGGAGTTAGCCACACTTGGGCTTGGAGTCTATTTCAACTCCTTCCTCCGTTTGCTCAGATTTGTCAGTATGACAGATAGAGCCTTTCACTATTGAGTTTGTTACAATGAAACCGCGGCTGCTTACAATCTTCTTGGCAGCACCCCGGCAGAGTAACGATACGCTCAAGACCTTGCTCCTGCTCTTAGCAGCACTTCTCCTCTCTCTAAAGGCTTATAGCTGTGCCTTCTACACAAACTATAGAGATACACACAAGAGGGAGAGTGAGAATTGATTCGAGTGATTTCTACACTTGTTGGCTGCCCTTGTACATTGCTTGAGGCGCCTAGGGGTCCCTTTTATAGGCACAAGGGGCCTAAGAGCCGTTGGAAGCAATCCAGGAAGGCAAATCTTGCCTTCAGTCGGGTGGCGCTCCAGACAGTCCGGTGCACCACCGGACACTGTCCGGTGCCTGATCTCCTTCCATAAATGGAGCAGTCGACCGTTGCAGTCCTGGAGCCGTTGGCGCACCGGACACTGTCCGGTGCACACCGGACAGTCCGGTGCCCCCATCTGACCGTTGGCTCAGCCATGCGTCACGCGCGGATTGCACGGCCGACCGTTGTCCCAAACGACCGTTGGCTCACCGGACAGTCCGGTGCACCACCGGACAGTCCGGTGAATTTTAGCCGTACGTCGCCAAACTCCTCCCGAGAGCAGCCTGTTCACCGGAGTTCAGCCTGGCGCACCGGACACTGTCCGGTGCACCACCGGACACTCCGGTGTGCCAGACCGAGCTGAGTCTTGGTTGTACACAGCCAAGCCTTTTGCACCTCTTTCCTTTTCTTATTCTTTCTGTTTCTAACACTTAGACAAGTATATTAGTACACAAAACCAATGTACTAAGTCTAGAAACATACCTTCTCTTAATTATTACATCTATAGCATTTGACATGCTTGATCTTTGATGTTGGACTCATAAATCATCAAGTCAGCTTGACTTGATCTAGATTGACATTTCTTAGCTCCAACATCCTGCAAAGGTCACATAGAACATCTCCAAACATAGGAACAACCCAAACTAAAGATCAAGGTGAACTTAGCTCTTTTGGGCTGCTTCCAGTTCTGGTTTTGACACTTGTTCTCCTTCTAGTGACCTTGATCTCCTTCTTAGAGCTTGATCTTGAGCCTTATGACTTACACCACATAACTGTAGCTGTTACCTCATTGGTTGTAAGTCACGTCCTTATGTAGTGATCCTTGATGTGCCGTAGCTGTTCTCAACTCGATCACCCTTGACTTTGCAAGCCTTCTTCTTCACCCTTGGCTTTGGGTTCCTCAGCCTCCTTGACCTTCTCCCGTGCACTTGGTACCTCGAAGCTCTTCTTGCCTCCGTCCTTAGCTTGATCAGTTGTCTCCGAGCTACGCACCCGAGTATCACTTTTGCAATGTCCATCTTACTTGTGATGTCCATCATGTATCCATAATCCAGTTCTTGGACCATCACATTTGTTCACTTGTGTTGAATCCTGTTAGCTTTACATTAAGCACCTGTTCAACACTTAGCACACCTGTTAGTCCTTTAATTGAGTTGTCATCCAAACACCAAAACCCACAAGAGAGCTTTCAATCTCCCCCTTTTTGGTGACTGATGGCAACACAATTAAAGCTTATATAAGAGTGAAATTTAAGGCACAAATTGAGTTCTAAGATTGTAGAATGCTCCCCCTAAATATGTGCTTGCATTAAAAACTTAGCTTTGGCCTTAAATGCCAAAATGCACATACTTAGGCTAAATCGAAGCGTTGCTACACCTTAGCACCTGTGGGATGCATTGTGTCAAGGATCAAACCATGATGCATATAACACACGAATGCACAGAATCAGAGTTAAACACTATTCAATTTAGTGGATATTTCACAAGAGTATCAACCTACCACTATTCACCATTAAGATACCAAAATAAACTAAGATACTAATTTAAAGCAATCTTAAAGCACCATTATCCATATGCACCATTATCCACAACCATATGCACCATTATCCACATGACTATCTATTTCAGAATGAACACAATAGATGCCAATTAATTCATAGCAGTGGAAGCACTAATACTGCACGAAGCATATGAATAACACACTAGCAAAGCTTAAACTAACACATCACCCCTTTGGATAAGCTTTCCTCTCAGGTTGAGATAAGCTTTAATACACAAATTCTCCCCCTTTGACATCAAACACCAAAAACCATACTCAATCAAGAACATAGGATGATGTCAAGGGACAACAGGAAGTTAAGGAGGAAAAACCACTATCAAAACTCCCCCTTACTTATTGAGCATATGCACTACCAACATTTAAGTAAGATACATATACGCAAAAAGATGAATACTTCCTTTTGTACCTTTACCATGTTGTAGTGTACTTCCCATCTTGAAAGTATTTAATCTCTCAAGAGCTTCTCCACACTTGTGCCTGATTCTTTATCCTAACCTTTTCTTGTTGCTAAGACACCAAACTTAGAACAAGTTATAGTATTGGGCACAAGAAGAAACTTCTATTCTAATGATTATCATAGGATCTCAATTTAAAGTTCCCTATCACGGCTACCAATTGAGAGATACCAATTGCAAGATCATTTATTGTTGTCGGTGTTTCGAGACCGGGGGGTCCCTCGGGCCGACGAGTGAGTGTCGCCGCGTGCCCCAGCCCAGATGGGTCGAGCGTGTGGGCGAGCGCGAAGGGGGGAAAGGAGCGAGGCGGCCGGAGACCGACGTGAGAGAGAGGTGGGAATCCCGTGGCCTTCGTGTTCGTCCCGCGCCCAGGTCGGGTGCGCTTGCAGTAGGGGGTTACAAGCGTCCACGCGGGAGAGGGAAGCGAGCGGCCCCAAGAGAGCGCCTGTCCCGTCCTCGTCCCCGCGCGGCCAACCTTCTCTAAGAAGGCCCTGGTCCTTCCTTTTATAGGCGTAAGGAGAGGATCCAGGTGTACAATGGGGGTGTAGCAGAGTGCTACATGTCTAGCGGGGGAGAGCTAGCGCCCTAAGTACATGCCGATGTGGCAGCCGGAGAGATTTTGGCACCCAGCTGGTGTGAAGTCGTGGCCGTCGGAGGAGCGACGGAGCCTGGCGGAGGGACAGCTGTCGGAGCGGTTGAGTCCTTGCTGACGTCCTCCTGCTTCCGTAAGAGAGCTGAGAGCCGCCGTCGTCACAGAGCATGCGGGGCGCCATCATTGCCTATCTGGCGGAGCTAGCCAGATGGGACACCGGTCTTGTTCTCTGCGGCCCGAGTCAGCTCGGGGTAGGGTGATGATGGCGCTTCCTATTGACGTGGCTGGCCTGCGCCCTAGGTCGGGCGACGTGGAGGCTCCTCCGAAGCCGAGGTCGAGTCTGTCTTCCATGGCCGAGGCCGAGTCCGAGCCCCTGGGTCGGGCGAGGCGGAGGTCGTTCGGCAGAGGCCAGGGCGGAGTCCGAGCCCTAGGGTCAGGCGAAGCGGAGTTCGTCGTCTTCTGGGGCTGAGCCCGAGTCCGAGCCCTGGGTCGGGCGGAGCGGAGTTCGCCGTCTTCCGGGACTTAGCCCGAGTCCGAGCCCTGGGTCGGGCAGAGCGGAGTTCGCCGTCTTCCGGGACTTAGCCCGAGTCCGAGCCCTGGGTCGGGCGGAGCGGAGTTCGCCGTCTTCCGGGACTTAGCCCGAGTCCGAGCCCTGGGTCGGGCGGAGCGGAGTTCGCCGTCTTCCGGGACTTAGCCCGAGTACGAGCCCTGGGTCGGGCGGAGCGGAGTTCGCCGTCTTCCGGGGCTTAGCCCGAGTCCGAGCCCTGGGTCGAGCGGAGCGGAGTTCGCTGTCTTCCGGGACCTAGCCCGAGTCCGAGCCCTGGGTCGGGCGGAGCTTCCTATGGTGCCTTTGGCAGGGCCTTACTGCCTGTCAGTCTCACTCTGTCAAGTGGCACTGCAGTCGGAGTGGCGTAGGCGGCGTTGTCCTTCTGTCAGGCCGGTTAGTGGAGCGGTGAAGTGACGGCGGTCACTTCGGCTCTGCCGGGGGGCGCGCGTCAGGATAAAGGTGTCAGGTCACCTTTGCATTAAATGCTCCTGCGACTTGGTCGGTCGGTGCGGCGATTTAGTTAGGGTTGCTTCTTAGCGAAGGCAGGGCCTCGGGCGAGCCGGAAATATGTCCGCCGTTGGAGGGGGGCCTCGGGCGAGACGGAAACCCTCCGGGGTCGGCTGCCCTTGTCCGAGGCTAGGCTCGGGCAAGGCGCGATCGAGTCGCTCGAATGGACTGATCCCTGACTTAATCGCACCCATCAGGCCTTTGCAGCTTCATGCTGATGGGGGTTACCAGCTGAGAATTAGGAGTCTTGAGGGTACCCCTAATTATGGTCCCCGACAGTAGCCCCCGAGCCTCGAAGGAAGTGTTAGCACTCGCTTGGAGGCTTTAGTCGCACTTTTTTGCAAGGGGACCAGCCTTTCTCGGTTGCATTTTGTTCCGGTGGGTGCGCGCGAGCGCACCCGCCGGGTGTAGCCCCCGAGGCCTCGGAGGAGTGGTTTCACTCCTTCGAGGTCTTAATGCCTCGCGTAATGCTTCGGCTGGTCTGGTTGTTCCCTCATGCGAACTGGCCGTAGCCCGGGTGTACGGTCGGGGCCCAAGCTCTCGGGCTGGTATGTTGACGCTGTCAACGGTTCGGCCAGAGCCGGGTTTGCGAGAGCAGCCATCGAGCCTCCGCACAGGGCGAGAGGGCGATCAGGGACAGACTCGGCTTTTTTACATATGCCCCTGCGTCGCCTTTCCGCAAGGAGGAGGGGGGAAAGCGCCATGTTACCCTCGATGGGCGCCGAACATGGTGTCTCCGGTGAGCTGCAAGCGGGTAATCCGAGTGGACGTCCGTGCCCCGTTCGTTAGGGGTCGGCTAGGGGCCCAGAGGCACGCCCAAAAGTACCTGCGGGTGATCTGCCGGACCCGGTCCCCTGGCGACGGGGTCCGAGGGCTTGATGCCTCCCTCTGATGGGATTCCGTTACAAGATCGCTCCCGCTGGTCTCGGAAATGTCCTAGGGTACCTCGGGAGCGCAGCCCGAGCCTTGGTTATGTATCGAACGTACCCCTGGTCATCCCTCGCTCGGCGTCTGAGGCGACTGTGAACCCTTCGGGGGCCAGCCTTCGAACCCCTGATTAGTAATGGGCGCGGAGCCCGAGTAGCCTGAGGCGGCCGTGGAACCCTTCGGGGGGCCGGCCTTCGAACCTCTGACCAGTAGTGGGTGTAGGGCCCACGCGATCTGAGGCGGCTGTTGAAACCCTTCGGGGGGCCAGCCTTCGAACCTCTGATCAGTAAGGAGGCTCGGAGCCTGGTTCCTTCACGGGGAAGGATCCTTTTTGGGGTATCCCCCTTTCCCGGTCCCTGCTGCAGGAGATAGAGAAAGAGGAAAAAAGGAAAAGGATACGAAATCGAACGTCGCGGCGTACCTTTTTTGGCGCGGTTATTTTGGTGAAGGCGAAGCATCGCCCGCTTTTCCTGCCAGAAGCGCCGCCTGTCCCGCCGCGGAGTTAATGCGACGGGGCGAGCGGTTGGCGGGGCGACCGTTGCGCGTGCGCGAGCCGTTCGAGGAACGGATCACGGGCGCGTTGTCTTCACGCCGTGAGAGGGGGTTCTCTTGCTGCCCCCGGATGGGACGTGAGCTTGGCTGACGACGTGACCGCTGCTCCCGCCCGCCTGCCACCGTCATTACTGCCGGCCCACTTTTGGCCGCATTGACCGCCGCGTCAGGCTGGCACTGCTGGGTCGTGCGCCTGGTCGCCTCGAGTCGCGGTATTGGTTCCACAATCGAGGAGGCGCGGTGGTGGCGCAAGTGGCGGTGCAGTTGCTTGCATGCAGCATCCGGCGCGCCAGTTGCGTGACGCGTGGGCCTGGGCCTCCATGCTGGCGTGTCGGGAGTCGGAGAAGCGCGTCCACTTGGCGCGGTTGCATGCCGCCTGCATGGCTGCCCGCCTCTTTCGCCCGTCGGTCTGGGCAAAAGTGGAGGGTCACTTGTAACCGCTGGGCGGTTGTGTACACCACGCGCGGCGGTTTGGCTTCTTCTGCTCTGAGCCGGTTTGCATGACATGCGGGACCCAGCCCCCGCGCCGCAGGGGAGGGCCTTGGAGCGTGTTGGAGAAGACTCAGCCCGTGACGGTTGAGTGCGCAAGTAGGGAGAGTTGCCTTTAAAAGGAGGGCGACCCCTTCCGGAAGGCGACCATGTCTTCTCGCTCCCTTATGCATCGCGTCTTTCCACCTTCCAAGCCCCCGGATGGGGGATACCCGCCGTCTTTTCGCCTCATCGTTGGAGGAACGCAACTCCGTGGGAGTTGGTACCTTTCAGCCATCGTTCGGCTTCAAGGATTTTCATCAGCCAGCCCGGCTGTACCCCCTCGCCGGCGGTCACCCGAGACGGTGACCACCAGCTCCTGGGTGGGGAGAAGCAAGTCGGGCTGCGATCTTGGTCCCACCCTCAGCTTCAAGGATGTTCATCATCCTCGCTGGGGTGGGTGCCGGGCTGAGCCGGAGCTCTACCTCCCGCGCGGGTTCGCGGGTCACCCTCTCTTGCGGCGTTCGAGGGAGAGGGCGCCCGCTGGCCCAGCGGGCGGCCCGGACTTCGACAACGCGGGGCTGGTCGACGGCGGGCGTCGTCACCCCCAGCGTGTCGAGCTCGTCGGCCTGGCTCCCGACGGCCCTTTCTGCCGGAAGGCGGCTGCCGTGCCGCGTGCACGGGGGGACCACCCAAGATGCCGCGCGCTGCTAGGGCGGCATTCGTGTTCTGGGGTGGTCCTGCCTTTGCACCGGGACGGCGCCTTCACGCGGAGGCCGGTGCCCCACTCCTCCGGGAGGATTTGAGTGGGGATCTGCCGGAGGGCTGATGGCCCCTGCCGTCGGTGCTGAGGCGGAGGCGGCTCGAGAAGTCCCCGTCGCCGACGGGATCACCGCCACCATCCGCGCTTCGGGCCTCCGGCTCTTTGTACTTGTCCTCGCCCCTCGAGCGTCGGCGTGGGCGAGGGCAAGACTGCAGCAGTGCCCACCCTGAGGCCTGCGCTACTGCAGTTCGGCCATCCGGAGCGGGGGTCGTTGTCGTCGTAGTCAGAGCGGGCGGCGGCGAGCCGCTCGTCAGTCTTCTGTTGCTCCGCAGGCCCAACCCTATCGAGTGGGGTTGTTCGTACCTGCGGAGGGGGAACCGGAGTTCCGTTTGTAATGGCACTTCGAATGCCAGGGTTTTTTGTTCATTGCGGCTGTCGAGGCCTGAACATGTATGTAATTTTGGCACGGAGCCGTGTTTTTTCCTCATTTTCGGGCAATAAGACTCGCCTGTTGGTTGTCTGAACTGCTTCACCAAGCATGAGTCGCCCCGTGTCAAGGTGACGAGTGAGGTATCCGTATCCCGGAGGCGTAAAAGTCCCTCGGCTCGGTCGGCCTTGTTGTCTGAGGCTCCTCTAGCTCAGTTAAAGGGACCCCTTGGCCGCTCTTCGACGAGCCAAGGCCAGGGGTAGCGATATCAGCATGAACAGAGGCGGAGTTGGCTCGAAAATGAAACCTGGTTGGCCGGAGCCTAGTCGGGTTGTCCGTTAGCGGGACCGACGCCGGAGTTGATCAGCCGAGGCCTCGGGTCGGGCTGGCGCCCTTGGAAGATGGTTGGCCGAGGCCCCAGGGGTAACCGGCCGAGCCGCCTGCTCGGGCCGGATTCCCGGAGAAGTCCCTGGCAGCGATTGCCTGGGCGTGGCGATGACGTCGTCCTCCAGAGTGGGGATCCTTGGACCGCGTCACCGTCCGAGGCTACGTCGGACCTCGCTGAAGGTGTCGTCGATGCCGAGGGTGTTACTGCCCCCTTCCAGCGTCAAGACCCGAGCCTGCAGGATTAGAGTGCCTTCTGCGGCCGCCGAGGCCAGAACACACACCCTCGCTGTGTTGTAAAGCTGCGTCTCCTTTCCTCTTGTTTCGAGTATGTCACACCCAGTTTCAGAAGGCAAACCGAATGCGAACTATGTACGTGCCAGGATCAGAATTCACGTACACAGCGATTACATAAATGAACATCATCGCACAGTGCTCGAATAATAACATAAAAGAGTATTAACTTATTACATCACAGAGTCATAGACATCCACATAGTCATCAACTTAACAGTTAAATCAAAGTGCTAGCGAAACGCAGTAAAGATAAGGCCTTCACAGGCAGCTGACTGGGGGTTGCCGCCAACCCACACCTAAAACTCGTCGTAGTCTTGGAACTCCTGGAAGTCTCCTTCCACGACTTCGTCTTCTCCTGAGCAGTGGTTGCAATGTGGACAACCTGGTGTTTTGTGGTAAAGCAAGGATGAGTACACATCAACGTACTCAGCAAATGCCCCGTTTGGCTGAAGTGGACTAGCTTTATGTGGGGTTAGGCTCAAGCAGTTACTTTTAGTTGGTCAGGTATTTATTATTAGTGAAGCCAGGTTTTAGCAATAACTAACCCGTGAATCATTTCCTCATTGAGGAACATCACTATCATCATCGAACCAAAATCATAAATAGAACCATTGTATCTCGAATCATTTGTGTCTCTAATCAAAGAGGATCCCAAGGCTGCTCTTAACCGTGAGCACGGCTGATATACCAGTTTCACTACCCTCTGCAGAGGTCACACACTTTACCCATGAGCCGTGATTCCCTCTCTAGCCCGGGCTTGCAAGACCCTTATTCACTCCCAAGGTGAATGGCCGGGGATTCACTACGAAGCCTTTACAAAGATTCCCTAGAGGTCATAGCTGCCCGTTAGGTTTCTCCAGTTTGATAAACACAGTACCTCTCCCCGCAGGAGGGCGACTAAAAAGCAAAACGAAAGAACCTCGGCACCCAGCCTCGGCAGAGAAAGCACTGTGCCTGGACCCCATTGACGGCACGACGGCGAAGCAACTACACTTCTAGTTCCTCTAATTAATTAGCTAAGGGCACCCCATTCCACCCTCATGGTTGCACTGTTATCCCGGGTGGTCTCTCAACGAACAGGTCCTTACGGAGAGGTACTCAGGAAACAGCCTGAGCCCCCTAGAGTATCACAAGATCATCAATATCATCAGGATAACAGTATCATAAATAGTCTCATCATGTTCATTGATTAAGTTAAAGCAATAGCAGAATGCTAACCATGATAACCCAGAGGTAAACAAGGATAAGATAAATAGAAAGCTAGTCAATCCTTAGGTTTCAGTTGAGTAATGCGGGACAATAAATTATAAGTGAATGAGACATAATAGGTCAGAGGACACTTGCCTTCACCAAGCTGCTGCTGCTCAGGGTCTTCTCCTGCAATTCCCTCAGACTCCACGAACGGCCCGATATCTACGCGAGTGCAAACATACATCCAACATTCTTGAAACGGTAGAAAACAGTACACCATACAACAGTATAGATCAAATAAATATGCACGCGACAAAGAATTCGCATCTACGACTACGCGAGAATGGAACCGAGACGACTGATACTACGGTCGAGAGATATCACATGTATACTAAGCGAATGTGAATTATAATATTTAATTCGGCTTAATCATATTAACAGACAATAATCACATGCCGAGTAAAATTACTACTTAGTCCTGATTAGTGTGTTGTTCGAATAACCGTTGCTTAAATATATATTTAATTAGCGCGAGCTATTCTAGGTGAGATGAGTCATTAGCGTGCGTAAAACGCACGACGACACGTGTGAACAGCACGCACGATGCACGCGGACAGCACGCGACGATTTATTACGCGACGCGCGGGCGATGGCGAACGACACGAACGCGCACGGGGTTAGACGGGGGGTAGACGGGGGTAGACGAAAGTCGTCTAGGGGTAGACGAAGGGTAGGCGAACGTAGACTGAGTCCCGTCGACGCACTGCGCGCAAGCAAACGCGAGCGCGCGCACTAGTTGTGCGACGCACGACACAATAAATAATTAGCAAACCGCGGCTAATTAATGACGTGACGACGAACAACCTATATTACGTTTAAACGCGACAATTATATTTCTAATTTCAATTTAGTTGACGCAACTACTTGTGTGGGATATTTTAGATAACAAAAGAATTATCAATTAATCGGTGACTAATACGGGAACTAATTGACTAACGCGTACGGACGATTATAACGAAGTAAATAATTATTGCGCGCAAACTGCGCGCGCGACGCGCGCGAAACAGCGCGAGGACTCTACACACAACGACGACGGCGCGCGAGATACCCGTGATCACGTGCGAAACTGCGCACGCGCAGGGGCGAGGTTCGACGGCGAACGGCTGCTACGGTGCTAAACGTCAACGCGGCTGGGCGTGCTGCGCGCAGCAACTCGGCCACGACGCGCAGGGGCTAGGCTCACCGGCGAGGGGACGCTGCTGCTACGTCGACGTGGCTGCGCGAAGGAGCAGGGCGAGGGCGCGCGGGGTCTGCACGCCGGGGCACCGGCTTGCTGCGTGCTGCGATTCGCGACGGCAGGGAAACAGCCGCGCGCAGGGCCTGCTGGTCGCGAAGCTGGCCGGAGGTGCCGCGATTGTCGCTGCGCTAGGCGCCGACGAGGGACTGCAGAGACACGACGAATTTACACGGCGGGGGAAGAGAGAGAGAATGGGGGCGAGCTCGCCTCGGCGGCGTACCGCGAGGCGCTGCGCGCGCGAAACCGACGACGGCACAGTGCAGGGGGGAAAGGGGAGAGAGGAGGGGAGGACGAGCTCACCTCGGCGGCGCGCACGACGACGGCCGCAGCGGGGCGCGGTGGTGAGACTCGCTGCGCAGCGAGCACACGGCGTCGACGGCGCTCTGGGCGGCGGTTCGGCGAGGCGAGGCTCCGGCGGTGGATCGGCGAAATCGCAGCGACGCGGGCGAGAAAAACTGGGCGAGGTGCGCGAGCAGGGCGGTTTTGGAGCCGTCGTGGGCGAGAGAAATGCGCAGAACCGTTTTGGGGAAGAGAAACAGTGCTCACGGGCTCCTGACGCGCGGGCGAGCGGCTGCGTGCGCGCAACGCACGCAGGAGCGTGCGGCCTGGGCTGCCAGGCGCGGCGCTTGGGCGCGAGCTGGCCACTGGGCCGAGCGCAGGCGGGGGGAGGCGCGTGGGCTGCTTGCCTGCAGCTTGCGCGCGCGCGGGGTGGGCTGGCGGCCGACGCGGGGGCTGGGCCGCGCAAGCGCGAGCGAGTGGGCTGGAAGCTGGCTGCGCGCGCGGGGAAAGCTGGGGTGGGCCGCGGCGCGAGCGAGGCCGGGAGCTGGGCCGAGCAGCGCGCGGGCCCACGGGGAAACTCTGGCGCGGTGGGCTGAGCGGGGGGGGGGGGGGGGGGGAAGAGGGGGAAGGGGGGGGGACGGCTGGGCCGGCCGAGCTGGGCCAAGGAGGGAGTTTGGGCTGAATTCTGTTTTTCCTTTCCTTTTCTATTTATTTTCAGTTTGACATTATGCACAAACAAATGATCAAATGAAAGATCAACCAAACCATTCATCAAGCAAAAAGAAACAAATGCTTTCTAACATGATGCAACAACCATTGCCCCCTTAAGGTTTTTTTTAACCCACTAGATTATAATTGCATTTATAAATAAAATAACCACTCTTCTTCAATAGAAAAAAGAAAAACGGAGATTGGGGAAGATGAGATGAGAGGAATAACACCTGAATTTGTGGATATGAGCAAAGAAATTTTATACCCCCAAATTCAGGGTGTTACAAACCTATCCCCCTTAAAAGAATCTCGCCCCGAGATTCAAGGTTGGTCAGCAAAGAGTTCAGGGTATTTGGCTTTCAGATCATCTTCTCGTTCCCAGGTTGCTTCTTCCTCAGAGTGGTGGCCCCATCTGACTTTGCACATTCTGATGGTGTTCCTCCGGGTGACTCTGTCTGCAAACTCCAGAATCTGCGTTGGCTTCTCTATGTAGGTCAGATCCTCTTGGACTTCCAAGTCCTCCACTGGCAACTATTCTTCGGGTACTCGTAGACACTTCTTCAATTGCGACACGTGGAACACGTTGTGCACTGCCGACAAACTTTCTGGTAAGTTGAGCTGGTAGGCCACTTCTCCACGCTTTGCTTGAATCTGATATGGTCCCACGTACCGGGGTGCTAGCTTGCCTTTGACTCCGAACCTTCTGACTCCTCTGATAGGTGACACCTTCAGATAGACGTAGTCTTCCACTTCAAAACTCAGTTCTCTTCTCCTTCTGTCCGCATAGCTTCGCTGCCTTGATTGTGCTATCTTCAGATTCTCCCGAACCATTTTGATATTCTCTTCGGCTTCAAGCAAAATGTCGGGGCCAAACACCTGTCTCTCTCCAGGCTGGTCCCAATGCAGCGGAGTCCTACAACTCCGTCCATAGAGCGCCTGAAACGGTGACATCTTCAAGCTGGCCTGGTAACTATTGTTGTAAGAAAATTCTGCGTAAGGTAACCTTTTGTCCCATCCTGACTTGTCTTGCAACGCACAGGCTCTCAACATATCTTCTAGGATCTGATTAGTTCTTTCAGTCTGACCGTCTGTCTGCGGGTGATAGGCCGAGCTGAAGTTCAAATGTGTGCCCAAAGCTTCTTGTAGCTGCTGCCAAAAATGAGAGGTAAACTGTGTTCCTCGATCTGACACTATCTTATTTGGCACACCATGAAGGCAGACTATTCGGGACATGTATAACTCAGCTAACACTGCTCCGGTGTACGTTGTCTTCACAGGTATAAAATGGGCTACCTTTGTTAAGCGGTCCACAACCACCCAGATGGAATCATAGCCGGCCCGGGTACGAGGTAGGCCAACTATGAAATCCATCCCGACCTCATCCCACTTCCACTGAGGGATCTGCAATGGCTGCAACAGTCCGGCGGGTCTTTGATGCTCTGCTTTGGTTCTTTGACAGCTATCACAGATGGTGACATATTCTGCGATTTCTCTTTTCATGCCATACCACCAAAATCTCCTTTTCAAATCTTGATACATCTTTTCACTTCCAGGGTGTATGGAGTAGGCTGTCTCATGAGCTTCCTTTAGGATCAGCTCCCGAATAGGTTTGATGTCGGGAACACACAGTCGGTCCTTGAACCATATTACTCCCTCTTCATCCTCTCGAAAGTCTTTGCCTCTTCCTTCTAAGATCAGCTGCCGGATATTGTTGATGTTTTCATCATCCTTCTGCCCTTCTTTGATCTCCCGCTCTAGGGTGGGCTCTAATTCCACTGTTACTCCTTTTGTACTGTTCAGGAAACCGAGACTCAGTCTGTCGAACTCCTTGGCTAACTCATATGGCATTGGGTACGTAGCCATCATATTGACTTGACTCTTCCTGCTCAGAGCATCTGCAACAACATTGGCTTTGCCTGGATGGTAGTGTATCTCCAACTCGTAGTCTTTGATCAATTCCAACCATCTTCGTTGCCTCATGTTTAACTCTGACTGGGTGAATATGTATTTCAGACTCTTGTGATCTGTGTAGATGTCGCACTTCTGTCCATACAGGTAATGTCTCCACGTTTTTAACGCATGAACCACTGCTGCCAACTCCAGGTCGTGTGTGGGGTAATTCTTCTCATGGATCTTCAGCTGTCGAGATGAGTATGCTACAACTCTTCCTTCTTGCATTAGCACACATCCCAATCCGGTGTAAGAAGCATCGCAGTACACCGAGAATGGCTTGTGAACATCAGGCAGAACTAACACCGGTGCTGTGGTCAATCTATTCTTTAGTTCTTCAAATGCTTCTTGACACTTTTGGGTCCACTTAAACTCAACTTTCTTCGCTAGCAACGCTGTCATTGGTCTAGCAATCTTTGAAAAGCCTTCAATGAAACGCCTATAGTATCCGGCCATTCCAATGAAGCTCTTGATTCCACGAACATCCTTTGGTGCTTTCCAGTTCAGAATATCTGCTACTTTCTTTGGATCCACTGCTAACCCATCTTGGTTTATGATGTGTCCCAGAAACAAGACTTCATGAATCCAGAACTCGCATTTACTCAGCTTGGCATACAACTGATGCTCTCGAAGTCTTTGCAATACCATCTTCAGATGCTCCACATGTTCTTCCTCACTTTTGGAATATATGAGAATATCGTCGATGAACACTACCACAAACTTGTCTAGATAGTCCATGAACACGCTGTTCATCAGATACATAAAGAAGGCTGGCGCATTTGTCAAACCAAAGGACATAACTGTATACTCATATAACCCATACTTGGTGATGAATGCTGTCTTCGGTATGTCCGAGGGTCGGATTCTGAGTTGATGGTAACCCGATCTCAGATCTATCTTCGAAAATATGCTGGCACCTCTGAGCTGGTCGAACAAATCTTCTATTCTTGGCAGAGGGTACTTGTTCTTAATAGTGACTTCATTCAGGGCTCTGTAATCTATGCACATCCTTTTGGTACCATCTTTCTTCTCTACAAACAATACTGGAGCGGCCCAAGGCGAGGTACTTGGTCTGATGTAACCCTTTTCTAATAGCTCGTCAATCTGCTTCTTGAGTTCCACCAATTCTGGTCCAGACACTCGATAGGCTCTTTTGGAAATGGGGGCGGTACCAGGGATAAGCTCTATGGCAAATTCAACCTTTCTCTCGGGTGGCATGCCCGTTAGCTCCTCGGGAAACACATCCGGAAAGTCCGACACAACCCTGATAGCCTCAAGCGGGTTGGCCTCCTTACTATCAACTGAAATCTGGTGACAATCTCCCTCCGCGGGTTTAGGCATCCTTAACTCAGCCACTACTTTCTCTCCGAGTGGGGACTTCAATGTTACGGTCCTCCTGTCACAGCTAACATTCGCTTCATATTTCATTAACCAATTCATCCCTAGGATGACATCTACCCCAAGGGTGTCTATTACTATTAGATCACTAGGGAACCCTATCCCCCTTATTTCCACCCTTATGTTTGAGCATATTCTATCTGCTTGCACTTTACCACCAACCGAATTAATCCTCATGGGCGGCATCATTGCCTCTACCGAGATGTTATGCATTTCTACCCATATTGCAGTGACAAATGAATGAGTTGCACCAGTATCAAATAGCACTTTTGCGGGATGAGATTCGACTGAGAACATACCTACTGCCACATCTGGTGCGTCCTGGATCGCTTCGGCCTCCAAGTGGTTCACCTTCCCACGGTTGTACGCTTGGCCACGATTACCTGCTGCCTGTTGAGGTACACCTTGCCTTGCTGGAGCATTAGGGTTGGTCTGCTGCTGCGCCATCTTCTTTGGGCAATGCATCGCCCAGTGGCCTTGTTCCCCACAGTGGAAACATCCTCTGCCTCCTCCTTGTGCTGGGGCTGCTTGGTTGCTCTGATTTGCTGCTAGGGCAGGAAGGCGAGGTGCCTGGTTGTTCTGCCTCTGATACTGGTTACCTCCCTGCTGGCTGTTCTGACGATACTGCTGCTGCTGTGGATACTGCCTCTGAAACTGCTGCTGATGCGGACGCTGATTCTGATTCTGATATCCCTGTGGGTGACCAGGCCTGCCTTGCTGAGATGAACTGCCTGAGAAGCGGGGACGGCTGATGCTCCCGGACTGTGGTCCACTCATCTTGCGCTTCCGGTCTTCCATATCCTTGCACTTTCTCTCGGTCATGATCGCCCTATCGATCAGGTGCTGGAAGGTGGGGAAGGTGTGGTTCATCAGCTGGTAATGCAGGGGATCCACCAAACCCCTCATGAACCTGTACTGCCTTTTAGCATCAGTGTTGACGTCTTCAGGTGCATAACGAGATAGCTGCAGAAACTTGTCCCTGTATTCACTAACAGACAGGGGTCCCTGCCTCAGAGCCAAGAACTCCTCCTTCTTCATGATCATCAATCCCTCTGGAACATGGTACCGACGGAAACTCTCGCTGAATTCCTCCCAAGTGATAGCTTCAGGGTCAGCATGGGTAGCAAGGTAGGACTCCCACCAGGACTGGGCTGCTCCCCTTAGCTGCCGGGACCATACAGGACCTTCTCCCTGTCGTCACATTGGGCGGTGCGCAGTTCCCTTTCCACTGCACGCAGCCAGTCTTCTGCGTCCATGGGGTCAGCAGAATGGGCGAAGGTAGGAGGGTGCCCTCTCATGAACTCACCACGCTTATCCCGTGGCATCTGGGGCATCTGCACTTGCAACTGGGGTTGGGGTTGCTGTTGAGCCTGCTGCATGGCTGCCAGAGTCTGCCCAATAGCCTGCACTGCCTGAGTCTGCATCAAGAACATCTGCTCCACTGTCATCGGGGGTGGCGGGGGAGGCTGCCTCTGATGTTCCTCCTGCTGGTCACGCTGCTCTTGCTGAGCACGCCTGTTGCATCGGCGCCTGTTGGGGGCCTTCGTCCTCCGAAGGTCCTCAAAAACATGATTTGACAATGTTTTCCAAGTGGATTATGTGAACAGGTATTTTCGGACTCAGAATTATGAATACGAAGCACGGCCAGGACGAAGCCTGAACCAGACGAAGCACGAGCGCAGCCGAAGCTGTGTGCGGGGAAGCTTCGTCACGATAGCAGAAAGGGGAACCGACTTAAAGATGAAAAGACTACGTGGGCCTCGACAGATTTCCATAAGTCATTAACAAATGTAGTGGACATGAATGTAATTTTACGTAGGCTGCGTCCCGCGTCTATAAATAGATGAACAGTACTCCCGTACAGTTCACGCTGACTGGGCATTCGCTTTTGCGTCACGCTTGTACTTTCTACCTTCTCTCAGGACTGAAGGTATGTCTCTTACGACCTTCGTCCGAAGCTCATTATTCCCGAAGGGGCATAATGTTTCGAAGGACGAAGGACTTTAACACTTAACACTTTTTATGTTGCCTTGTTCTTAACTCTTAGCATTTGAGAACAAGTCCCCAACATTGGCGCCCACCTCCGGTGAACTCACTTCCACTTCGAGTTTTTTTTGAACACCTTCGGAAGACCTTCGCTATGGCGCCGAAGAAAGCTTCAGCGACTGGGGCTTCAGCACTGCAACCGCTGGACCACAACCAGGAGACCGTCTCTCTTCGGGAGGCCCGAAGCCAGAAGAGAAAGGCTGTCAGCCCGACGCTTCAGGAGGAAGAGCTAGACCAAGAAATCAGGGATATGGAGATCCTACATCAACAAGTGCAAAGGAAGAAGGAGAAGATGGCCCGGCTAGCTGAGTTGCAACGGCAGATAGACGAAGCCTCTGAGGAAGTCCGCCACCTCACCCATGATGAGCAAAACAGAAGGCCTCAGCAGAAAGACCTTCATCAGGAGGGCTTCGTCAACGAGGATGACTGGTATGACAATTTCCATCAGGGAAATTTTGTTTTCGATGATGCTTCTCCTTTGTCTGCTGAGCTGCAGGCTACACCTTGGCCTCCATCCTATAAGCCACCTCAGCTTCCCATGTTCGACGGCCACTCAGACCCGAAGCAGTTCCTGATGAGCTACGAAGCAACAGTGTCTTCGTATGGGGGCAATGCTGCAGTCATGGCGAAATCTTTCGTCATGGCTGTCAGGAATGTTGCTCAGACCTGGTATTCCTCCCTTCGACCAGGGACAATCACCTCATGGCAGAAGCTGAAGGATATGTTGTTAACCAGCTTTCAAGGATTTCAGACGAAGCCGGTCACTGCACAAGCTTTGTTTCAGTGCACTCAGGATCATGAAGAATACCTTCAGGCATATGTCAGAAGGTTCCTGCGTTTGAGGGCACAGGCACCAACGGTGCCCAATGAAATTGTTATCGAAGCTATGATCAAGGGGCTTCGTCCTGGACCTGCAGCCCAATACTTTGCTAGGAAGCCTCCTCAGACTCTAGAGAAGCTACTCCAGAAGATGGACGAGTACATTCGTGCAGATAACGACTTTCGCCAAAGAAGGGAGGAGGCCTTCAGATTTTCTGAGATGACCAGGGGCTTCGGGGGATGTTTCTATCCGAGGCATGTCAGGTCCATCCACAACACTCAAAATGATGATAAGGGGAGTCAGCAGAACAGGCCGCAGTGCTCCTCACAGGCTTCGGGGCAGCAGCAGACTTTCTTTCGGCCACCAGCTCCAAGAGGCAGAGGCGCCAGGGGCTTCGGCGTGAGATTTGGAGATCAACCAAGGAGGACATTTTGCTTATTCTGCGGTGAGAACAAGGGCCATACCACCAGGATGTGCCATGTTACCATCCAGAAACAAAAGGAGCTGGCAGAAGCTGCAGCGCAACAGGGACAGCCGAAGCAGGTCATGCATACTGCTTCGTACCATCAGCCTTACATCCCGGAGTATGTGGGCAACCATCCTGCAGCTTCCGTAGCTTCGGCAAGTTAACCTCAAGTTTCATGGCAACAGCCCCCGCCTCCACCTCCGCTGCAACAAGGCCAGCAGCCAGAAGGGAGTCAATATGCTCCACATCAAAGGGACTTCAGAGAACAATCCGAAGCTCGCACAGTCAACAGCACTGTGCCAGAATCGAAGCACATTTATTGACACATATCCTACCTTTGATAACAGTCTTTTCTATTCAGTTTTATTCTCTGTAGCAAAAAACATTGATAGTTTCCATGTAATAATTTCGCAGTTTTCCACGAGGAAATTCAGTTGTTGAAGTTTTTGTATTAACAAGGAGGACCTTCGAAGTATTAAAAATCCTTCGGAGTAACAGAAAGTCGTTCTAAGGAACGCAGAGTAAGTTCATGAATTCACAAAAAGCCGTTCCAAAGGGAGCGCAGTGTAAGTTTTCTGCTCAGAAGTCGTTCCTAAGGGAATGCAGAGCTTATACCGTCTAAGTAAAAGACGAAGAAGCTCCAAAGACGTTCCTAAGGGAATGCAGAGCTTATACCGTCTAAGTAAAAGACGAAGAAGCTCCAAAGACGTTCCTAAGGGAATGCAGAGCTTATACCGTCTAAGTAAAAGACGAAGAAGCTCCAAAGACGTTCCTATGGGAATGCAGAGCTTGCGAATGAATTTTGTGTGTATCTTCGGAACAGACGTCATTTGCATAACATAACATCATCACATCATTTCGCATAGCATAAGCATCATACATCATGTTGCATGCGGCAAAAGAAGGGTACACAGTATTAACCTTCGGAAAAATGATTTGAGAAAGTGCAAATTGTGCAAAGTCACGAGGGAATGCAATGATAATCTTCGAAAAATAGCTTCGGAGGCTGTTTTTACGAAGCATGGACAAGCTTCATCAGAGCAGTATCGAAATTGTATAGCTTCGGAGAATGTTATCATGAAGCATGAACATGTCTCATCAGAATAATTTTAACGGAGAATGTCTTCTTCACGAAGCATGAAAAGAAGGGAAGGTGTTTTTTTCGCCGAAGGCTCAAAAAGGTATGTAGGTACAGTTTCATGCATCGTAAAGAATTGAATAATGAAAAGAAACTTGAATATTACATCCAAATGTACAAAATATTACATATGTTTTTTCTAAATAGCATCTAGTCTTCTTTCAGTACTGCTTCGGCGGCTTCATTTAGAAGTTGATCAACAACTTTGTCCATAATAGCTTCGGCCATTTCTTTAATTTCATCGTCCCCTTTTGTGTGGGGGTCGGCAGTCGACCCAGCAGCTTCTGAGGGAAGAGAACATTTCTTCATTACTATTACAAACTGTGAGCAGAGTTTGAAACAAAAATTACAACACAATAAGAACGACTAATTAATACCTAGTTGTCTTTCGGGCTCCGTACTTTTTTCGGCAGCTTCTGCCACTTTCCTAGCATCGTGGATGCCTTTTTCGCTCCTTTGGATAATTTCTTGTGCCATTCCTCGGCCGCCGTTGTTCCAGATATCAGTAAAAAATTTGCCACCAACCACGCTTGCTTCGGCCGAGGGGTCCTTGATGTCTTCACAAGATAAGGTAGCTTCGGACTGAGCTAGAAATTTTACATGCTCGCAACCTTTTTTCTCTAAGACAGAAGCAATTCCTCTGGCGCCCGAAAAAGCGCAGATATCACCGCGACTGCTCAGGATCTCCTCGAAGGCCTCTGCTTCGTGACTAATCCATTCCAATGGACCTTCGGGATTGCCTCGAGAGAAATTCTCTTCGCTGGAAAAGGCGCCCACGCTGGCGAAGCTGGTTTTAATTTTATTCACGCACTCTATAGATTTAACATAACATTTTCCCTGAGATGCACGAAGCTCTTTAACTCTTAACTCCAATTTGTTGACCATATGATCACTGAGTTCTCGTTTTGTTTCCTCAAGCACGCGCTCCTCTCTAGCTCTAGCCAGCTGTTTCTGAAGATCTTTAATTTCACGCTTTTGGGCTTCGGCCTGGGTTTTTGAAGCAGCTTCGTCCTTCTTTACTTTGTCTACCAGTGTAAGAAGAATTTTATCCTTTTCCAGAGCTTCGTTCCTCAGCTTTATAACTTCTGATCGCAGATTGTTGAATGCAATTTCGTAACTCTCATCTTCGGCACTCTTTTGTGCTCTCAATGCGTTGCTCAGGATTAAACCCTAAAAAAAAAAGAGAGTCCATATAAGAATATAGAAATGAATTACGTATTAAAAAAGTTTTTTTCAAATGCTTAATAACCAAACCTTTAGGCTATTGTATGCAAGACTGTCTGCGAGATCCTCTTTCGTCATGGCGCTTAATCCAGCTTCGAGCTTCGGGAAGCCTATACTTTTAGCCATCTCTCGGCAGACAGATAGTTCTTTATTATCAGGAAGGCAGTATAGGAAGTCATCTTCATTTGTCCCATTGAATATTACTGCCCCCTTCGGATACTTTAGCTCTTTCGCATAATGGTTGGCTTCATAAGTTTCTTCTGCAGATAGTTTCTTCCTCGAAGCATGTCGTATAATGTAATCGTATACGCTGGAGGGAGCTTCGGGGATGGCAGTGTCAATTTCTTCAACTAAAACTGGTTCTGATATTTTTATTGCTTCGGCTTCCAAAGGTTGTTCCTTGTAGGGCACTGAAGGCCCAGCTTCAGCTTCAGCTTGCTGCGTCGAAGTTTCAGTAGAAGCTTCAGCAATTTCAACACTCTTTTTTGGAGTTGTGCTTGAAGACTTAATTGTCTCCAAGACATCTAGCACGTTTACCATTCTTTTCCTTTTTGGGGTCACTGATGGCCCCTTTTGGTTTTTTATTGCTTCGTCATTTACCGAAGGACTTAAGATTTCAGACATTTTTGGCTCGTCAACCTTCGGTTTCTTTGATTTTTCCGCTGAAGGCGCTTCAATCTTTTCTTCCATCTTCGGCACTGAAGCTGGTTCGGTAGCTTCAGAGGCCAAAGAGACTTCACCAACGAATTCTGGCACTGTGGCCGGCTCAATAAAGCGTGTCCGATGGGTGAGCACCTTCAACTTTTTTCTTTGAGGCGCTGGCTCACTAGGGGCACTCGTGGTGGCTTCTGTCGCAGGAGAAATATTTTTCCTTTTACGACCCAATACCGGATAATGATAGTCAGGGTACATAAACCCGACTGCGTCAAACACATGGTTGAGTCTTTTCTTCTTACGGCCTCCGAAGGCTGCTGATAGCGCAGTATTTTCGGCCTTCGAATATGCTCCAAGTAGTTCGTCACTTAAAGTTTCAATGCTTTTCAGCCAGTCATCATCAGGTTCAACAAATTTATCTGCATATTTGAATGTGTATTTCAGTCTAACTAGTCCGCCTTCGTCGGACTCTTTAATAGTTTCCTTCGGCATTTCCCACTTTTCTGCAAGTGGCCATACCCTGAAGGCAATGTGCTCTTGGACTAAGTCCCTTGTCCCAATAAAGGAGCAAACTACGCCGAAGGCTCTTTGGCACTCTTCCGCTGCCTCATCCATTTCAACCTTCGGCCTTCGAAGTCCGAAGCGTTGCCAGATTGGGTGCATAATGATACTTTTGACATTATCTTGCGCTGTTAGGTCATTTTTCACATAAAACCATTCAGTCATCCAGGCTCCGGGCCACCTCTTCCGAAAGGTCGGCACAGGGCAGCTTGACCCGGAGCGGGCGCCGAAGCTGTAGCACCCAAAATTGTTGTGATATTGCTCTTTTCCCCAGGGTTTCGTCTCGTACAATAACTCGTGAATGTTGCAGAAGCTTTTAGCGTCTGGTTCCAAACCTTGGCTTCTCACAGCCCAGACAAAAATCCCCATTCTTATGATAGCTTCGGGAGTAAGTTGATGAAGGTAGACTTGAAATGTTTTCAGTACCTCGACAACAAAGTTGCTCAGGGGGAATCGAAGCCCAGCCTTGAGAAAGCTTCGGAAAATCACAACTTCATCTTCTTCGGGGGTGGGAGAAGTCTTTTCTCCAGCGTCAGCCCTCACAATAGATAAATCTCGAAAGTACCGCCCCCTCATATTATCAATATGGCTCTGCTTGATAGTGGTTTTCCCGAAAACCGTGTGGCTTGGCCGCCATGGACGGTCTTCGGCCTCTTCACCACCACTCTCCACATCATAGCTGTCGCTGTCACCAGTATCTTCGGACAAACCTTCGAGAATCTCCTTGGTGATTTTCTCTGTATTCGTCTCTGCCATCGCTATCAGGAACCCCAGATTCTTCTCCTCCTCAAGACTCAGCTTCGTCTCAACGGGGATCTTTTTGCCTTCAGACATCTTCGGAAACGCTAAAAAATTGTTCCCGAGGCCGAAGCTTCAAAATCAAAAAGACCAGCAAATCTTAGTGCAAGAGCTAAAAATTTTAGTGGGCCGAAGCAGATGGCAAGTGTGCGTACCAAATGAGTTTGCGGTGCGATATTATTTATACGCCTAGGGCGTTGACAATTGAAAGGTCCCGCTTGTCAGTGAAGGTTGCTATTCTAGCAAAGGGAAGGTGTTTTTTCGGACCTTCGGCTCAAGGCCTTCGTCCATATCGCAATCTGAATTTATTATTAACAAATTAATATTGCGAGGGGCTACTGTTGGGGGCCTTCGTCCTCCGAAGGTCCTCAAAAACATGATTTGACAATGTTTTCCAAGTGGATTATGTGAACAGGTATTTTCGGACTCAGAATTATGAATACGAAGCACGGCCAGGACGAAGCCTGAACCAGATGAAGCACGAGCGCAGCCGAAGCTGTGTGCGGGGAAGCTTCGTCACGATAGCAGAAAGGGGAACCGACTTAAAGATGAAAAGACTACGTGGGCCTCGACAGATTTCCATAAGTCATTAACAAATGTAGTGGACATGAATGTAATTTTACGTAGGCTGCGTCCCGCGTCTATAAATAGATGAACAGTACTCCCGTACAGTTCACGCTGACTGGGCATTCGCTTTTGCGTCACGCTTGTACTTTCTACCTTCTCTCAGGACTGAAGGTATGTCTCTTACGACCTTCGTCCGAAGCTCATTATTCCCGAAGGGGCATAATGTTTCGAAGGACGAAGGACTTTAACACTTAACACTTTTTATGTTGCCTTGTTCTTAACTCTTAGCATTTGAGAACAAGTCCCCAACAGCGCCTGTTGTCAGACATCTGTGGAAGACATTCATACATCAGCATTAATCTTACAATCCTTCAGCATAAGAAAAGGGAATACAGAATTCTTCATGACACTGAGTGAATAAAGAGCTTCACTGATCCTCATTATGATTCAACACAGCTTCTCAGATAAAAAGGAAAGTAGAAGTACATGGTTTCCCAACTAAACAACTGACTTCACTAACATTACTAGCTAAGCCAAACTGCAGGGGAACCCCACAGGTTGGCAACAGTCATTACAAAGATTCAAATCCAGCACGAGTTCATCATAACAAGCATGTAAGCAACTGATAAGCGAACTAAACTAAATGGAAGCAACTGATAAGCAAACTAAACTGACTACCTAAGACTAAGACATCTGACTTAAGGATTATTACAAACTCCGACGCTAACGATCTAAGGATCCAGATCTATCCTGGTCTTGCAGGCGGGAGAACCATAAGTGTGGTGACCACGTGGTGGCGAGCGGTATGGGTGCTGAGTCCCAACAGGAGCGGGAGAACCACCCTCCTGGTGGCGGCGCTCTGCTAGCTCAGCACGCAACTCAGCAATCTCCGTTCGAGCCCTGCTCAGCTCGTCCAGAGAGTGATCCAGCTCAGTGTTAAGCACTGCGACTAGGTTGACTGTGCTGCTCAACCTAGGGTTATCCTCACCAACAGGTGAGACAACCACACTCTCGGTGCTGCCAGTAGGACGGCGGGGGTAGTACCTAAGGTTAAGACCGTCGGCCACCCCACCGAACAAGGAACAGTACTGGGAGAGTGCTCGCCGTGCTGCATCCTGCATAGCTGCCTCTGCAGTGTCCCTCTCGGAGATGGAATAGTGCTCCGAAACGGCCTCTGCACCCCGGAGGTCATCCTCCGGACGGCGAACTAGGCAGGTAGCCTCCCAGCGGTCCGGGTACCTCCCGCGACTGTGCTGGTAGACTACACAACGAATACTCGATCGACCAGGTGTGCCGGTCGAAAGCCTGGCGCAGCAAGGTGTCGAGTGCGTCGTGAAAGTGACAACCGCGAGCGGCGTCACGAGTGATGGGTCGGGCGACCCATCCTTCCGCCTCCTGCGGCTCAGAGGACTCCGTGCTGTGGTCTGAGTCGTCGTCGTCGGGGTCTCCTCCAGGACCTCCTCCAGTGGCTCCTCCAACAGCCGGGGCGTCTCGTGGTGGTGCAGGGGGCGCCTCCAGCTGGAGAACAGAGGAGCGGCGCCTCACGGACTCCACCTCCTGCTCAGGTGGGGAGGAAGAGCCCTGCTGCTCCCTGTGCTGACACTGGCGCTCCTGCTCCTCACGCAGGCGGTGGTGCAGCCTCTCCAGGCGACTCGACTGACCGGACACAGTGCGGCGCAGGGGACGCTCCGCAAGGCGAGACGGCAGGAAAGGAATCACCGACTTACGAGCAGTGTGTCTAAGTCGAGCCATCTACAAAAGACACCGTAAGCATAAGAGTAAGAACAGAACTAATATGACAAGTGAGTAAACCATAGACAGAACAAAATAAAATTTTAACGAGGTAAAATATAGTATATATATGTAGTAAAACATAGGGTTGGTCGAGATGACCGACTTTTGAAGTAACACCAGAGGTCAAGGTGAGAGGGAAGGTCAATAATCCTTAGTACGACCAGTGCTACTCTAGGTCAGCGGTCCTACAGTCAGCACGGCTTTGATACCACTTATGTCACACCCGGTTTCAGAAGGCAAACCGAATGCGAACTATGTACGTGCCAGGATCAGAATTCACGTACACAGCGATTACATAAATGAACATCATCGCACAGTGCTCGAATAATAACATAAAAGAGTATTAACTTATTACATCACAGAGTCATAGACATCCACATAGTCATCAACTTAATAGTTAAATCAAAGTGCTAGCGAAACGCAGTAAAGATAAGGCCTTCACAGGCAGCTGACTGGGGGTTGCCGCCAACCCACACCTAAAACTCGTCGTAGTCTTGGAACTCCTGGAAGTCTCCTTCCACGACTTCGTCTTCTCCTGAGCAGTGGTTGCAATGTGGACAACCTGGTGTTTTGTGGTAAAGCAAGGATGAGTACACATCAACGTACTCAGCAAATGCCCCATTTGGCTGAAGTGGACTAGCTTTATGTGGGGTTAGGCTCAAGCAGTTGCTTTTAGTTGGTCAGGTATTTATTATTAGTGAAGCCAGGTTTTAGCAATAACTAACCCGTGAATCATTTCCTCATTGAGGAACATCACTATCATCATCGAACCAAAATCATAAATAGAACCATTGTATCTCGAATCATTTGTGTCTCTAATCAAAGAGGATCCCAAGGCTGCTCTTAACCGTGAGCACGGCTGATATACCAGTTTCACTACCCTCTGCAGAGGTCGCACACTTTACCCATGAGCCGTGATTCCCTCTCTAGCCCGGGCTTGCAAGACCCTTATTCACTCCCAAGGTGAATGGCCGGGGATTCACTACGAAGCCTTTACAAAGATTCCCTAGAGGTCATAGCTGCCCGTTAGGTTTCTCCAGTTTGATAAACACAGTACCTCTCCCCGCAGGAGGGCGACTAAAAAGCAAAACGAAAGAACCTCGGCACCCAGCCTCGGCAGAGAAAGCACTGTGCCTGGACCCCATTGACGGCACGACGGCGAAGCAACTACACTTCTAGTTCCTCTAATTAATTAGCTAAGGGCACCCCATTCCACCCTCATGGTTGCACTGTTATCCCGGGTGGTCTCTCAACGAACAGGTCCTTACGGAGAGGTACTCAGGAAACAGCCTGAGCCCCCTAGAGTATCACAAGATCATCAACATCATCAGGATAACAGTATCATAAATAGTCTCATCATGTTCATTGATTAAGTTAAAGCAATAGCAGAATGCTAACCATGATAACCCAGAGGTAAACAAGGATAAGATAAATAGAAAGCTAGTCAATCCTTAGGTTTCAGTTGAGTAATGCGGGACAATAAATTATAAGTGAATGGGACATAATAGGTCAGAGGACACTTGCCTTCACCAAGCTGCTGCTGCTCAGGGTCTTCTCCTGCAATTCCCTCAGACTCCACGAACGGCCCGATATCTACGCGAGTGCAAACATACATCCAACATTCTTGAAACGGTAGAAAACAGTACACCATACAACAGTATAGATCAAATAAATATGCACGCGACAAAGAATTCGCATCTACGACTACGCGAGAATGGAACCGAGACGACTGATACTACGGTCGAGAGATATCACATGTATACTAAGCGAATGTGAATTATAATATTTAATTCGGCTTAATCATATTAACAGACAATAATCACATGCCGAGTAAAATTACTACTTAGTCCTGATTAGTGTGTTGTTCGAATAACCGTTGCTTAAATATATATTTAATTAGCGCGAGCTATTCTAGGTGAGATGAGTCATTAGCGTGCGTAAAACGCACGACGACACGTGTGAACAGCACGCACGATGCGCGCGGACAGCACGCGACGATTTATTACGCGACGCGCGGGCGATGGCGAACGACACGAACGCGCACGGGATTAGACGGGGGGTAGACGGGGGTAGACGAAAGTCGTCTAGGGGTAGACGAAGGGTAGGCGAACGTAGACTGAGTCCCGTCGACGCACTGCGCGCAAGCAAACGCGAGCGCGCGCACTAGTTGTGCGACGCACGACACAATAAATAATTAGCAAACCGCGGCTAATTAATGACGTGACGACGAACAACCTATATTACGTTTAAACGCGACAATTATATTTCTAATTTCAATTTAGTTGACGCAACTACTTGTGTGGGATATTTTAGATAACAAAAGAATTATCAATTAATCGGTGACTAATACGGGAACTAATTGACTAACGCGTACGGACGATTATAACGAAGTAAATAATTATTGCGCGCAAACTGCGCGCGCGACGCGCGCGAAACAGCGCGAGGACTCTACACACAACGACGACGGCGCGCGAGATACCCGTGATCACGTGCGAAACTGCGCACGCGCAGGGGCGAGGTTCGACGGCGAACGGCTGCTACGGTGCTAAACGTCAACGCGGCTGGGCGTGCTGCGCGCAGCAACTCGGCCACGGCGCGCAGGGGCTAGGCTCACTGGCGAGGGGACGCTGCTGCTACGTCGACGTGGCTGCGCGAAGGAGCAGGGCGAGGGCGCGCGGGGTCTGCACGCCGGGGCACCGGCTTGCTGCGTGCTGCGATTCGCGACGGCAGGGAAACAGCCGCGCGCAGGGCCTGCTGGTCGCGAAGCTGGCCGAAGGTGCCGCGATTGTCGCTGCGCTAGGCGCCGACGAGGGACTGCAGAGACACGACGAATTTACACGGCGGGGGAAGAGAGAGAGAATGGGGGCGAGCTCGCCTCGGCGGCGTACCGCGAGGCGCTGCGCGCGCGAAACCGACGACGGCACAGTGCAGGGGGGAAAGGGGAGAGAGGAGGGGAGGACGAGCTCACCTCGGCGGCGCGCACGACGACGGCCGCAGCGGGGCGCGGTGGTGAGACTCGCTGCGCAGCGAGCACACAGCGTCGACGGCGCTCTGGGCGGCGGTTCGGCGAGGCGAGGCTCCGGCGGTGGATCGGCGAAATCGCAGCGACGCGGGCGAGAAAAACTGGGCGAGGTGCGCGAGCAGGGCGGTTTTGGAGCCGTCGTGGGCGAGAGAAATGCGCAGAACCGTTTTGGGGAAGAGAAACAGTGCTCACGGGCTCCTGACGCGCGGGCGAGCGGCTGCGTGCGCGCAACGCACGCAGGAGCGTGCGGCCTGGGCTGCCAGGCGCGGCGCTTGGGCGCGAGCTGGCCACTGGGCCGAGCGCAGGCGGGGGGAGGCGCGTGGGCTGCTTGCCTGCAGCTTGCGCGCGCGCGGGGTGGGCTGGCGGCCGACGCGGGGGCTGGGCCGCGCAAGCGCGAGCGAGTGGGCTGGGAGCTGGCTGCGCGCGCGCGGGGAAAGCTGGGGTGGGCCGCGGCGCGAGCGAGGCCGGGAGCTGGGCCGAGCAGCGCGCGGGCCCACGGGGAAACTCTGGCGCGGTGGGCTGAGCGGGGGGGGGGAAGAGGGGGAAGGGGGGGGGGACGGCTGGGCCGGCCGAGCTGGGCCAAGGAGGGAGTTTGGGCTGAATTCTGTTTTTCCTTTCCTTTTCTATTTATTTTCAGTTTGACATTATGCACAAACAAATGATCAAATGAAAGATCAACCAAACCATTCATCAAGCAAAAAGAAACAAATGCTTTCTAACATGATGCAACAACCATTGCCCCCTTAAGGTTTTTTTTAACCCACTAGATTATAATTGCATTTATAAATAAAATAACCACTCTTCTTCAATAGAAAAAAGAAAAACGGAGATTGGGGAAGATGAGATGAGAGGAATAACACCTGAATTTGTGGATATGAGCAAAGAAATTTTATACCCCCAAATTCAGGGTGTTACAGAGTATCTGGGCTTTTTTGTCGGTAGCAGGGATGTTTGTGCGAGCGAGAGTTGCTTCTCGCGGAAGGTGACGAGTGAGGTATCCGTATTCCGGAGGCGTGGGAGTCCCTCGGCTCGGTCGGCCTTGCCGCTTACGCGCACTTTCACCCGTCCATGAGGCCCTGTCACCGACTCAGTCGAGAAGGCTCGAAGGATCGCTTCGGCAGAAGAGCTTCCGAACGTGAAGACTTGTTTGGTCCACGGAATCACTTTATCCGAACGCGAGTTACTTATCACAGAAGGTGATGAGTGAGGTATCCGTATCCCGGAGGCGTAGGAGTCCCTCGGCTCGATCAGCCTTGGCTGCTTACGTGTACTCCGTCGTTTTCAGGATCCACTTTTCGAAGTAGTCAGAAAGCACGAAAGATATTCTGGCAGAAGAGATCTTTTTTTGAGGAAAATTTCAACGCAGAGGGGGTTCCCCCCCTTTTAGCCCCCGAGGGAGGGTCGGGCTTTGCCGAGGCGAGGCCGACCCTTCCTTGATGACTAAACTTTGCGCGGGTGCGAGGTATATGAACAACTTGAAAACATCTTAAGGGTAGAAGCAACGTAGCTGTTGGATGTTCCAAGCGTTGCCGTAGACCTCGCCTTGACTGTTGGCCAGCTTGTACGTTCCGGGCTTCAGAACTTTGGCGATGACGAATGGCCCCTCCTAGGGGGGCATGAGCTTGTGCCTCCCTCGGGCGTCTTGCCGCAGGCGAAGCACCAGGTCGCCCACCTGGAGGTCTCGGGGCCGAACCCCTCGGGTGTGGTAGCGTCCCAGGGACTGCTGGTACCGCGCCGAGTGTAGCAAGGCCTTGTCCCGAGCCTCTTCCAGCTGGTCCAGCGAGTCTTCTCTGCTAGCTTGGTTGCTTTGATCGCTGTAGGCCCTCGTCCTCAGGGAGCCGTATTCCAGGTCAGTGGGCAAGACGGCCTCGGCCCCGTAGACCAGGAAGAACGGCGTGAAACCTGTGGCCCGGCTCGGCGTTGTCCTCAGGCTCCAGACCACCGAGGGGAGTTCCTTCATCCATCGCTTGCCGAACTTGTTGAGGTCGTTGTAAATCCGAGGCTTGAGCCCTTGTAGAATCATGCCGTTGGCACGCTCTACTTGCCCATTCGACATGGGATGAGCTACGGCGGCCCAGTCCACCCGGATGTGGTGATCCTCGCAGAAGTCCAAGAATTTTCTGCCGGTGAACTGGGTACCGTTGTCGGTGATGATGGAGTTCGGGACCCCGAAGCGATGGATGATGTTGGTGAAGAACGTCACCGCCTGCTCGGACCTGATGCAGTTCAGAGGTCGGACCTCGACCCACTTGGAGAATTTGTCGATGGCGACCAACAGGTGCGTGTAGCCCCGGGGCGCCTTCTGCAAGGGGCCGACGAGGTCCAGCCCCCACACAGCAAAGGGCCAGGTGATGGGTATCGTCTGCAGAGCCTGAGCGGGCAGGTGGGTTTGCTTCGCATAGAATTGACACCCTTCGCAGGTGCGGACAATTCTAGTGGCGTCAGCCACCGCCGTTGGCCAGTAGAAGCCTTGCCGGAAAGCATTCCCGACAAGGGCTCGAGGCGCTATGTGATGGCCGCAAGCTCCCGAGTGTATCTCTTGCAGGAGTTCCTGACCTTCGGCGACGGAGATGCATCGCTGGAGGATGCCCGAGGGGCTGCGGTGGTAGAGCTCCTTCTCATCGCCCAGCAAGACGAACGACTTGGCGCGTCGCGCTACCCGCCGAGCCTCGGCTCGGTCGAGGGGTAGCTCTCCTTGGCGGAGATATTGCAGGTACGGGGTCTGCCAATCTCGATCAGGCGTGGCCCCGCTCCGCTCCTCCTCGATGCGCAGTGCCTCACCCTCGGAGGCCGAGGGTACCTCGGGTTGAACCGAGGCCGCCTCGGGCCGAGCTGAGGGTGCCTCGGGCTGTGCCGAGGGCACCTCGGGCTGGACCGAGGGCGCCTCAGGCTCGGGCGAGTCGTCGATCTTGACGGAGGGTTGATGCAGATCCCAGGAGAAGACGTCCGGGGGAACCGTTGTTCGCCCCGAGGCTATTTTTGCCAGCTTGTCCGCAGTCTCGTTGTAGCGCCGAGCGATGTGGTTAAGCTCGAGCCCATAGAACTTGTCTTCCAGGCGCCGAACCTCATCGCAGTAGGCCTCCATCTTCGGGTCGCGGCAGTGGGAGTTCTTCATGACTTGGTCGATGACGAGCTGTGAATCACCGCGAGCGTCAAGGCACCTGACCCCTAGCTCGATGGCGATCCGCAACCCGTTGACCAGAGCCTCGTACTCAGCCACATTGTTGGACGCCGGGAAGTGGAGGCGTAGCACATAGCGTAGGTGTTTCCCGAGGGGCGAGATGAAGAGTAGGCCCACGCCGGCTCCCGTCTTCATCAGCGACCCGTCGAAAAACATGGTCCAGAGCTCCGGTTGGATCGGAGCCGTCGGTAGCTGGGTGTTGACCCATTCGGCTACGAAGTCCGCCAAGACCTGGGACTTGATGGCCTTCCGAGGGGCGAACGAGATTGTCTCGCCCATGATTTCCACCGCCCACTTTGCAATCCTGCCCGAGGCCTCTCGGCACTGGATGATCTCCCCCAGGGGGAAGGATGACACCACAGTTACCGGATGAGACTCGAAGTAGTGTCGCAACTTCCGCCGCGTCAGGATCACTGCATACAACAGCTTCTGAACTTGTGGGTAGCGGATCTTGGTTTCGGACAGTACTTCGCTGACGAAGTAAACTGGCCTCTGAACGGGCAATGCATGCCCCTCTTCTTGCCTCTCGACCACAATCGCGGCGCTAACCACCTGAGTGGTCGCGGCGACGTAGACCAAGAGGGGTTCTCCGTCAGCTGGAGGCACCAAGATAGGCGCCTTTGTGAGGAGCGCCTTCAGGTTCCCGAGAGCTTCCTCGGCCTCAGGGGTCCAAGTGAAGCGCTCGGCCTTCCTTAAGAGGCGGTACAGAGGCAGGCCTCTTTCGCCGAGGCGTGAGATGAAGCGGCTCAGAGCCGCGAGACATCCCATGACCCTCTGTACGCCCTTTAAGTCCTTGATGGGACCCATGCTGGTGATGGCTGCGATCTTCTTCGGGTTGGCTTCGATGCCCCGCTCGGAGACGATGAACCCCAAGAACATGCCCCGGGGCACCCCGAAGACACACTTCTCGGGATTGAGCTTGACGCCTTTCGCCTTGAGACATCAGAATGTCACTTCAAGGTCAGAGAGGAGGTCGGAAGCTTTCCTCATCTTGACTACGATGTCATCGACGTAGGCCTCGACCGTGCGACCGATGTGTTCGCCGAACACATGGTTCATGCACCGCTGGTACGTCGCGCCCGCATTCCTCAAACCGAACGGCATGGTGACATAGCAGTACATGCCGAAGGGCGTGATGAAAGAAGTCGCGAGCTGGTCGGACTCTTTCATCCTGATTTGGTGATACCCTGAGTAGGCGTCGAGGAAAGACAGGTTTTCGCACCCAGCAGTGGAATCCACGATTTGATCGATGCGAGGCAGAGGGTAGGGAACCTTCAGACATGCTTTGTTGAGACTAGTGTAGTCTACACACATCCGCCATTTCCCCCCTTTCTTTCTGACAAGCATAGGGTTGGCAAGCCATTCGGGATGGAATACCTCTTTGATGAACCTGGCTGCCATTAGCTTGTGGATCTCCTCGCCTATCGCTCTGCGCTTCTCCTCGTCGAATCGGCGCAGAGGCTGCTTGACGGGTCGGGCTCCGGCCCGAATATCCAGCGAGTGCTCGGCGACATCCCTCGGTATGCCGGGCATGTCCGAGGGACTCCACGCGAAGACGTCGGCGTTCGCGCGGAGAAAGTCGACGAGCACTGTTTCCTATTTGGGGTCGAGCCCGGAACCAATCCGGATTTGCTTGGAGGCGTCGCCACTGGGGTCGAGGGGGACGGCCTTAACCGTCTCCACTGGCTCGAAGTTGCCGGCATGACGCTTCACGTCTGGCACCTCTTTGGAGAGGCTTTCCAGGTCGGCGATGAGGGCCTCGGACTCGGCGAGGGCCTCGGCGTACTCCACGCACTCCACGTCGCATTCGAACGCGTGTTTGTACGTGGGGCCGACGGTGATGACCCCGTTGGGGCCCGGCATCTTGAGCTTCAGGTAGGTGTAGTTGGGGACGGCCATAAACTTCGCGTAGCATGGCCTCCCCAGCACCACGTGGTAGGTTCCTCGGAACCCGACCACCTCGAACGTCAGGGTCTCCCTTCGGAAGTTGGAGGGCGTTCCGAAGCAGACGGGAAGGTCGAGTCGTCCGAGGGGCTGGACGCGCTTCCCGGGAATGATCCCGTGGAAGGGCGCAGCGCCTGCTCGGACGGTGGACAGATCGACGCGCAAGAGCCTGAGGGTCTCGGCGTAGATGATGTTGAGGCTGCTGCCCCCGTCCATAAGGACCTTGGTGAGCCTGACGTCGCCGATGACGGGGTCGACGACGAGTGGGTATTTCCCCGGGCTCAGCACGTGGTCGGGGTGGTCGTCTTGGTCGAAGGTGATGGGCTTGTCAGACCAGTCTAGATAGACCGGCGCCGCCACCTTGACCGAGCAGACCTCCCGGCGCTCTTGCTTGCGGTGCCGAGCCGAGGCATTCACCGCTTGCCCACCGTAGATCATGAAGCAGTCGCGGACCTCGGGGGAACTCTCCTGCTTGGTGATCTTCCTTCTTGTCATCGTCGCGGGCCCTGCCACCCTCCGCGGGTGGCCCGGCCCTGTGGAAGTGGCGCGAAGCATGACGCACTCCTCAAGGGTGTGCTTGACGGGCCCCTGATGATAGGGGCATGGCTCCTTGAGCATCTTGTCGAAGAGGTTGGCACCTCCGGGGGGCTTCCGAGGGTTCTTGTACTCGGCGGCGGCGACAAGGTCTGCGTCGGCGGCGTCGCGTTTCGCTTGCGACTTCTTCTTGCCTTTCTTCTTGGCGCCGCGCGGAGTAGACGCCTCGGGAGCATCTTCCGATGGGCGGCCCTGGGGCTGCTTGTCCTTTCGGAAGATAGCCTCGACCGCCTCCTGGCCAGAGGCGAACTTGGTGGCGATGTCCATCAGCTCGCTCGCCCTGGTGGGGGTCTTGCGACCTAACTTGCTCACCAGGTCGCGGCAGGTGGTGCCGGCAAGGAACGCGCTGATGACATCCGAGTCGGTGATGTTGGGCAGCTCGGTGCGCTGCTTCGAGAATCACCGGATGTAGTCCCGGAGAGACTCTCCCGGCTGCTGCCGGCAGCTTCGGAGGTCCCAGGAATTCCCGGGGCGCACATACGTGCCCTGGAAATTGCCGGCGAAGGCTTGGACCAGGTCATCCCAGTTGGAGATCTGCCCCGGAGGCAGGTGCTCCAACCAGGCGCGAGCGGTGTCGGAGAGGAACAGGGGGAGGTTGCGGATGATGAGGTTGTCGTCGTCCGTTCCACCCAGCTGGCAGGCCAGGCGGTAGTCCGCGAGCCACAATTCCGGTCTCGTTTCCCCTGAGTACTTTGTGATAGTAGTCGGGGGTCGGAACCGGGTCGGGAACGGTGCCCGCCGGATGGCTCGGCTGAAGGCCTGCGGACCGGGTGGTTCGGGCGAGGGACTCTGATCCTCCCCGCTGTCGTAGCGTCCCCCACGCCTGGGGTGATAGCCTCGGCGCACCCTCTCGTCGAGGTGGGCCCAATGGTCGCGATGATGGTGCTCGGTGCCGAGGTGGCCCGGGGCCGCAGGCGCGGTGTTGCGCGTGCGCCCGGTGTAGACCGAGGGGTATCCCTGCCTTCGGGAGGCAGAGCTCTCGGCCCGTCGGACCGCAGCGCCTTCCAGGAGATTCTTGAGCTCTCCCTGGATTCGCCGACCCTCGGTGGTTGATGGCTCCGGCATCGCGCGGAGAAGCATCGCTGCTGCAGCCAGGTTCTGACCGACCCCACTGGATGCGGGTGGCGGCCTGACCCTGACGTCGTTGGCGACGCGGAGCTGGAGACCCTGGGGCAGGTGACGTATTTCTCCGGCCGGGGGTTGGCCCGCCCATGCCTGCCCGATGTCCCGGCGGATCGGCTCAAGCGCTCCTGCTCCCTCGTCGAGCCTGGCCTGCGCCCCGCGGACTTGCTCAAGCTGTGGGTCGTGACCCCCCGCCGGAACGGGGACCACAGCTAGCTCCCGCGGGATGTCAGCGCGAGGCACCAGCCTAGGGAGATCACCGTCCTCCGGCATGCCGAGATGATTGCCTTCGGAGGGACCCCCTAGATCGACGTGGAAATATTCGCGGCTTGGGCCGCAGTCCTCGTCGTTGAGGCTGCGGCTACCGTCGGAATAGTCGGAGAGGCAGTAGTCACATGCGGTCATGAAGTCCCACATGGCACTAGGGTTGCCAAGTCCAGAGAAATCCCAACAGATGCTGGGGTCGTCGTCTTCCTCGGACCCGGAGGGCCCATAGGTCGAGACGTCCGTCAGCTGGTCCCAAGGCGACCGCATGCGAAACCCCGGAGGGTTTGAACTCGCCTCTACGAGAGTGCCCGCCAAAGCAAGGTCGCTAGGCGGGTTGAGGCTGAATCCAAATGACGTAGGATGGGAATCGGTCGGTACCTTTTGGTCGACGAACGGCGATGAAGTCACGTCGGGGACTGACTGCACCGTCATCTCAGGTACGAGGGTGACGCCCAGCAAGCCTTCCGCGAGCGTGCTGGCGTCGTCCGCTTGCTCGTGATTGGCGTGTCGCGGGGAGACGGCGCTCGCCTTCGTCTCAAACGCGAGGTCGACGCCCGACGCGCCCCCCGTTGGGGCGCTAGGGACGTCGACTCGCTCGACAGCCGACGAGGCGCGGCCTCCTGCTTGGTCCAGAGCCCCGCCTCCTCCTCCGTTGGCGGGGGAGAGGACGAGGCGAGCTCGAATGTTGTTCTTCCACCACGCGGGGAAGACGTCGTCGATTCCGCCGCCGACGGGCGGGCTGTCGGCCGTCATTGTCGTTGTCGCGCGGCGGTGGAAGGAGTATCATGTCGTAGCTGCCGTCGAAGGACATGAACCCAAGACTCCCGAAACGGAGCACCGTCCCGGGTCGGAGAGGTTGCTGGAGACTGCCCATCTAGAGCTTGACGGGAAGCTGTTCGTCAACACGCAGCAGGCCCCTACCTGGCGCGCCAACTGTCGGCGTTTCGAGACCGGGGGGTCCCTCGGGCCGATGAGTGAGTGTCGCCGCGTGCCCCAGCCCAGATGGGTCGAGCGCGTGGGCGAGCGCGAAGGGGGGAAAGGAGCGAGGCAGCCGGAGACCGGCGTGAGAGAGAGGTGGGAATCCCGCGGCCTTCGTGTTCGTCCCGCGCCCAGGTCGGGTGCGCTTGCAGTAGGGGGTTACAAGCGTCCACGCGGGAGAGGGAAGCGAGCGGCCCCAAGAGAGCGCCTGTCCCGTCCTCGTCCCCGCGCGGCCAACCTTCTCTAAGAAGGCCCTGGTCCTTCCTTTTATAGGCGTAAGGAGAGGATCCAGGTGTACAATGGGGGTGTAGCAGAGTGCTACGTGTCTAGCGGGGGAGAGCTAGCGCCGTAAGTACATGCCGATGTGGCAGTCGGAGAGATTTTGGCACCCAGCTGGTGTGAAGTCGTGGCCGTCGGAGGAGCGACGGAGCCTGGCGGAGGGACAGCTGTCGGAGCGGTTGAGTCCTTGCTGACGTCCTCCTGCTTCCGTAAGAGAGCTGAGAGCCGCCGTCGTCACAGAGCATGCGGGGCGCCATCATTGCCTATCTGGCGGAGCTAGCCAGATGGGACACCGGTCTTGTTCTCTGCGGCCCGAGTCAGCTCGGGGTAGGGTGATGATGGCGCTTCCTGTTGACGTGGCTGGCCTGCGCCCTAGGTCGGGCAACGTGGAGGCTCCTCCGAAGCCGAGGTCGAGTCTGTCTTCCATGGCCGAGGCCGAGTCCGAGCCCCTGGGTCGGGCGAGGCGGAGGTCGTTCGGCAGAGGCCAGGGCGGAGTCCGAGCCCTGGGGTCAGGCGAAGCGGAGTTCGTCGTCTTCTGGGGCTGAGCCCGAGTCCGAGCCCTGGGTCGGGCGGAGCGGAGTTCGCCGTCTTCCGGGACTTAGCCCGAGTCCGAGCCCTGGGTCGGGCAGAGCGGAGTTCGCCGTCTTCCGGGACTTAGCCCGAGTCCGAGCCCTGGGTCGGGCGGAGCGGAGTTCGCCGTCTTCCGGGACTTAGCCCGAGTCCGAGCCCTGGGTCGGGCGGAGCGGAGTTTGCCATCTTCCGGGACTTAGCCCGAGTCCGAGCCCTGGGTCGGGCGGAGCGGAGTTCGCCGTCTTCTAGGGCTTAGCCCGAGTCCGAGCCCTGGGTCGGGCGGAGCGGAGTTTGCCGTCTTCCGGGACCTAGCCCGAGTCCGAGGACTGGGTTGGGCGGAGCTTCCTATGGTGCCTTTGGCAGGGCTTGACTGCCTGTCAGTCTCACTCTGTCAAGTGGCACTGCAGTCGGAGTGGCGCAGGCGGCATTGTCCTTCTGTCAGGCCGGTTAGTGGAGCGGTGAAGTGACGGCGGTCACTTCGGCTCTGCCGGGGGGCGCGCGTCAGGAAAAAGGTGTCAGGTCACCTTTGCATTAAATGCTCCTGCGACTTGGTCGGTCGGTGCGGCGATTTAGTCAGGGTTGCTTCTTAGCGAAGGCAGGGCCTCGGGCGAGCCGGAAATATGTCCGCCGTTGGAGGGGGGCCTCGGGCGAGACGGAAACCCTCCGGGGTCAGCTGCCCTTGTCCGAGGCTAGGCTCGGGCGAGGCGCGATCGAGTCGCTCGAATGGACTGATCCCTGACTTAATCGCACCCATCAGGCCTTTGCAGCTTCATGCTGATGGGGGTTACCAGCTGAGAATTAGGAGTCTTGAGGGTACCCCTAATTATGGTCCCCGACAATTGTCATAGCTTCATGATACTTAAGGATAGTCATAGAGTATCACCAAATATTATAGAGCATGAGCAATCTAAGGATATACAATTACTCATGACTTAAGATACCAATTCCTTGACTTACAGAGGTACCCCAGTCCTGATTGCTCCAATTCTTGCTTATCTTCTCTTTTCCACCTAGAGACTATACAAGATTGCTCAAGAAACAGTTAGTCTCAAAAGACACAAGTTATGTGTGCTCCCCCTCAAGTTGTGCATCAAGTATTTAAATGACTTGCACTTTGCACATTCTAGCTTCCTTAGAACTAGAGGGGATCACAACATACCTTGGTCAAGGCATACTCTATCACTTTCATCCCAAAGAGATATCAATTAAATACCAAATTGAAAGCCACTTAATACAAATTGAAGGCTAAATGAAAGGTTGACTAAATACAACAATGCATGCCTCAGGAGCACCTAAGCCAATTGAATACTCACAGGAGCAACTTAGACATGCTTCATACTTAACTATCATTGTAACACATATACCAATTGAAAAACAACACGATCATGTCTTAAGCACATCATAGTTAAGAAGGTTCTTTAAGTACACCAGAAGAAGCAACATTTTAAGGCATGAGTCTCCTAAGCCACGGTACTACTAGTGAAATGTAAGAACACAGCTATGATCACAATCAATGGAACTTCAAGATATTCAATAAAATTACACAGTTCCATTTTCCATACCTTTGCCTTTTACCAGTATGGCCATGAGAGCACCAGTTATTACCACTAACCAGGATACAAGGGTACCATCCTATGGAGAGCAAGTTGAAGAATCTCATCAAGGTCCTTTGTTTGATTCACCAATAATGATTAAGGACCTATACACCTTTCACTTGAGATGAACATGGGATTAGTGTCTCACAATAATTCAACCTTGGGTCAATAAACACCAAAACAATTAACAGCTTAAGCATAGAGTTTTAGATAACCGTCTTAAGCTCTCCCATGGTCTCTAGTCCATCTCAAGGCACCTGCATGGTCTAGTTAGCACAGTTTGGTACCCATCTCGGGATGGGTCCATAATGAACATCTAAATGTGCCTTTGGTACCCAAATTGCCTTTGTGCTAGTTCTAGGTGATCTCGTTACAGATCTAGCACAGGTGTATGATTTGGGTCTCCTACGCGAATAAGATTGAGACAAATTCAATTGCTTAGGAATCTTACCTTTATAACATACCTTGGATAGATGACCCTGCTCACCATACTTGTAGCAGAAGCGTTGCTCAACCTGACATGACGCTTGCTGTTTGTTATTTTCCTTGGTGAGGGTCACCTTGGAGGATGCACATCCTTGATTCTTCATGACTGGACATGAAGTGATCGTGTGGTCCTTATTGTTGCATCCAAAACAACTCCTTGTCCCTTCATTCTTGTCTTTGTACGGACAAGACGCGATGAGGTGGCCTAACTTCTTGCACTTGAAGCACCTCCTTTTTCCTTTTCCCTTTTTGTACTTGAATGACATGGAGAGATGATCAGTGCAAACAACATCATTAATTGAATTTTTACCTTTTTCCTTGTTCATGTTGATTTCTTCATTTATTGCTTTGGGAACATCCTTCTTATGGAGTTTGACGCTTGCTGCGGTTTCTCCCGTCTCAAGCTTCTTCACCACGCGCCCGTGGATATCTTGAGGAGGTTGAGCAATGCGTCTTCTCCTTAGTTGCTTTGCTTTCTTGTTCCTTTCTTTATTGATGAGCAACTTTTCTTTTGATCCTGCAGCTTGATGCTCATTCAAAAATTGGCTTTCTTTTGAGCAATAGGGATTAGCACATGGTGATATATTATCTAAATGCGCACGTGTGCAAGAATGAGGTTCACATGAATTTAAGTTCGCAATTACAACCTCATGAGCAACATCAAGCATGATATGATCATCAACTAGTTTACTATGAGAGTATGACAACGTATCATACTTTTCATTAAGAGCAAGCTTTTCTAAATTCATTGTTTCTACTTGACTTCTAAGCATAGAGTTTTCAGTTTTAAGTTGAGCAACATTAGATAGAGCGTCATCATTATTACTTTGCTCAATTGACATTGAATCATACTGCTAGACCAAGACATCATGAGAGCACCTTAGCTCCTCATGTTCTTTGGTCATCTTCTCCAGGTTGTTGTTTGTTTTGATGAGAGTCTCCTCTAGCCTGAGAAGCGTCTCGCCTTGTTCCTTGTTCCTTCTCAACAACTTAACCAAGAGAGCTTGGTCCGCTTTGTTGAGATGGTTGTAGAAACGGCGAATCTCCTCTTCTTCCACATCATTGGTCTCATTTTCCCTGTCATTACTGTCAGTGGAAGCAATATAGGAAAATGTACCTTGTGATGATGAAGATTCATCCTTGCTATCATCCTCATATTCCTCCTCATCATAGCTTTCGTCTCCACTGTCATTGTTAGCAATAAAACATTTATCACTAGTGGAGAACAAACCTGTCGACGAGGTGGATTCATCGTTTGGGTGCCATCGTTCTTGTTCTTCTCCCTCTGAATGGTTAGTAACACAAGTACTATAGGGAGTAGAAGCATCACAGTTTGCCACAGAATATTTTTCTTTAATTCTATTCCATAAATCATGAGCATCAACAAATAGATCATTATCACTGCTCATGATGGCAAAATAAGCACTTCTAGAAAGAGAGTCAACTAAGATGTTGCAAGCATGGTGATTGAGAGATAAACATCTTAGTTCTTCATTAGAAGGATTTTTACTAAAATCAGAGGGAAAAATACTTCTACTAAAGATCTGTCTCAAATCAGGATCAATATTCATGAAAGCTTTGTAAATAGAGACAGACCAAGATTTGTAATTAGAACCATCGCCTAAAAGAAGTTCTACAGTTACCTCTTGTGACGACATCGTTATCTCCGGACGGCTAAGCCCACACTGGAGAGGCCTAGCTCCGATACCAATTGAAAGTTCCCTTTGACCCGGAAACAGGATCTGGATGTCGCCTAGAGGGGGGGGTGAATAGGCGAATAAAACTTATTACTTTAAAACTTAAATTCTTACTCTACTCGAAGACTTAGTACGCAGTGGAGTGAGAAGACTCTTCGAGTAGGTTGCAGCGGAATAGAAGATCCTGTCTCAAAATGTCCTGCACTTCAAATAAAGCTTATACCACAGATAAGTATTGAAGTGCAGATATAAAGACGAGTAAGACAAAGAGTCAGGATACAATACAGAACAGAGCACACAGACGCAAGGATTTATCCCGAGGTTCGGCCAAGCCTAAAATGCTTGCCTAGTCCTCGTTGGAGTTAGCCACACCTGGGCTTGGAGTCTATTTCAACTCCTTCCTCCGTTTGCTCAGATCTGTCAGTATGACAGATAGAGCCTTTCACTATTGAGTTTGTTACAATGAAACCGCGGCTGCTTACAATCTTCTTGGCAGCACCCCGGCAGAGTAACGATACGCTCAAGACCTTGCTCCTGCTCTTAGCAGCACTTCTCCTCTCTCTCTAAAGGCTTATAGCTGTGCCTTCTACACAAACTATAGAGATACACACAAGAGGGAGAGTGAGAATTGATTTGAGTGATTTCTACACTTGTTGGCTGCCCTTGTACATTGCTTGAGGCGCCTAGGGGTCCCTTTTATAGGCACAAGGGGCCTAGGAGCCGTTGGAAGCAATCCAGGAAGGCAAATCTTGCCTTCAGTCGGGTGGCGCTCCGGACAGTCCGGTGCACCAACGGACACTGTCCGGTGCCTGATCTCCTTCCATAAATGGAGCAGTCGACCGTTGCAGTCCTGGAGCCGTTGGCGCACCAGACACTGTCCGCTGCACACCGGACAGTCCGGTGCCCCCATCTGACCGTTGGCTCGGCCATGCGTCACGCGCGGATTGCACGGTCGACCGTTGTCCCAACCGACCGTTGGCTCACCGGACAGTCCGGTGCACCACCGGACAGTCCGGTGAATTTTAGCCGTACGTCGCCAGACTCCTCCCGAGAGCAGCCTGTTCACCGGAGTTCAGCCTGGCGCACCGGACACTGTCCGGTGCACCACCGGACAGTCCGGTGTGCCAGACCGAGCTGAGTCTTGGCTATACACAGCCAAGCCTTTTGCACCTCTTTCCTTTTCTTCTTCTTTCTGTTTCTAACACTTAGACAAGTATATTAGTACACAAAACCAATGTACTAAGTCTAGAAACATACCTTCTCTTAATTATTACATCTATAGCATTTGACATGCTTGATCTTTGATGTTGGACTCATAAATCATCAAGTCAGCTTGACTTGATCTAGATTGACATTTCTTAGCTCCAACATCCTGCAAAGGTCACATAGAACATCTCCAAACATAGGAACAACCCAAACTAAAGATCAAGGTGAACTTAGCTCTTTTGGGCTGCTTCCAGTTCTGGTTTTGACACTTGTTCTCCTTCTAGTGACCTTGATCTCCTTCTTAGAGCTTGATCTTGAGCCTTATGACTTACACCACATAACTGTAGCTGTTACCTCATTGGTTGTGTTGGGGGCCTTCGTCCTCCGAAGGTCCTCAAAAACATGATTTGACAATGTTTTCCAAGTGGATTATGTGAACAGGTATTTTCGGACTCAGAATTATGAATACGAAGCACGGCCAGGACGAAGCCTAAACCAGACGAAGCACGAGCGCAGCCGAAGCTGTTTGCGGGGAAGCTTCGTCACGATAGCAGAAAGGGGAACCGACTTAAAGATGAAAAGACTACATGGGCCTCGACAGATTTACATAAGTCATTAACAAATGTAGTGGACATGAATGTAATTTTACGTAGGCTGCGTCCCGCGTCTATAAATAGATGAACAGTACTCCCGTACAGTTCACGCTGACTGGGCATTCGCTTTTGCGTCACGCTTGTACTTTCTACCTTCTCTCAGGACTGACGGTACATTTGTAATCTGTAATCATTTCTGTTTTTCTATGTCAATAAAATAGAAATAATTCTATGATGATGTCTAAATTATATTTCATGCTTTATATGAATCCTTCGTCATTGCTTGTTATATTCACGAAGGTATGTCTCTTACGACCTTCGTCCGAAGCTCATTATTCCCGAAGGGGCATAATGTTTCGAAGGACGAAGGACTTTAACACTTAACACTTTTTATGTTGCCTTGTTCTTAACTCTTAGCATTTGAGAACAAGTCCCCAACATTGGCGCCCACCTCCGGTGAACTCACTTCCACTTCGAGTTTTTTTTGAACACCTTCGGAAGACCTTCGCTATGGCGCCGAAGAAAGCTTCAGCGACTGGGGCTTCAGCACTGCAACCGCTGGACCACAACCAGGAGACCGTCTCTCTTCGGGAGGCCCGAAGCCAGAAGAGAAAGGCTGTTAGCCCGACGCTTCAGGAGGAAGAGCTAGACCAAGAAATCAGGGATATGGAGATCCTACATCAACAAGTGCAAAGGAAGAAGGAGAAGATGGCCCGGCTAGCTGAGTTGCAACGGCAGATAGACGAAGCCTCTGAGGAAGTCCGCCACCTCACCCATGATGAGCAAAACAGAAGGCCTCAGCAGAAAGACCTTCATCAGGAGGGCTTCGTCAATGAGGATGACTGGTATGACAATTTCCATCAGGGAAATTTTGTTTTCGATGATGCTTCTCCTTTGTCTGCTGAGCTGCAGGCTACACCTTGGCCTCCATCCTATAAGCCACCTCAGCTTCCCATGTTCGACGGCCACTCAGACCCGAAGCAGTTCCTGATGAGCTACGAAGCAACAGTGTCTTCGTATGGGGGCAATGCTGCAGTCATGGCGAAATCTTTCGTCATGGCTGTCAGGAATGTTGCTCAGACCTGGTATTCCTCCCTTCGACCAGGGACAATCACCTCATGGCAGAAGCTGAAGGATATGTTGTTAACCAGCTTTCAAGGATTTCAGACGAAGCCGGTCACTGCACAAGCTTTGTTTCAGTGCACTCAGGATCATGAAGAATACCTTCAGGCATATGTCAGAAGGTTCCTGCGTTTGAGGGCACAGGCACCAACGGTGCCCAATGAAATTGTTATCGAAGCTATGATCAAGGGGCTTCGTCCTGGACCTGCAGCCCAATACTTTGCTAGGAAGCCTCCTCAGACTCTAGAGAAGCTACTCCAGAAGATGGACGAATACATTCGTGCAGATAACGACTTTCGCCAAAGAAGGGAGGAGGCCTTCAGATTTTCTGAGATGACCAGGGGCTTCGGGGGACGTTTCTATCCGAGGCATGTCAGGTCCATCCACAACACTCAAAATGATGATAAGGGGAGTCAGCAGAACAGGCCGCAGTGCTCCTCACAGGCTTCGGGGCAGCAGCAGACTTTCTTTCGGCCACCAGCTCCAAGAGGCAGAGGCGCCAGGGGCTTCGGCGGGAGATTTGGAGATCAACCAAGGAGGACATTTTGCTTATTCTGCGGTGAGAACAAGGGCCATACCACCAGGATGTGCCATGTTACCATCCAGAAACAAAAGGAGCTGGCAGAAGCTGCAGCGCAACAGGGACAGCCGAAGCAGGTCATGCATACTGCTTCGTACCATCAGCCTTACATCCCGGAGTATGTGGGCAACCATCCTGCAGCTTCCGTAGCTTCGGCAAGTCAACCTCAAGTTTCATGGCAACAGCCCCCGCCTCCACCTCCGCTGCAACAAGGCCAGCAGCCAGAAGGGAGTCAATATGCTCCACATCAAAGGGACTTCAGAGAACAATCCGAAGCTCGCACAGTCAACAGCACTGTGCCAGAATCGAAGCACATTTATTGACACATATCCTACCTTTGATAACAGTCTTTTCTATTCAGTTTTATTCTCTGTAGCAAAAAACATTGATAGTTTCCATGTAATAATTTCGCTGTTTTCCACGAGGAAATTCAGTTGTTGAAGTTTTTGTATTAACAAGGAGGACCTTCGAAGTATTAAAAATCCTTCGGAGAAACAGAAAGTCGTTCTAAGGAACGCAGAGTAAGTTCATGAATTTACAAAAAGCCGTTCCAAAGGGAGCGCAGTGTAAGTTTTCTGCTCAGAAGTCGTTCCTAAGGGAATGCAGAGCTTATACCGTCTAAGTAAAAGACGAAGAAGCTCCAAAGACGTTCCTAAGGGAATGCAGAGCTTATACCGTCTAAGTAAAAGACGAAGAAGCTCCAAAGACGTTCCTAAGGGAATGCAGAGCTTGCGAATGAATTTTGTGTGTATCTTCGGAACAGACGTCATTTGCATAACATAACATCATCACATCATTTCGCATAGCATAAGCATCATACATCATGTTGCATGCGGCAAAAGAAGGGTACACAGTATTAACCTTCGGAAAAATGATTTGAGAAAGTGCAAATTGTGCAAAGTCACGAGGGAATGCAATGATAATCTTCGAAAAATAGCTTCGGAGGCTGTTTTTACGAAGCATGGACAAGCTTCATCAGAGCAGTATCGAAATTGTATAGCTTCGGAGAATGTTATCATGAAGCATGAACATGTCTCATCAGAATAATTTTAACGGAGAATGTCTTCTTCACGAAGCATGAAAAGAAGGGAAGGTGTTTTTTCGCCGAAGGCTCAAAAAGGTATGTAGGTACAGTTTCATGCATCGTAAAGAATTGAATAATGAAAAGAAACTTGAATATTACATCCAAATGTACAAAATATTACATATGTTTTTTCTAAATAGCATCTAGTCTTCTTTCAGTACTGCTTCGGCGGCTTCATTTAGAAGTTGATCAACAACTTTGTCCATAATAGCTTCGGCCATTTCTTTAATTTCATCGTCCCCTTTTGTGTGGGGGTCGGCAGTCGACCCAGCAGCTTCTGAGGGAAGAGAACATTTCTTCATTACTATTACAAACTGTGAGCAGAGTTTGAAACAAAAATTACAACACAATAAGAACGACTAATTAATACCTAATTGTCTTTCGGGCTCCGTACTTTTTTCGGCAGCTTCTGCCACTTTCCTAGCATCGTGGATGCCTTTTTCGCTCCTTTGGATAATTTCTTGTGCCATTCCTCGGCCGCCGTCGTTCCAGATATCAGTAAAAAATTTGCCACCAACCACGCTTGCTTCAGCCGAGGGGTCCTTGATGTCTTCACAAGATAAGGTAGCTTCGGACTGAGCTAGAAATTTTACATGCTCGCAACCTTTTTTCTCTAAGACAGAAGCAATTCCTCTGGCGCCCGAAAAAGCGCAGATATCACCGCGACTGCTCAGGATCTCCTCGAAGGCCTCTGCTTCGTGACTAATCCATTCCAATGGACCTTCGGGATTGCCTCGAGAGAAATTCTCTTCGCTGGAAAAGGCGCCCACGCTGGCGAAGCTGGTTTTAATTTTATTCACGCACTCTATAGATTTAACATAACATTTTCCCTGAGATGCACGAAGCTCTTTAACTCTTAACTCCAATTTGTTGACCATATGATCACTGAGTTCTCGTTTTGTTTCCTCAAGCACGCGCTCCTCTCTAGCTCTAGCCAGCTGTTTCTGAAGATCTTTAATTTCACGCTTTTGGGCTTCGGCCTGGGTTTTTGAAGCAGCTTTGTCCTTCTTTACTTTGTCTACTAGTGTAAGAAGAATTTTATCCTTTTCCAGAGCTTCGTTCCTCAGCTTTATAACTTCTGATCGCAGATTGTTGAATGCAATTTCGTAACTCTCATCTTCGGCACTCTTTTGTGCTCTCAATGCGTTGCTCAGGATTAAACCCTAAAAACAAAAAAAAGAGAGTCCATATAAGAATATAGGAATGAATTACGTATTAAAAAAGTTTTTTCAAATGCTTAATAACCAAACCTTTAGGCTATTGTATGCAAGACTGTCTGCGAGATCCTCTTTCGTCATGGCGCTTAATCCAGCTTCGAGCTTCGGGAAGCCTATACTTTTAGCCATCTCTCGGCAGACAGATAGTTCTTTATTATCAGGAAGGCAGTATAGGAAGTCATCTTCATTTGTCCCATTGAATATTACTGCCCCCTTCGGATACTTTAGCTCTTTCGCATAATGGTTGGCTTCATAAGTTTCTTCTGCAGATAGTTTCTTCCCCGAAGCATGTCGTATAATGTAATCGTATACGCTGGAGGGAGCTTCGGGGGTGGCAGTGTCAATTTCTTCAACTAAAACTGGTTCTGATATTTTTATTGCTTCGGCTTCCAGAGGTTGTTCCTTGTAGGGCACTGAAGGCCCAGCTTCAGCTTCAGCTTGCTGCGTCGAAGTTTCAGTAGAAGCTTCAGCAATTTCAACACTCTTTTTCGGAGTTGTGCTTGAAGACTTAATTGTCTCCAAGACATCTAGCACGTTTACCATTCTTTTCCTTTTTGGGGTCACTGATGGCCCCTTTTGGTTTTTTGTTGCTTCGACATTTACCGAAGGACTTAAGATTTCAGACATTTTTGGCTCGTCAACCTTCGGTTTCTTTGATTTTTCCGCTGAAGGCGCTTCAATCTTTTCTTCCATCTTCGGCACTGAAGCTGGTTCGGTAGCTTCAGAGGCCAAAGAGACTTCACCAACGAATTCTGGCACTGTGGCCGGCTCAATAAAGCGTGTCCGATGGGTGAGCACCTTCAACTTTTTTCTTTGAGGCGCTGGCTCACTAGGGGCACTCGTGGTGGCTTCTGTCGCAGGAGAAATATTTTTCCTTTTACGACCCAATACCGGATAATGATAGTCAGGGTACATAAACCCGACTGCGTCAAACACACGGTTGAGTCTTTTCTTCTTACGGCCTCCGAAGGCTGCTGATAGCGCAGTATTTTCGGCCTTCGAATATGCTCCAAGTAGTTCGTCACTTAAAGTTTCAATGCTTTTCAGCCAGTCATCATCAGGTTCAACAAATTTATCTGCATATTTGAATGTGTATTTCAGTCTAACTAGTCCGCCTTCGTCGGACTCTTTAATAGTTTCCTTCGGCATTTCCCACTTTTCTGCAAGTGGCCATACCCTGAAGGCAATGTGCTCTTGGACTAAGTCCCTTGTCCCAATAAAGGAGCAAACTACGCCGAAGGCTCTTTGGCACTCTTCGGCTGCCTCATCCATTTCAACCTTCGGCCTTCGAAGTCCGAAGCGTTGCCAGATTGGGTGCATAATGATAGTTTTGACATTATCTTGCGCTGTTAGGTCATTTTTCACATAAAACCATTCAGTCATCCAGGCTCCGGGCCACCTCTTCCGAAAGGTCGGCACAGGGCAGCTTGACCCGGAGCGGGCGCCGAAGCTGTAGCACCCAAAATTGTTGTGATATTGCTCTTTTCCCCAGGGTTTCGTCTCGTACAATAACTCGTGAATGTTGCAGAAGCTTTTAGCGTCTGGTTCCAAACCTTGGCTTCTCACAGCCCAGACAAAAATCCCCATTCTTATGATAGCTTCGGGAGTAAGTTGATGAAGGTAGACTTGAAATGTTTTCAGTACCTCGACAACAAAGTTGCTCAGGGGGAATCGAAGCCCAGCCTTGAGAAAGCTTCGGAAAATCACAACTTCATCTTCTTCGGGGGTGGGAGAAGTCTTTTCTCCAGCGTCAGCCCTCGCAATAGATAAATCTCGAAAGTACCGCCCCCTCATATTATCAATATGGCTCTGCTTGATAGTGGTTTTCCCGAAAACCGTGTGGCTTGGCCGCCATGGACGGTCTTCGGCCTCTTCACCACCACTCTCCACATCATAGCTGTCGCTGTCACCAGTATCTTCGGACAAACCTTCGAGAATCTCCTTGGTGATTTTCTCTGTATTCGTCTCTGCCATCGCTATCAGGAACCCCAGATTCTTCTCCTCCTCAAGACTCAGCTTCGTCTCAGCAGGGATCTTCTTGCCTTCAGACATCTTCGGAAACGCTAAAAAATTGTTCCCGAGGCCGAAGCTTCAAAATCAAAAAGACCAGCAAATCTTAGTGCAAGAGCTAAAAATTTTAGTGGGCCGAAGCAGATGGCAAGTGTGCGTACCAAATGAGTTTGCGGTGCGATATTATTTATACGCCTAGGGCGTTGACAATTGAAAGGTCCCGCTTGTCAGTGAAGGTTGCTATTCTAGCAAAGGGAAGGTGTTTTTTTGGACCTTCGGCTCAAGGCCTTCGTCCATATCGCAATCTGAATTTATTATTAACAAATTAATATTGCGAGGGGCTACTGTTGGGGGCCTTCGTCCTCCGAAGGTCCTCAAAAACATGATTTGACAATGTTTTCCAAGTGGATTATGTGAACAGGTATTTTCGGACTCAGAATTATGAATACGAAGCACGGCCAGGACGAAGCCTGAACCAGACGAAGCACGAGCGCAGCCGAAGCTGTTTGCGGGGAAGCTTCGTCACGATAGCAGAAAGGGGAACCGACTTAAAGATGAAAAGACTACGTGGGCCTCGACAGATTTCCATAAGTCATTAACAAATGTAGTGGACATGAATGTAATTTTACGTAGGCTGCGTCCCGCGTCTATAAATAGATGAACAGTACTCCCGTACAGTTCACGCTGACTGGGCATTCGCTTTTGCGTCACGCTTGTACTTTCTACCTTCTCTCAGGACTGACGGTACATTTGTAATCTGTAATCATTTCTGTTTTTCTATGTCAATAAAATAGAAATGATTCTATGATGATGTCTAAATTATATTTCATGCTTTATATGAATCCTTCGTCATTGCTTGTTATATTCACGAAGGTATGTCTCTTACGACCTTCGTCCGAAGCTCATTATTCCCGAAGGGGCATAATGTTTCGAAGGACGAAGGACTTTAACACTTAACACTTTTTATGTTGCCTTGTTCTTAACTCTTAGCATTTGAGAACAAGTCCCCAACAGGTTGTAAGTCACGTCCTTATGTAGTGATCCTTGATGTGCCGTAGTTGTTCTCAACTCGATCACCCTTGACTTTGCAAGCCTTCTTCTTCACCCTTGGCTTTGGGTTCCTCAGCCTCCTTGACCTTCTCCCGTGCACTTGGTACCTCGAAGCTCTTCTTGCCTCCGTCCTTGGCTTGATCAGTTGTCTCCGAGCTACGCACCCGAGTATCACTTTTGCAATGTCCATCTTACTTGTGATGTCCATCATGTATCCATAATCCAGTTCTTGGACCATCACATTTGTTCACTTGTGTTGAATCCTGTTAGCTTTACATTAAGCACCTGTTCAACACTTAGCACACCTGTTAGTCCTTTAATTGAGTTGTCATCCAAACACCAAGACCCACAAGAGAGCTTTCAGAGCTCAAAATGAGTTTGAGCTCAAGGTGAAAAAGATAAGGAGCGACAACGGGTCCGAGTTCAAGAACCTTCAAGTGGAGGAGTACCTTGAGGAGGAAGGGATCAAGCACGAATTCTCCGCTCCCTACACACCACAGCAAAATGGTGTGGTAGAGAGGAAGAACAGGACGCTCATCGATATGGCGAGGATGATGCTTGGAGAGTTCAAGACCCCCGAGTGCTTTTGGTCGGAAGCCGTGAACACGGCTTGCCACGCCATCAACCGGGTCTACCTTCACCGCCTCCTCAAGAAGACTTCGTATGAGCTTCTAACCGGTAACAAACCCAATGTGTCTTACTTTCGTGTATTTGGGAGTAAATGCTACATTCTAGTGAAGAAGGGTAGGAATTCCAAATTTGCTCCCAAAGCTGTAGAAGGGTTTTTGTTAGGTTATGACTCAAATACAAAGGCGTATAGAGTCTTCAACAAATCATCGGGTTTGGTTGAAGTCTCTAGCGACGTTGTATTTGATGAGACTAATGGCTCTCCAAGAGAGCAAGTTGTTGATCTTGATGATGTAGATGAAGAAGACGTTCCAACGGCCACGATACGCACCATGGCGATTGGAGATGTGCGGCCACAGGAACAAAAGGAGCAAGATTAACCTTCTTCCTCAACGATGGTGAATCCCCCAACTCAAGATGATGAACAGGTTCATCAAAAGGAGGCGTGTGATCAAGGGGGAGCACAAGATGATCATGTGAGGGAGGAAGAAGCACAACCGACACCTCCAACCCAAGTTCGAGCGACGATTCAAAGGAATCACCCCGTCGACCAAATTTTGGGTGACATTAGCAAGGGAGTAACTACTCGTTCAAGATTAGTTAATTTCTGTGAGCATTACTCCTTTGTCTCTTCTATTGAGCCTTTCAGGGTAGAAGAGGCCTTGCTAGATCCGGACTGGGTGTTGGCCATGCAGGAGGAGCTCAATAATTTCAAGAGGAATGAAGTTTGGATACTGGTGCCTCGTCCCAAGCAAAATGTTGTGGGAACCAAGTGGGTGTTCCGCAACAAACAGGATGAGCACGGGGTGGTGACAAGGAACAAGGCTTGACTTATGGCAAAAGGTTATGCCCAAGTCGCAGGTTTGGACTTTGAGGCGACTTTTGCTCCTGTGGCTAGGCTAGAATCTATTCGTATTTTGCTAGCATATGCCGCTCACCATTCTTTCAGGTTGTTCCAAATGGATGTGAAGAGCGCTTTCCTCAACGGGCCAATCAAGAAGGAGGTGTACATAGAGCAACCCCCTGGCTTCGAGGATGAACGGTACCCCGACCACGTATGTAAGCTCTCTAAGGCGCTCTATGGACTTAAGCAAGCCCCAAGAGCATGGTATGAATGCCTTAGAGACTTTTTAATTGCTAATGCTTTCAAGGTTGGGAAAGCCGATCCAACTCTTTTTACTAAGACTTGCGATGGTGATCTTTTTGTGTGCCAAATTTATGTCGATGACATAATATTTGGTTCTACTAATCAAAAGTCTTGTGAAGAGTTTAGCAGGGTGATGACGCAGAAATTCGAGATGTCGATGATGGGCGAGTTGAACTACTTCCTTGGGTTCCAAGTGAAGCAACTCAAGGACGGTACCTTCATCTCCCAAACGAAGTACACGCAAGATTTGCTAAAGCGGTTTGGGATGAAGGACGCCAAGCCCGCAAAGACTCCGATGGGAACTGACGGACACACCGACCTCAACAAAGGAGGTAAGTCCGTTGATCAAAAGGCATACCGGTCAATGATAGGGTCTTTACTTTATTTATGTGCTAGTAGACAGGATATTATGCTTAGCGTATGCATGTGTGCTAGATTTCAATCCGATCCAAGGGAGTGTCACTTAGTGGCCGTGAAGCGAATTCTTAGATATTTAGTCGCTACGCCTTGCTTCGGGATCTGGTATCCAAAGGGGTCTAACTTTGACTTGATTGGATATTCAGACTCCGACTATGCTGGATGTAAGGTCGATAGTGAGAGCACCTAGAGGGGGGGGGTGAATAGGTGATCCTGTAAAAACTTCAAACTTAAGCCACAAAAACTTGTTATGTGTTAGCACGATTATTGCCAAGTGGCTAAGGTGAAGTCTCAACAAAACACAATACCACAAGAGATCAAGACAGAGGTGACACGGTGGTTTATCCCGTGGTTCGGCCAAGCCAATGCTTGCCTACTTCCACGTTGTGGCGTCCCAACGGACGAGGGTTGCAATCAACCCCTCTCAAGCGGTCCAAAGACCCACTTGAATACCACTGTGTTTTGCTTTTCCTTTCACTATCCCGTTTGCAAGGAATCTCCACAAATTGGAGTCTCTTGCCCTTACAAGTATATGATCACAAAGAAAGCTCAGAGTAAGGGAGGGAAGCAACACACACAAATCCACAACAAAAGCGCACACACACGGCCAAGAATCGAGCTCACAAGACTATCTCAGAGTTCTCACTTAGAACAGAGCTCGAATCACTTAGAAACACAAACGAATGCGCAGAGACTTAGTGTGGATGATCAAGAATGCTCAAAGGTTGCTTGTGTCTCTCCTCCATGCGCCTAGGGGCTCCTTTTATAGCCCCAAGGCAGCTAGGAGCCGTTGAGAGCAAATCCGGAAGGCCATCCTTGCCTTCTGTCGTCGGGTGCACCGGACAGTCCGGTGCACACCGGACACTGTCCGGTGCCCGATTTGTTTCCTTATCTGGCGCTGCCGACCGTTGCAGCCCGTTGGAGATCTGCGAGCCGTTGGCGCACCGGACAGTCCAGTGCACACCGGACAGTCCGGTGCCGTCTTCCGACCGTTGGCTCGGCCACGTGTCCCGCGCGGATTGCGCGGCCGACCGTTGGCCCTGGCCGACCATTGGCTCACCGGACAGTCCGGTGCACACCGGACAGTCCGGTGAATTTTAGCCGTACGCCGTCGGCGAATTCCCGAGAGCGGCCAGTTCGCGCCGAGTTGGCCTGGCGCACCGGACACTGTCCGGTGCACACCGGACAGTCCGGTGCTCCAGACCGAGCTGAGCCTTGGCTGCACACAGCCAAGTCTTTCTCTCCCCTTTTCTCTTTTTCTTCTTTCTGTTTCTAACACTTAGACAAATATGTTAGTCCACAAAACAAATGTACTAAGGCTTAGAAACATACCTTTATCTCATGATTTGCACCTTGTTCATCCATGTACATAAATTCACAATTAAGCACATGTGTTGGCACTCAATCACCAAAATACTTAGAAATGGCCCAAGGGCACATTTCCCTTTCAATCTCCCCCTTTTTGGTGATTTATGCCAACACAACATAAAGCCACTAGAACAAGTGCAAACTCAATTCAAATAACACTTAAATTTATTTTGAATCAATTTTGGCATATATGGATCATCCTTTGCCACCACTTGGTTTGTTTTTGCAAATCAAACACAAATCTCTATCTCTAAGTTAAACACACATGTTTAAGCATAAAGAGAGTCATTCAAAAAGAGATTGATCAAGGATTTCAAAAACTCCCCCTTTTTCCCATAATCAATACTTCTCCCCACAAGAAGCCAACTTTTGACAAGAGAGACAACTTAAGAATTTTGACAAACCAAAAACTCTATTCTACTATTTTCAAAATCTCTCAAGTGGTAGCTGATCCATTTATTGCTTTGGCCTTTATTTTCTCCCCCTTTGGCATCAAGCACCAAAACGGGATCAATCTTGGCCCTTTAACCCCATTGCCTCACCAAAATCTTCACTTAAGAGCAAATGGCAATAAGAGTTAATGAGATGAACTTGGAATAAGTTACCCCTCATCGGAGTGCAGTGGAAGTCTTTCATGGTCCAAGTCCACCTTTTCCCTTTCAATTCTCCTTTGAGACTAAAACAGGCAAACTCAAGCATATGGTTAGTCTCAAAGGGTCAAGTTGTAACACGTCTCCCCCTAAACATGTGCATCACTTTGCAACGGACTTGTGAGGTCCAGGGAGTGTTTGTACAACTTGAGCACCATAATAAGCAACAAAATGCAGAATGAACGTGATCAAAGGCATAAATACATGTATGCTATATTTCAATCCAAGTTCCGCGAATCTAAGACATTTAGCTCACTACGCAGCCTGCAAAAGGTCTTCTCATCTAAAGGCTTGGTAAAGATATCGGCTAGCTGGTTCTCGGTGCTAACATAAAACACTTCGATATCTCCCTTTTGCTGGTGGTCTCTCAAAAAGTGATGCCGGATGTCAATGTGCTTTGTGCGGCTGTGCTCAACAGGATTTTCCGCTATTCGGATAGCACTCTCATTGTCACATAGGAGTGGGACTTTGCTCAGATTGTAGCCAAAGTCCCGGAGGGTTTGCCTCATCCAAAGTAGTTGCGCGCAACACTGACCTGCGGCAACGTACTCGGCCTCAGCGGTGGATAGGGCAACGGAGGTTTGTTTCTTAGAGTTCCATGACACCAGGGACCTTCCTAAGAATTGGCACGTCCCCGATGTACTCTTCCTATCGACCTTACATCCAGCATAGTCGGAATCTGAGTACCCAATTAAGTCAAAGTTAGACCCCTTTGGATACCAGATCCCGAAGCAAGGCGTAGCGACTAAATATCTAAGAATTCGCTTCACCGCCACCAAGTGACACTCCTTAGGATCGGATTGAAATCTAGCACACATGCATATGCTAAGCATAATATCCGGTCTACTAGCACATAAATAAAGTAAAGACCTTATCATTGACCGGTATGCCTTTTGATCAACGGACTTACCTCCTTTGTTGAGGTCGGTGTGTCCGTCGGTTCCCATCGGCGTCTTTGCGGGCTTGGCGTCCTTCATCCCAAACCGCTTTAGCAGATCTTGCGTGTACTTCGTTTGGGAGATGAAGGTGCCGTCCTTGAGTTGCTTCACTTGGAACCCAAGGAAGTAGTTCAACTCGCCCATCATCGACATCTCGAATTTTTGCGTCATCACCCTGCTAAACTCTTCACAAGACTTTTGATTAGTAGAACCAAATATTATGTCATCGACATAAATTTGGCATACAAACAAATCACCATCACATGTCTTTGTAAAAAGAGTTGGATCGGCTTTCCCAACCTTGAAAGCATTAGCAAGTAAGAAATCTCTAAGGCATTCATACCATGCTCTTGGGGCTTGTTTAAGTCCATAGAGCGCCTTAGAGAGCTTACACACGTGGTCGGGGTACTGCTCATCCTCGAAGCCAGGGGGTTGCTCCACGTACACCTCCTCCTTTATTGGCCCGTTGAGGAAAGCGCTCTTCACATCCATTTGGTACAACCTGAAAGAATGGTGAGCGGCATATGCTAGCAAGATACGAATGGACTCTAGCCTAGCCACAGGAGCAAAAGTCTCCTCAAAGTCCAAACCTGCGACTTGGGCATAACCTTTTGCCACAAGTCGAGCCTTGTTCCTTGTCACCACTCCGTGCTCGTCTTGTTTGTTGCGGAACACCCACTTGGTTCCCACAACGTTTTGCTTGGGACGAGGCACCAGCGTCCAAACTTCATTGCGCTTGAAGTTGTTAAGTTCCTCCTGCATGGCCAACACCCAATCCGGATCTAGCAAGGCCTCCTCTACCCTGAAAGGCTCAATAGAGGAGACAAAAGAGTAATGCTCACAAAAATTAACTAATCGAGATCGAGTAGTTACTCCCTTGCTAATGTCACCCAGAATTTGGTCGACGGGATGATCCCTCTGAATCATCGCTCGAACTTGGGTTGGAGGTGCCGGTTGCGCTTCTTCCTCCATCACGTGATCATCTTGTGCTCCCCCTTGATCACACGCCTCCTTTTGATGAACCTGTTCATCGTCTTGAGGTGGGGGATGCACCGTCGTTGAGGAAGAAGGTTGATCTCCTTCATCTTGTTCCTGTGGCCGAACGTCTCCAATCGCCATGGTTCGTATAGCGGCCGTCGGAACATCTTCTTCATCTACATCATCACAATCAACAACTTGCTCTCTTGGAGAGCCATTAGTCTCATCAAATACAACGTCGCTAGAGACTTCAACCAAACCCGAAGATTTGTTGAAGACCCTATACGCCTTTGTATTTGAATCATAACCTAATAAAAACCCTTCTACAGCTTTGGGAGCAAACTTAGAATTTCTACCTTTCTTTACTAGAATGTAGCACTTGCTCCCAAAAACACGAAAGTAAGATACATTGGGTTTGTTACCGGTTAGTAGCTCATATGACGTCTTCTTGAGGAGGCGGTGAAGATAGACCCTGTTGATGGCGTGGCAAGCCGTGTTCACGGCTTCCGACCAAAAGCACTCGGGGGTCTTGAACTCTCCAAGCATCGTCCTCGCCATATCGATTAGCGTCCTGTTCTTCCTCTCTACCACACCATTTTGTTGTGGTGTGTAGGGAGCGGAGAACTCGTGCTTGATCCCTTCCTCCTCAAGAAACTCCTCCACTTGAAGGTTCTTGAACTCGGACCCGTTGTCGCTCCTAATCTTCTTCACCTTGAGCTCAAACTCATTTTGAGCTCTCCTGAGGAAGCGCTTGAGGGTCCCTTGGGTTTCAGACTTATCCTGCAAAAAGAACACCCAAGTGAAGCGGGAAAAGTCATCAACAATAACTAAACCATACTTACTTCCTCCTATGCTTAGATAGGCGACGGGTCCGAAGAGGTCCATATGCAGCAGCTCCAGAGGTCTTGACGTGGTCATCACATTCTTGCTGTGATGTGCTCCTCCAACTTGTTTACCTGCCTGACAAGCTGCACAAGGTCTATCTTTTTCGAAATAAACATTGGTTAGACCTATCACGTGTTCTCCCTTTAGAAGCTTGTGGAGATTCTTCATCCCCACATGTGCTAAGCGGCGATGCCACAGCCAGCCCATGCAAGTCTTAGCCATTAAGCATGCATCTAGACCGGCCTCTTCTTTTGCAAAATCAACTAAGTAAAGCTTGCCGTCTAGTACACCCTTAAAAGCTAGTGAACCATCACATCTTCTAAAGACAGACACATCTACATTTGTAAATAAACAATTATATCCCATTTGACATAATTGACTAACAGATAGCAAATTATATCCAAGACTCTCCACTAGGAATACATTTGATATAGAATGCTCATTAGAAATTGCAATTTTACCTAACCCTTTTACCTTGCCTTGATTCCCATCACCGAATATAATTGAATCTTGGGAATCCTTATTTTTGACGTAGGAGGTGAACATCTTCTTCTCCCCCGTCATATGGTTTGTGCATCCGCTGTCGATAATCCAGCTTGAACCCCCGGATGCATAAACCTGCAAGGCAAATTTAGGCTTGGGTCTTAGGTACCCAACTCATGTTGGGTCCTGCAAGGTTAGCACAAATATCTTTAGGGACCCAAATGCAAGATTTATCTCCCTTGCATCTAGCCCCTAATTTCCTAGCAACTACCTTCTTACCCTTTCTACAAATAGCAAAGGGAGCATTACAAGCATAATAAATGGTAGAAGGTTCATTCACTACTTTCCTAGGAGCATGAATAACATTCTTTCTAGGTACATGAGCAATATCTCTCCTAGGCATATGTACAACATTTCTCCTACACATATCTCTACCATGATTATAAGAAGAACTAGAAACAAACATGGCATGAGAATCATAAATATGTGAATCAAAATGATTATAAGCATTTCTAGCATTCCTCCTATCATAATACATAAAAGCATGATTCTTTTTAGCATTACTAGCCATAGGGGCCTTCCCCTTCTCCTTGACGAAGATGGGAGCCTTATGGCTTGTTAAGTTCTTGGCTTCCCTCTTGAAGCCAAGCCCATCCTTAATTGAGGGATGTCTTCCAATTGTATAGGCATCCCTTGCAAATTTTATCTTTTCAACTTCACTCTTGCTAGTCTTAAGTTGAGCATTAAGACTAGCCACTTCATCTTTTAGTTTTGAAATTGAAACTAAGTGTTTGCTACAAGTGTTAACATCAAAATCTTTACACCTAGTGCAAATTGTAACATTTTCAACACAAGACTTAGATTTATTTGTTACTTCTAATTTAGCATTTAAATCATGGTTAACACTTTGTAAAGTAGCAATGGTTTCATGACAAGAAGATATTTCACTAGAAAGCACTTCATTTCTTTTCACTTCTAAAGCATATGATTTTTGTGCCTCTATAAACTTATCATGTTCATCATACAATAAATCCTCTTGCTTCTCTAAAAGCCTATCCTTTTCATTCAAAGCATCAATCAATTCATTGATTTTATCTATCTTAGATCTATCTAAGCCTTTGAACAAGCAAGAATAATCTATGTCATCATCGTCACTAGACTCACTATCACTAGAAGAAGCATAAGTGGAGTCTTGAGTACTCACCTTCTTCTCCCTTGCCATAAGGCAAGTGAGACGCTCGTTGGGGAAGAGAGCCGATTTGTTGAAGGCAGTGGCGGCGAGTCCTTCGTTGTCGGAGTCGGAGGAGGAGCAATCCGAGTCCCACTCCTTTCCTAGATGCGCCTCGCCTTTTGCCTTCTTGTATTGCTTCTTCTTCTCTCTTTTGTTCCCCTTTTCCTGGTCACTTTCATTATCGGGACAGTTAGCAATGAAATGACCAAGCTTACCGCATTTGAAGCATGAGCGCTTCCCCTTGGCTTTGGTCTTGCTTGGTTGTCCCTTGTGACCTTTAAGCACCGTCTTGAATCTTTTAATGATGAGAGCCATCTCTTCATCATTAAGGCCAGCCGCCTCAATCTGTGCCACCTTGCTAGGTAGCGCCTCCTTGCTTCGTGTTGCCTTGAGAGCAAGGGGTTGCGGCTCGTTGATCGGACCGTTCAACGCTTCGTCGACGTATCTTGCCTCCTTGATCATCATCCGCCCGCTTACGAATTTTCCAAGCACTTCCTCGGGCGTCATCATCGTGTACCTGGGATTCTCACGAATATTGTTCACGAGATGAGGATCAAGTACGGTAAAGGACCTGAGCATTAGGCGGACGACATCGTGATCCGTCCAACGCGTGCTTCCGTAGCTCCTTATTTTGTTGATAAGGGTCTTGAGCCGGTTGTACGTCTGAGTTGGCTCCTCTCCCCTTATCATGGCGAACCGTCCAAGCTCGCCCTCCACCAACTCCATCTTGGTGAGCATGGTGATGTCGTTCCCCTCGTGAGAGATCTTGAGGGTGTCCCATATCTGCTTGGCATTGTCCAAGCCGCTCACCTTATTGTACTCTTCCCTGCACAAAGATGCTAAGAGAACAGTAGTAGCCTGTGCATTTTTATGAATCTGTTCATTTATAAGCATAGGGCTATCCGAGCTATCGAATTTCATTCCGTTCTCCACAATCTCCCATATGCTAGGATGGAGAGAGAATAAGTGACTACGCATTTTGTGACTCCAAAATCCGTAGTCCTCCCCATCGAAGTGTGGAGGTTTGCCAAGAGGAATGGAAAGCAAATGCGAATTCGAACTATGTTGAATACGGGAATAATCAAATGAAAAGTTCGAATTGACCGTCTTCCTGTAGTCGTTGTCGTCGTCCTTTTGGGAAGAAGTGGATTCATCACTATCGTCGTAGTAGATGATCTCCTTGATACGCCTCGTCTTCTTCTTCTTCCCTTCCTTTCGTCTATGGCCCGAGCCGGAGTCGGTAGGCTTGTCGTCCTTCGGCTCGTTGACGAAGGTCTCCTTTTCTTTGTCGTTGATCACAATACCCTTCCCCTTAGGATCCATCTATTCGGGCGGTTAGTCCCTTTGTGAATAGAACGGCTCTGATACCAATTGAGAGCACCTAGAGGGGGGGGTGAATAGGTGATCCTGTAAAAACTTCAAACTTAAGCCACAAAAACTTGTTATGTGTTAGCACGATTATTGCCAAGTGGCTAAGGTGAAGTCTCAACAAAACACAATACCACAAGAGATCAAGACAGAGGTGACACGGTGGTTTATCCCGTGGTTCGGCCAAGCCAATGCTTGCCTACTTCCACGTTGTGGCGTCCCAACGGACGAGGGTTGCAATCAACCCCTCTCAAGCGGTCCAAAGACCCACTTGAATACCACTGTGTTTTGCTTTTCCTTTCACTATCCCGTTTGCAAGGAATCTCCACAAATTGGAGTCTCTTGCCCTTACAAGTATATGATCACAAAGAAAGCTCAGAGTAAGGGAGGGAAGCAACACACACAAATCCACAACAAAAGCGCACACACACGGCCAAGAATCGAGCTCACAAGACTATCTCAGAGTTCTCACTTAGAACAGAGCTCGAATCACTTAGAAACACAAACGAATGCGCAGAGACTTAGTGTGGATGATCAAGAATGCTCAAAGGTTGCTTGTGTCTCTCCTCCATGCGCCTAGGGGCTCCTTTTATAGCCCCAAGGCAGCTAGGAGCCGTTGAGAGCAAATCCGGAAGGCCATCCTTGCCTTCTGTCGTCGGGTGCACCGGACAGTCCGGTGCACACCGGACACTGTCCGGTGCCCGATTTGTTTCCTTATCTGGCGCTGCCGACCGTTGCAGCCCGTTGGAGATCTGCGAGCCGTTGGCGCACCGGACAGTCCAGTGCACACCGGACAGTCCGGTGCCGTCTTCCGACCGTTGGCTCGGCCACGTGTCCCGCGCGGATTGCGCGGCCGACCGTTGGCCCTGGCCGACCATTGGCTCACCGGACAGTCCGGTGCACACCGGACAGTCCGGTGAATTTTAGCCGTACGCCGTCGGCGAATTCCCGAGAGCGGCCAGTTCGCGCCGAGTTGGCCTGGCGCACCGGACACTGTCCGGTGCACACCGGACAGTCCGGTGCTCCAGACCGAGCTGAGCCTTGGCTGCACACAGCCAAGTCTTTCTCTCCCCTTTTCTCTTTTTCTTCTTTCTGTTTCTAACACTTAGACAAATATGTTAGTCCACAAAACAAATGTACTAAGGCTTAGAAACATACCTTTATCTCATGATTTGCACCTTGTTCATCCATGTACATAAATTCACAATTAAGCACATGTGTTGGCACTCAATCACCAAAATACTTAGAAATGGCCCAAGGGCACATTTCCCTTTCAGATAGGAAGAGTACATCGGGGACGTGCCAATTCTTAGGAAGGTCCCTGGTGTCATGGAATTCTAAGAAACAAACTTCCGTTGCCCTATCCACCGTTGAGGCCGAGTACGTTGCCGCAGGACAGTGTTGCGCGCAACTACTTTGGATGAGGCAAACCCTCCAGGACTTTGGCTACAATCTGAGCAAAGTCCCACTCCTATGTGACAATGAGAGTGCTATCCGCATAGCGGAAAATCCTGTTGAGCACAGCCGCACAAAGCACATTGACATCCGGCATCACTTTTTGAGAGACCACCAGCAAAAGGGAGATATCGAAGTGTTTTATGTTAGCACCGAGAACCAGCTAGCCGATATCTTTACCAAGCCTCTAGATGAGAAGACCTTTTGCAGGCTGCGTAGTGAGCTAAATGTCTTAGATTCACGGAACTTGGATTGATTTATAGCATACATGTGTTTATGCCTTTGATCATGTTCCTTATGCATTTTATTGTTTACTTGTGGTGCTCAAGTTGTACAAACACTCCCCAGACCTCACACGTCCTTTTGCAAGAGATGCACATATTTAGGGGGAGATGTGCTATAACTTGACCCTTTGAGACTAACCGTGTCCTTGAGTTTGCTTGATTTAGTCTCAAAGGTAGATTGAAAGGGAAAAGGTGGACTTGGACCATGCAAGACTTCCACTGCACTCCGATGAGAGGGTAACTTATTCCAAGTTCATCTCATGTACTCTTATTGCCTTTGTACTCTTATTTGAAGATTTGGTGAGGCAATGGGGTTAAAAGGCCAAGATTGATCCCGTTTTGGTGCTTGATGCCAAAGGGGGAGAAAAATAAGGCCAAAGCAATAAATGGATCAGCTACCACTTGAGAAGAATTTTGAAAATAGTAGAATAGAGCTTTTGGTTTGTCAAAACTCTCTTGTTGTCTCTATTGTCAAAAGTTGGCTTCTTGTGAGGAGAGTAGTTGATTATGGGAAAAAGGGGGAGTTTTTGAAATCTTTGATCAATTTCCTTTGAAATACCTCTCTTTATGTCTCTACAAGTGAACTTGACTTAGAGATAGGAAATGGAGTTTGATTTGCAAAAACAAACCAAGTGGTGGCAAAGAGTGATCCATATATGCCAAATTTGAATCAAAATAATTTTGAGTTCTCATTTGTATTGATGTTGCACTTCTATTAGCTGCTTTTTGTTGTGTTGGCATAAATCACCAAAAAGGGGGAGATTGAAAGGGAAATGTGCCCTTGGGCCATTTCTAAGTATTTTGGTGATTGAGTGCCAACACAAGTGTTTAAGTGAAAATATATGCCAAATGTTGGACAAAGTGCAAATCAAAAGTAAAGGTATGTTTCTAGACTTAGTACATTGTTTTATGGACTAATGTATTGTGTCTAAGTGCTGGAAACAGGAAAAATCAAGTTGGCTTTGTTCAGCCAAAGTCTGCTTAGTCTGGGTGCACCGGACTGTTCGGTGGTGCACCGGACAGTGTCCGGTGCAGGCGGTGTACGACTATAAATCACCGGACTGTCCGGTGGTGCACCGGACTGTCCGGTGAGCCGTTCACAGGCAAACTCGTCGCTCTCGGGAGATGATTAACTGCGTACGGCTATAATTCACCAGACTGTCCGGTGGTGCACCGGACTGTCCGGTGAGCCAACGGTCGGCCGCGCGATCTGTGCGGGACACGTGGCCGAGCCAACGGCTAGAATGGGGCACCGGACTGTCCGGTGTGCATCGGACAGTGTTTGGTGCGCCAACGGCTCTGAATCTTCAACGGTCGGCTTCGCCAAATAAGGAAAGAAATCCGCACCGGACAGTGTCCGGTGGTGCACCGGACTGTCCGGTGCGCCAGGCGACAGAAGACAAGATCTGCCTTCCTGGAATGCTCTCAACGGCTCCTAGCTGCCTTGGGGCTATAAAAGGGGCCCCTAGGCGCATGGAGGAGAACATCAAGCATTCCCCAAGCATTCTAAAGCACCAAGACCTCGATTCCGCGCATTTGATTCTTTGTGATAGCATCTAGAGCTCTATTTGAGTTGTGAACTCATCGGGTTGTGTTGTGAGCTCTTGTTGCGACTTGTGTGCGTGTTGTCATTCTATTTTTGTGTCTTGTGTGTGTTGCTCATCCCTCCCTTACTCCGTGCTTCTTTGTGAACATCAAAGTGTAAGGGCGAGAGACTCCAAGTTGTGGAGATTCCTTGCGAGCGGGATATAGTGAACAAAGCAAAACACCATGATATTCAAGTGGGTCTTTGGACCGCTTGAGAGGGGTTGATTGCAACCCTCATCCGTTGGGACGCCACAACGTGGAGTAGGCAAGCGTTGGACTTGGCCGAACCACGGGATAAACCACTGTGTCTATCTGTGTTGATCTTCTTGTGGTTATCGTGTCTTGCTTAGACTCCTCTCTAGCCACTTGGCGATTATTGTGCTAACGCTTAATCAAGTTTTTGTGGCTTTAAGTTTAAGTTTTACAGGATCACCTATTCACCCCCCCCCCTCTAGGTGCTCTCACACATGGGACCGATATGTCGGCCTCTGCGCGCGCCAGCTCGGTCGCATGTGACCAAAATCGTGAAGACGCGCGATCTCTGAAAACGGGTCCCACGCGTCATTTGCACGCCCCATCGCCATAACCACAGTGCGCAGCTGACGCCGAGATCTCGGCTTCCGTGGACGACCCCACTACCCAGCCTAGGCGGCATAAGACCCTCGGCCGACTTCCCCTTCTCCTTGTCGCAGCTGAAAAACGTTCCCTCTCGTAACCCGAGCTGAAGTCGTCGCGATTGTTGAAGTCGGGTAATCATGCGTGCGGCGGCGTAACCATCGATCCGCGCGGATTACCGTCGGCTGGGGCCTTGTACCGCGTGGAGAAGTTCACCGTCGACCGTCGGGGCGATTCAAGACGCGGACGCTCGAGGCGCGACCACAGGCTTCTAGAATTTCCCTCGCCGGGGTCACGAACAGCCGCTACACCGCCGCGGTGCATAATCGGGGCCGACGCCGTCTTAACTCGAGGTATGGGGACCACCAGTAAATTCGCCTTCTCTCCATCTTCGTGTAGCACCGACTGCTCAGATTGTTATGCGCTAGGTAATCGTCTAGCCGCGCGTTGGCGAGATCTCCGGCGGAGGCGCGGGCGTTCTGACCAGCTCTGGGCGCAAGGTAGGAGAGGGACGCCTGGTCGTGCGAGTAGTTATGTGCGGCTAAGATTTGAAAACCGCATCGACCGTCTGATCCAATCTGGACGGTGCGGGATGAGCGTACTTACTCCGTTTGATCCGAACCATTGGATCAAGATCCAAAGGGGGGAAATGGACACACGTGGTAGATCATCTGAACCCTTGGATGGCCATCCGACGGCTGTCTTCGCATCACGCAACCTGGTGTGTGCACGGTTTTAATCTAGTGCGTTTGGATGTAATAGGACAGCTAGTATCCGCATATACCCCTTCGCAACGCAACTTTTGCATAAGAGACCTCGCGTTTACCCGAATTAAACTCGTTGTCCTGTGTGGAGGCCATCTGAGTCTTGGGAAGACTTGTGATTTAGACCCCATGTTTCTCTGTTTTTGCACGCGCAATCCAGGGTCCAGAGAAAGTAGATAAATAATTAGAGAAAATGATTTTTAATATAAAAATAATTTTAGAATAGTGTTTAATCTCTAGAAAATTCATATTTAATCCTTTTCAGTTCATTCCAGCTCCTACAATTTTGTAATAATATTGTTCATCACATAGTGTCTCTGTTTTGACATGAAAACCATATTAAAATTTATCTCTTAATTAATCTAGTATCAAATACATAGAACCTTTGGAAATTCATAACTTAAAATCCATAACTCCAAAATTAATGATTCATGTTCCTACGATCTTATTTTAATATGTAGATTATTAATATGTATTTAGTATACATGTTTTATGTGATGTTAATTTTTTCTTTATACTATGCTTGTTTGTATTGTGGCGAGTAGAAGAGCCAGTGGCTGAAGATCCCGGTGTTCAGCAGGTAGAAGTTGCTGGGCAGGAGCTCATTGAAGGCAAATTATGCCCTTGACCACTTTTTACCCAATAATATCTTTATTATCACTTTTCAATGCATAGGTTTAATTTTGATGGGACCCAATAGGTCACTCTAGACTGGTTATCCTTTTACCTTGTTTACCCCTGAATTACTTGGGTAGTTTTGCTATTGCTATATATGGATTTGGGTTTAATATTACATTATCTTCATGTTCCAACTATATTGTTATTTTATTTATGTTCATGTCAAGATCATTAATTTTAATTGGAACATGGAGCCTAACTTGAGAAACACGTGCCACCACAAGGGTGGAATGGGACCCCTTGGCTGACTAACTAGAAAAGCTAGTGGAGGACTACCATACCCGATAGGGGCAAGGGCAGTAGGGGAGTAGGCGTGTAGGGAGGTTCCCAGGTTGATTTTGCTGCGACGGCGGTCAGACGGGGGATTCCTGCATTGCTCTTTCTAGAAACTGTAGCGGGTTTTCTGAAGCTATTGGAACTGGGTAAAGGCCTCATAGTGTTACCCTGTCTCGCTTCCTTGGTAGAGGTGTATGGGAGTCGTGATCCCTTGGTAGATGGGTGACATGACTTATGGGTACAGGGTATAACCTCTACAGAGTGTAAATCTGGTATACTAGCCATTCTCGGGTCATGAGCAGCTTAGAACTCTCGCATGATTAAATTATGGAACTAAATTCAATTTGTCATTTGCATTGCATGAAATTCATTATTAATTTTATTCTATTATTATTATTGTTTGGTATTTACTTACATCTAGTAATTGCTAATAAAATTTGACCAACTTATTAAAAGCAATGCTCAGCTTTAACCCCTATTGTTGATCAGCCTTACACAACACATGAACTCCCACCTTTGGTGAGTTCATGCACATTAATCCCTATGACTTGTTGAGCTATGATATTTTGTGGGCTCACACTTGTGATATATAATCCCCCACAGGAGAAGAACAGGTGGCCTAGGAGGAGCCACACAACGAGGAGTTGACTTGATCTAGATGGCGTCTCCCAGTCGACTTTATGGCGCCAATGATGGACTTTAGTTCGCTTTATATTTATCTTTTATTTTGTAAGACTTTCGCTATCTAATAAATACTTTTATGATATTGTGACATTTATCTCTATACACTCTGTTATTATATGTGTTGTCTTCTGTTATTAATCTAGTGCTCCAAAATTTGAAAACTCATGTCGCTTCAACTTCCTCATGCCATCAGTCTTCACTTTCCATTTTCAAGCTCTCCTCTATGGTTATACCTTCGCCTTCCTTTAGAAATTCTCTACCCTAGCATTTGTTTGGTCTTTCTAACCATGACAACAAGCTTGATATCATCACATTCTTCATCACTTGAGCTCTCAAGGTCTCCATTGATTTTTGATTGCCTTATGATTACCCTTGGGAGACAGGACTTTCTCATTGATTGATGTGGAACTGTCTTGAGTGGTGATGTGCATGTACATGCCATGGGTATTGATCTTCCTAATATTTGTGTTGGTGTGGTGGTGGAAAGGCCAACTTGATGAAGCACCATGACGATGTGCCCATATTTCTCAATTGGGAGGACACTTAGGATTTCTCACAACATCTAGTTTAGGGATGACAATTTAACCTGTAGACTTGAAACCCGAGGGTACCCGATCCAACAAGTGCGGGTATGTGTGAAGATTTTGACTAGTGGGTGCACCAGCACTCGACCCAAAGTTTTGCGGGTTTGGGTGCATGTTTCTATTTCACCACAGATGACTTAAACCCGATCCAAAATTTGATTCATTCTTTATTTTGTGCAACAATGATTAAGATATAATAGTGTCGGGTACCTAAGAATAGGGTACCTAAAGAAGGCCCAAAAGCCTTCTAAAGATGTCCCACTAACCAGTCGACCCACCTGCCAAGAAGCTCGGCGTGAAGGTCTAAAAGCCCTCCCGGTGATGGCCCGCTAAGTCGACCGGCGCGCCCACCGAACAAATACTACCGAGCAACCCAACGATGCGGGGCTGCCGACCAACGGCTAAGAAGCTCGACGTGAAGGTCCAAAAGCCCTCCCGGTGATGGCCCGCTAAGCCGACCGGCGTGCCCGCCGAACAAATACTGTCGAGCAACCCAACGATGCGAGGCTACCGACCAACCTGCCCGTCGAGCAACCTAGCAAGACGACAGTCAGCTCTCAGGCGAACACCTATACTGAAAGGAAGAGTCGACCTATTACCATCGAGCCATGCCCAGACCATGGAAGCGGTACCGAAGAGCCTCTATCAAGCATGACGTTAGATACACATCCCCGCTGACCAGTGGGATCGGACAACCCTAGCTGTAGGGACCTCAGCATCGGGGTCTCTACATTGACTCGGGACGGGGCAATACGCCGTACCAGGCATTAAGCCACTCTTAATCCAACTTGTTTAGAGTTTCTTTCATGTGTGCATCAAAATGTTCTTCACTCCAACTTTGATCAAGCTATTATTCTCGACCCCCTTCAAAGATCAAAGATTAAAACATGTCCTAACATCACGTCTAAGCGCTCCTAACATCTAGTCGGCACTAAGACATTATAATATTCTTAGCAGTCATAAATATCCTTGATTCTTATGGCAAATTTAATCTTGATGCCAAGAAAACGAAGTGACATCAATGTGACTAAGGCCTTGTTCGTCTATCCAGGAATCCACCGGGCAATCTGGCTAGGAATAATTCTATATCACGGTTCCCGGGGAACCGAACGGGCACTAACTCTTTATCGTTAGATTTGGAAAAGAAAGTTACTTACAATTGTGCTCATCAATCAACGATACCCATGGGAGCATCGATGTGTTGATTCTACCGTTCTACAATAGCCGTGAACTGCTCCCAAGAGACTCTTTGTGGTAGATCAGCCACAAGCCATGAGAAGATGAGGTCCGATGCGGGGTGGAGTCGCAGCAATAGGCTAGGATATGTAGAGCAATTTCACCATGTGTCTTATAGATAGGTAGGACGAACTCACTAGTTTGGCCAACCACGAGTAATTAATAAGCATGTATGTAATCCAAAACCGATTCTTGAAGGGAATCTGGGATGGAGAAAATTTTAATCTGAATGGCATCCGGACAAGACAGATTCGGTGTTGGATTTGAAGTTCATTGGCTTCGAGGGATTGCTATGGCGACAGAGCAGCCGCCGGTTGTGGTGGGCTCCGAGACAGGATGGTGACACAAGAACATTTTTTTGGTCCCATGCCATTAGTAGTTGCTCCCATGCTCGCATTAAAAAAAACATCGACACAGTGTTTTAAACAATCAACAAAATATGTGTGGATAAATGATGCAAACATTCATCATGCAAACTTTGAGATGAAAAAAAAATGTACAAGAGAGAACAGAAGAAAATCAGGATGCAGTTGGTGCGGGCTATAGATCAAGGTGTCCACAGCCCAATTATATGATGACTATCATTCGATGAAAAATCATGTCATGGTTTTATGTTATGTTATTTTTTTGGTTTGTTTGTCCTAGTATAAAATATATTATCCTAAAATTTTGCATGAACATGGATGGATACTCGCGTCTACTCCATTCCTATTGCAACACGACGATGAGCCGGTGAGGGCGCCAGAAAGCATCTGTGTGTAGGACTGTAGGGTGGTACAATGGGCTAGAACTGTGCCAAGACAGAGAGAAAGCACCCTCGAACTTGATATGGCCATGTGGGTGTCTTCATCGTCCTTCCAAAGGGAGGAGAGGCTAGATAGGACCACCTTTTCCGTTGGGAAAATCGAAGAGAGAATCACGCAAACTACAGAAACCTAATCCTCTGAAGGGCAGTTTATAAAGTAAAAGAAGGCGAGTTTGCAGTGTGCTTCAGGGCCTGTTCGGGACCAGGAACTATTCTAGATAATCAATTATTATATAAATTAAACTTATCATTCCAAGTGAAATTGTATCGAAGCTTGAATCCGGGATAACCGAGGAGACCCTCAAGCGTATCCGCGAGTGCTGCAAACCACACGGACTAGACGGGATCTGAATCCCTGCAGGCTGCACTAGATCTGAAGAGAAAGTAATTGCACACGGTAGTCCCCCCGCGACGGTACACTTTCAAATTCAAACACATTCCGTGCGCACGCAATTGCACCTGCTCGATCCTGCATTTATAATCGGCACCGCAGAGCACAAACATATCCCGTGAATCAGATAGATCAGGATCCTGCAATTTACTGCGCGCCTCTGCCTCCCTGCGACGCTGATAACTGCAGGCTCCCACAGAATTCTGAGGCCGCAGCAGAGATCAGCATCACCAGAGATGAGAGACAGGCAAGCATCCAGGAAAAAAAAACTCAGCACGGAAGCAGAAGGATCTGACAACCCTTTTTTTTCCCTTTATTACCTCCAGAGACACGCTACAGCAAAAGCAAGAACCGACGAGTCCACAGGATCAGAAGCATCGGAACAAAGCGCGAGGAATGCTCAACATGATCCAATCCATCACACGCCGAAACAACACGCAAAGCAACAGAGAACCTTTCGAAAGCTAGAACCAAAAAAAATGGCTAGGCTAACAGCAACCCTCGCGATGATAAAATACCAGCAGCACACATCAATCATCTTCTACTACTTGCTTCCAACTACACCTAGACACTGTCAGAGAAACGCCGCGCAATCATGCTCCCTTTTTTTTCTCGCGGGATCGCCACCCTCTTGATCTTTAATCTTTATCGAAGGCATTCATCATAAACAAAAATGCAGTATCATCGTCCCCCCACCCATGTCGAGCTTTTACTTCAACCAACCCAGCACCCACCAGCCTGTTCTTCCAGATCCGCTAACTTACCGACCCGGCGTCCGGAGTAATGGCCTTTTGGAGCTTTTTTTTTATTATTATTCGGGGGCCATGTATGTGCGCCAAAGAACTTGTTAGCCGGGGACGTTGAAGTGGAAGAGCCAAGAGATGACGAAGGCGAACACCATGCAGGCGAGGAGGAAGTTGAGGAACCGATGCCCCTGCCAGAACCTCCGGGGTTCGGCAGGTGGCAGCGGCGCCGCCGCCGCGGTGGCGCTGTTTGTTTCGCTCCACTGGTCGCTGAACTCGGGATCCCCCAAGACTACCACGTTGGATGCAGTCGAGCTACATATCTCACAGACCCTGGCAGTGAAGAACAAGAGGCATTTTTAGTCCATATACACTGTCCAATTGCATACTGCAAAGCATAACCGACTGTAGCGCTACTTCGAATTTATTTTCGTTTTCGTGACAGAAGGATAATAAGTTATAAGTCGATGTCTCTAAGCGTGGAGTAAAAGAGAACAAGGTAGTAGCAGACCTTGGCTTCGTATCATGCAAGGGATTAGAAAGCAAAGAAAATCAGATGTGGCACAAGATCTGAAAACTCCCTATGAAAGAAACATGAACAACAAACACAGGAACTGTTGATTATAGACCAACTGTTGCATTTGTTTCCCTGAATATTGGATTAGTACAGTAATCATTCCAGTGAGCTCTACATGTATTTAACATCGTGTGATAGAAATAAATGTAGACAATGAAAAAGTGCTAGCTACCAAAAGGACCAATTACTTCTTTTTATTCACACTGGCCTTAATTGTGGTTGCTCATTCGAACTAAAGTTACCAGCATGTGTTACAAGTTTGAACTAATTACAAAAAAAACACATCCTACCTGTTTCAAAGATTTACTATAATGTAGAGAGAAATTTAGCAGCCAAACTGAATTTCTAGGGAGGAAAAACCCTTTGTTGTGATCAATTCGTGACTCCTAAACCCCAATTTTTTATTAAGGTGGCAGTTCTTGTTTCCAATAGTAACTAGAGATTAGCAAGGTACTCCTATTCTTATGCAGTAATGCAAGCAGCCAAGCACCATCAATCTACTGAACAATGGAGAATTCCAATGTGTGCTAAAAACATGATGAAAGCTGCTCTTCTCTAGAAATATATGCACCTCTACTTCCTGCAAGTGCGACACTTTATGATTGCTGACTGCTGCGCACAACAATTTTCATGAAAGCGCATAGTGAAAGTGACACAATTGCACTGCCCCCTATGCCACCAGACAAAAACCCATGTCACAAGTACTCAAATCAGACCACATCAATCTATCAGTAACAGACTTGGTCGGCACAAGACGCCATACAAACTCTTAAAGAAAAAAAACACAACACTTTAAGAGCAAACAGATAATGCACAGAATCTATGAGAAAGCAGACTGAAAGAACAAATCCTAACCTTATCTTCTTCAACAATCTCAACATTAGGGAATCCTACAAGCCTACTAGTTATTAATGTACTTTGCCTTTTCTCCTCCCCATTTGCCGCCTTTACCTTTGGCAACCTAAAGCGAATGAAAACAACCTCCACCTGCTAAGATTCCATAACCATGTGTTGATGCACCACCAAATGCATCCATCACCTTTCAGATAAAACCTATATCTGCGGTCAATAAACCCTGAAAATCTGTGTTGCGTTCGAAGGGTGTAGGCCAGCAGGGTGGGTGGGCGGGCGTTAGTTAGTGTGCGCTTGATGTTACGTCTGCATCGTGTCTCTCCAACTTAAAAGTAGGAGGCCAATTTCAGAAGTAAAAAAAATTGACGAGCTTGCACATTGAACTAATTGAATTGAACTGGACTGAATCGCGGAGGGTTCAATGGACTGGGACTTACTTGTTGCCTCTGATCTTGAACCAGGTGTCGGCGCACTGCTTGTGGGCGTAGGATAAGTCCCCCTTGCAGGAGCAGCCGAGCGTGATGCCGGCACCGGACTCGGCCGCCGCGCTCTCCAGGCCAAGGTGGCAAATGCGACAGTTCTGTTCGGCCTTCTCAGGGCTGGCCTTGATGATCTCGCTCAGTCCGGCCTCCAGGTCAACGTCGTCCAGCGAGCCCTCTGACACGCACGACGACTTCCTGCAGTGTTGTCTGACGGCCTCGCCGTCGGCGTCGGCGTCGACGGAGCTCGCGCGGGCGGACACGCACGGCGAGACGTAGTCCTCGTAGGCGGCGGAGTCGTGGCGCGAGTGCGACGGCCACGACCGGTCCTCCGCGTCCGAGAAGTACTGGCTTTCTTCCCCGTCTCCATCGTCGCCGTCCGCAAACTCAGGCGCGCCACGGCGCAGCTCGCCGCGCTCGAGGTCCTTGGCGCCAGGGTGGTCCATCGACGAATGCCCTCCGCCGCCCACCATCTCGATGGAAACAATCTAGTCCGACCTAAACATCAACAAAATGCAACCGTGCGAAAGGAATTACTCACGGAAACATTAATCTAGCGCTTCCCAATATCAAAACCCCAACTCAATAACTCATCAAGAACCGAGATTTACCGAGAAACCCGCCGCTGCCGCGCCGCTCTCGGCTCTCCAAATCCCACCTAGTCCAAGAATCAAGAACGAACCAAGACGGCCAAACGAAACGCGGGCAATGCGATCGCGAGCAGCGATCCAAAGAAGAATGGAACCCACTAATGCGGCACTGGACGGCTCCTCAAGGAGTGGGGTTCCCGTGAGGTTTCTTGGTCCATCGCCGCAGCAAGAAAACAAGAGAAACCGGGGGAGAGAGAGCGGATTATATGTGCTGCACACACACAATGAGGGCGAAAAAAGGGCGAGAAAGAAAAAGAAAAGCCCGTGCTTGTGTCACGACCCTACCAAGGGTGCATAGATGCAGACAATGTAACCAGAGAGCAAGGAGTACAGAGGGGATAGAGTAATACAGCTGTAAGCTGTTGGCATCTAGCTGTAATAATTGATTAGCAGTTAGAGCCACTTGGGCTGCTATAAATCTGAGCAGTTGTAATGGAGAAGGTATGAAATGAAATAGAAGAGAAACTACACTGCCACATACCTGTGTTCAGGTGTTTGGTCAGATCCGGCCAAGGGAAGACTTCCTCACGTCGGTAGAACCCTACGGTTCTTCACAAGGGGAAGAACAAACCTGGAGCAGGCAAATTCTAACCCTAGAGTTCCCACAATACATACCTGGCAGATCTGAGCGAACCCTAACTCTAAGGTTCCTCACAATTGGTATCAAAGCTGTCGAATCCTTGGAGGAGAGATTGGCGGGAAGACAGTTTGACACAAGTTTGAAAGAAGAGAGGTGCTCAGAAAATTTTGTTCATCACGGCACCTTCAATTAAGCCGTCGGCCCAGTCCCGGTTGGTGATCGAGGCTGTCACCATGGAAGCGAAGCAGGCTGAAGCACGCTGGGAGAAGATGATGCTGGCCATCGAGAAGCTGACAGGAAAGGTTGATGCCATGGAGGAAGAGAGGACGCTGTTTCGCAAGCAAATGGAGGAGACCGGGAAGGCTGTTTCTCTTCTTCGGTTAGAAGCCATGGCAAGGGATATGGATCGTTATGGGAATGAAGAAGCAGGAGAAAGAGACAGCAGAAATTCTCAGAACAGAGGAGAAAGAATGTACAGAGGTAGAGAGGAGAGCTCTGGGCAACTGGACAGAGATGGGGAACAGTTGCAACAGCATATACCAAGGATGCCCTTTTCAAAGTTTGGAGGAACAGATCCAGCCATTTGGATCATACAATGTGAAGATTACTTCAACCTCTACCGGGTCCCTGATTTTTTGAAGTCCACTGTGGCGTCTCTCAACTTTGAAGGTACTGCAGCACGATGGTTGCAGGTAGTCAGGTTGAAGCAAGGGTTGGGTGATTGGAGAAATTTGTCTAGGCTGGTATTAGACAAATTTGGAGCTGAGGAATACCCAAGAGCGATGAGGAAATTGTTGAATATGAGGCAAAAGGGGGGAGTGGAAGAATATGTGAAGGAGTTTGAGGAAGCAAGATATGCTACTGCTGTTCATAATCCTATGATGGATGAAACATTTTATGTCAGTCAGTTTGTCAAAGGACTGAAGAATGAAATTCAGTATCCAGTTATGTCCCAGCTCCCTGCTACTGTTCACAAGGCACAACTATTGGCTCAAGTTCAGCAGGATATTATTGATAAGGGAGGAATGAAGTTTACCAAGCAGCCTGTTCTTGGTAGATTGGGAGGAGGGAATAGAGCAGATGGTAAAGGTGTTGAGGTGGGAGGATGGAGTAAGGAGAGACAACTAAAGGAGTATAGAAGAGTGAATGGTCTATGCTTCACTTGTGGAGAGAAATTTGAACCTGGTCATCAAGCAAGGTGCCAGAAAGGGAATGCAGTCCAGTTACATGTTCTAGTTCCTGAGGACATGGAGAAGGTTTTAACTCCTGAAGTATTGGAGCAAATAGAGCAAGAGGAGAAACAGGAAGAAGAGGAACTGAAGCTGTCTCTGAATGCTATTAATGGGGCTGATGATTCTCAATGTATCCGACTTAGAGCATTGATTCAGCATCAGATGCTATTAATGTTGGTTGATTCTGGAAGTTCTACCAGTTTTATTAGTAAGCAGATGGTGGAGAAGTTAAAGTTGGAGGTGGAAGAATGTGACCCAGTGAAGGTCAAGGTGGCTAGTGGGGATATTATGGTCAGCACTCAGAAAGTAAGGGAAGTAAAATGGTGGACTGGAGGGCACACCTTTGTTTTCCCTATGAGAGTGTTGGACATTGGAGTATATGATTCCATTTTGGGATTTGACTGGTTGAGGGCCCATAGTCCTATGAACTGTGACTGGGATAACAAGACCTTGGAGTTTTACCATCAGGGACAGAAAGTCCAAATACAAGGAGACTGTGCTAAGGTTACAGAAGTTTCTCAAGTGCATGCTGTTCAGGTGCAGAAATGGTTGAAAGGGAATGAGGTCTGGGCTTTTGTGTTGCTGGAACAGGTGGTACCAAAGAAAGAAGAGGTGAAGGGGCAGTTAGCAGCACTACTCACAGAATTTCAGGATTTATTCGCTCAGCCTACAGCCTTACCTCCCAAAAGGGTGTTTGACCACTATATACCCTTGCTGCCAGGGTCGGTTCCAGTGAATGCCAGACCATATAGATACTCTCCACTACACAAAGATGAGATAGAGAGACAAGTGGCAGAATTGCTCAAAGCAGGCTTGATTGTTCCTAGTGTAAGCTCTTTTGCTTCTCCAGTATTACTGGTACAAAAGAAAGATGGAACATGGAGGTTTTGCATAGATTACAGAAAGCTCAATGATATGACAGTGAAGAATAGATTTCCAATGCCTTTGGTGGATGAGATTTTAGATGAGTTGGCAGGCACCCAATATTTTTCCAGTTTGGATATGACAGCTGGGTACCATCAGATTAGAATGGGCGAAGAAGATGAGCACAAGACTGCTTTTAAAACCCATCATGGGCATTATCAATTCAGAGTAATGCCATTTGGGTTGACAAATGCTCCTGCCACTTTTCAGTGTGCTATGAATAGTATTTTGGAACCCTTCCTCAGGAAGTTTGTGCTTGTTTTTATTGATGATATTCTCATTTACAGCCCAACATTGCAAGATCATGTTCAACATTTGAAGCAAGTTTTCACTGTGTTAAGGCATCACCAGTTTTATCTCAAAAGGAAGAAATGTGTGTTTGCTCAGGCGGAATTGCAGTATTTGGGCCATATTATTTCTAAGGAAGGGGTTGCTACTGATCCATCCAAGACTGAGGCCATGGTCAGGTGGCCAGTGCCTACTTCTGTCACTGAGTTAAGAGGTTTTCTCGGTTTGACTGGGTATTACAGGAAGTTTGTCAGGCATTATGGTACGCTGGCAAAGCCCTTGACAATATTACTTCAAGGTAAAAAGGCATGGGGGTGGACAATTGAAGCTCAGAAGGCTTTTGAACATCTTAAGAAGGCCATGACTCAAACACCTGTTCTGGCTTTACCAAGGTTTGAGATACCTTTTGTGGTTGAGACTGATGCTTGTGATGAAGGCATAGGAGCTGTTCTTATGCAGGAGCACAAACCATTGGCTTTCTTGAGTAAGGCCCTGGGTATGAAGAACAAGCAACTATCCATTTATGAGAAGGAATTTCTAGCCTTAATCATGGCAGTTGACAGGTGGAGACCTTATTTGCAAAGGTCCTCTTTCACTATTATGACAGACCATCAGTCTCTGTCTTTCTTGGGAGAACAGCAGCTTCAGTCTGAATTGCAAAGAAAAGCTATGGCTAAGCTTATGGGTCTCCAGTTCAAGATAGTGTACAAGAAGGGAAAAGAGAATGTGGTGGCAGATGCTTTGTCTAGGGTGGGGGCAGCCATGACTTTAGCACTGGTTTCGGAGGTCCAACCGGTTTGGCTTCAGGAAATTTTGAACTCTTATGCCACAGATTTGCAGGCCCAGCAACTTCTACAGAAATTGGTACTACAGAGTCCTGATGAAGATGGCTATTTTCTTCAGCAGGGAGTGATCAGAAAGGATCAGCAAATTTGGGTAGGGGAGAATTCTGCCCTCAGAACCAAAATTATTGCAGCTTTACATGATTCATCATTGGGTGGTCATTCTGGAATCACTGCTACTTACCACAGAATTAAAAAGTTGTTCTGTTGGTCAGGCCTGAAAACTGATGTGGAATTATTTGTGAAACAATGTGCGGTTTGTCAGCAGGCCAAAAGTCCCAAGCAGTATCCTTCTGGGTTACTTCACCCATTGCCTGTGCCAGCAGGAGCTTGGCAAGACTTAACTATGGATTTCATTGAGAAGTTACCCCGGTCAGAAGGATATGATACGATTTTGGTGGTGGTAGATCGATTCACCAAGTATGCTCACTTCTTTCCCTTAAAGCACCCTTTCACTGCTCAGGGAGTGGCCCAAATCATGGTAGATTCAGTAATCAAACTGCATGGGGTGCCCAAAACAGTGGTATCTGATAGGGACAAGATTTTTACAAGTGCTTTTTGGAAACATTTGTTCAAGCTCTTGGATATTAAGCTTGCTTTAAGCACAGCCTATCACCCTCAGACAGATGGGCAGAGTGAGAGAGTTAATCAGTGTTTGGAGATGTATCTCAGATGTGCTGTCCACTCCAACCCTCAGAAATGGAAGTCTTGGCTATCTTTAGCCGAATTATGGTATAATACCACTTTCCACTCATCATTGGGCTGTTCACCTTTCCAGGCCCTTTATGGCTATGAAGCATCTGTTCTTGGAATTCCTTCAGTCACAGGGCAGGAGGATGAGGGAGCTGTCCAGTTTGTTCAGCACAGAGCTGAGCATAGTGAGATGTTGAAGGCCAATTTGGCTAGAGCTCAACAGAGGTATAAACATTTTGCAGATAAGAAGCGGGTTCCCAGGGAGTTTCAGGTCGGGGAACAGGTTTTGCTCAAGCTCCAGCCTTATGCTCAAAATTCTGTGGTCAATAGACCTTGTCCCAAATTTGCATTCAAGTATTTTGGGCCTTACACAGTGACTGAGAAAATTGGGCCAGCTGCTTATCGTTTGGCTCTTCCACCAGAAGCTCAGATCCATCCTGTCTTCCATGTTTCCCAACTCAAACCATTTGTTCCAAATTATACTCCGGTCTTTGATACTCTTCCTCAACCAATGGATTTGGACAGGGGATCTCTGGCTCCGGTAGAGATCCTGGATCGCTGAATGGTCAAGAAAGGCAATGCGGCTGTGGTCCAAGTGCTCCTCAGGTGGTCTGGGTTACCATCATCCTGTGCTATTTGGGAGGATTTTACTGTGGCCAAGACCAGATTTCCAAAGGCTCTTGCTTGGGGTCAAGCAAGCTCTCAAGGGGGGGCGGATTGTCACGACCCTACCAGGGGTGCATAGATGCAGACAATGTAACCAGAGGGCAAGGAGTACAGAGGGGATAGAGTAATACAGCTGTAAGCTGTTGGCATCTAGCTGTAATAACTGATTAGATCTGTCATCTAGCTGTAATCCAGCTGTAATAACTGATTAGCAGTTAGAGCCACTTGGGCTGCTATAAATCTGAGCAGTTGTAATGGAGAAGGTATAAAATGAAATAGAAGAGAAACTACACTGCCACATACCTGTGTTCGGGTGTTTGGTCAGATCCGGCCAAGGGGAGACTTCCTCACGTCGGTAGAACCCTAGGGTTCTTCACAAGGGGAAGAACAAACCTGGAGCAGGCAAATTCTAACCCTAGAGTTCCCACAATACATACCTGGCAGATCTGAGCGAACCCTAACTCTAGGGTTCCTCACAGCTTGCCGAGACTCGGAGAGGGTGAGAGCAGAGACAAACCATTCCCCCTGTCAAATACTCCAATTCGTACTTTTATAAATATTTAAATACCTACTCCTCATTTATTCTTCCCCTATTTTTTCTTCTCTCCAACTATTTCTTCTATTTTAACTCTCTTTTACTCTTTAACTAACGTATTTAACTTTTTATATATCAATTTTTGGAGTTTTAAAAAATACTATTCTATCCGTTTTTTATTTGTTACGCTTTAGTCAAAAGTAAACTAGAGAATCGAGAGGTAGTACCATATTTATAGTGACATAACACACATTATTACCTACTAATTTTACTGAAAAGAGATTAATTTTACATTAGGGCCACCAGGAGGGCGCTGTTAGAGGCTAGGAGGAGCCGAAAGGGGGAGGAGGCCGGGGCTCCCACATATGGGTCAAGGATGGACAATGAGGGTAGGCGTGTAGCTCAAGATTGCTTTCTGTGATCTGTCATCTGTGGATAATAATGGGCGGATAGCCGGATGCACATACAATGGAGTTGGAGACGTATAGGCAGTTTCTTTTTTGTTGGTTTAGCCCTTCTTTCCTTCGATGAAATATCCTGTTTTTAGTGTGGTTTTCCATGTAAATAAATACAAAATAAAAAATGGAAATTTCTTATTGAAAAAAGAAATATTTCCGGTTTACGCACATATAGTCAAACTCCACTCTACAAACAGTACATTGTACAACGCAAAACAGTGTTTTAGATAAGCGTATGAATAAATTTTTGAACATTGTCTCAATAAAAATACTGATGTGTTAGCCGTAAAAACTATACTCGCATAGTCGCATTACCCATAACTAGTGGTGTAGTGAGATATTAGAAATGCATGTTCTAACTACTTGATCAAGTCACTGAGGTCGATCCAAAAAAAATCAATGAGTATTTTAGGTAAGTTGAGTGAGGAAAAACTAAACTAGAATGACATTCATCCCTAATTAGTTAGCTGACCCAAACCCAAAAGAAGAAGAAAAAACATCATTGAGCAACCACCGGCATCCCTCGCATAGATTTGTTTATCTTTCTCGTCATTTATGACAACCTCACATAAAAACAATCATAGTACCAATGTCCTTTTCTTGCAGATACGAATAGCACGTACTACTCCGTATAATAATAGACTGTCTGTCTTTCTCGTCATTTAAGACACACGCTCATAAAAACATGTCGAAATACCAACGCCAGTTATTAGTTGCGCCTAACATGGGTTAGCAAAAGAGAAATGATTTTATTTGTTAGATATTATGATTAAAAAAATCACTTTCATATATAAGTTACATACAAGTTGTTGGAATATGATACAAATCTGCATTTGTTTTCTTGCAGTTTGTCCATCCTATATATGTGTACTCAATCTATTCTTTTTTATGGGTCACGTTTTAGTTTAAAAATAAACTAACGGGCATGAACGGATATAGTATCTTGTAAACTACACGGAAATAGGACGACTTATAAATCCTAAATTCAAAACCCTAAAAATACATAAATTAGGGTTTAATTGTTAGCGCTTGGTTTATTTTTAGTGCACTAAACACTATTTTGAGATAACTTGCTGTTGGAGATGCTCTAAATCTCTAATACTGGACGCTCTTGTTATTGAAGATGTTGCATGGGCCTATTCTAGACAAGGGCGAGACACGAGATGCGTGCGGTGAAGTTGTATACGTATCATGCTGGAAAAGGAGTCGGTTTCCCGTTCCCGTGCGGCATATGAGTGGGTGGCAAGCCTACAATGATTTCGTCGCATCGGTTTTCCATGGTTTTCAGTGAGGCCCATCGCCATTCTCCACCGCAGCACACGCAGGCAGGCAGTAGTCAAATTGGCGCGTCAAGAGGCCTGGGGGGGGGGGGGGTACATACATTTGCTTCCCACCGGGCTTCTGAGCGCAACACGAGGGGTCTGTTTGGTTCAACTTTTTTATGACCAGCTTTTCTAAAAATCTGGTTATGGGGAGAATCTGGCTGTGGGGAGAATCTGAGTATTATTATGATTATGTGTGGAGGAAGATAAAGTTGTTCATAGGACTCAGGATCTAGAAAGTGACGAATTCCTACTATTACAATGACTCAACCGATTATATGTTTATTTTGATTTTAGATGGTTTTTACCCCAACGAATTTTATAGAAGCTTGCTAAAAAACTGAGCGTTTGGCCGTCCGCAGCAGCTTTTGGCGGCCAGAAGCTGGCCGAAACAAACAGGCCCGAGGTATTCTAGATCTACGGCACGCCCGGCTGCATCATCCCCACTGAAAAAAATCAAGTGAAATGCTCGTGTATAAAATGTAAGAGACGATGATGGCCTGGCACGCAGACGCAGACGCAGGCACGGGGCAATCGAAATTGTAGCCGACCCGATCCGACACTAGGGATGAAAACGGGTAGGGTACCCGAGACGGGTACCGAATACGGGTATTGATTCGGGATCATTTTTCGGATACGGATACGGGTATTTTTTATATCCGGGACGGATACGGATAATACCCGGATAGTACATCTTCGGATTCGGGTCGGATACGGAGCGAGTACTACCCGGTAAATACCCGGATATTCGGGTCGGATACGGGTACCCGGAATTCGGGTACCCGTTTTTTCTTTTTCTGCATAATAATATAGTTATAAAATCATAACTTTTACATATGAAATCGGATGAAGATAAAGTTTATATGAAAATTATAGAGCTCGAAGAGATCTATAACTTTGTAGTTTAGCACATTTTTGTTTAAACATATCTTTAGGCCAAAATCATTGAAATAATGTCTAAATTTATATCAAAATAATAGACTTTATCATTTTCATGTGGTGACTTAAGATTATCTCCATGTGGGAACTTAGGATTATCTTTTTATAAAACTATTTATTAATATTGGTAACTTATTTTTAATTTCCGGTCGACGCTATAATATTTTTATGAATTTAATTGTATTTTGATGATTTTTTACAACAAGAAATTAATAATACACCAAATAGCCTGAAAAATTCATGAATTTTTACGGGGACATAACATATATCCACATATAGTTCTCAGAAACATTTGGACTATAAAATTCACAAGATGTTGGTGTTTCTTCCATTCCACTCCCACTTATTGCGTGAGTTACACGTGAAATCATTTTATGTATCGAAGTTTCAACATAATTAATATTTCACTTATTTGAATAGAATGTTTATTTATTTTGGTAAGCTTTTTACAATTTTGGGTCAAAACTAGTGTATTTATGAATTTTAATTATATTTTGATGACTTTATGTAGAAAGAAATTAATAATATACAAATAACCTCAGAAATTTATGATATTATACGAAGATACAACATATGGCTACATATAATCATAAAAAAATAATGGGACCATAAAATCCACAGAATGTCAATATTTCTTCTATTTTATTTTTACTTATTGCGTGAGTTACACCTGAAATTACTTTAAGTATTCAAGTTTCAACATAATCAATACTTCACTTTACCATTTTATGTGGGAACTTGAGATTATCTTCTATTAAATGTTTATTAGTATTAATTTACTTGCAATTTCGTGGTCAAACAAGAATATTTTGTGATAACCAATTAATGCATTATCCGACAAGTATCCGATATCCGATCAAATAATATCTGTATCCGTCACTTATCCGCCCGGATAAATATCCGGTCCCTGTATCCGTATCCGTCCCGTTTCTAATTATCCGTATCCGATCCCGAATCCGTTTGAAATACATTAGGGTAGGATACAGGATGAGCTACTATCCGTCCGTATCCGCCCGTTTTCACCCCTATCCGACACCTACGTACGATAAAGGTGTGACGATTCCAGGTACTGGATAGCAGCAATAGCAATGGCAAGATCAATCTTGCTGGTGCAAGGAAAATGGCCATGTAGTAGCTAGTTGCCCTTAGGTCTAGAGTTAAAAGGCGCCAAAACCGGCGCGTCATGATGTTTCTCACTAGGTGCATCATTCATGGTGTCCCCTGGGTCTCTGCCGGAGTCGCCAGCGTTTTGCTCTGCGGTCCGCGCTCCGCCACACCGATCAAAGCTACTAGGCAGAGGCAGAGCCGGCAGCCATGCATGATTCATCTGCCGCACGCTAGCGCTAGTACTATATATGAATATGGGTTGGTTGTTCTGCTCCATTGCCATTACCTTTGGGGGCTGTGTGCTTCCAAGCAGGGAAGCAGCTAGCTAGCCAGTACTCCTACCAGTTTAGCCAAATGTTTAGGTGTCGATAACCTCTTCCCACTCTGGCATTAACAAAGGATCAGCACATGCTGCCTGTATGCCCGGGAGCAGCTGCTAGCTGCTTCTCGAGGCTTCAGTTCAGAGGCACCCTTTGCATCTTCAGAAGGTCAAGGCTAGCTGCTTCTTGACAAGGTTTTGGTTTCAAAAGCCTATCTGCCAGGCTATTGATTCGGTCAGATTAAATACGGGTGCCGATTGCTTGCTTTGCTTTTAATCGAATTGTTGGTCGTCGCCAGAACTCATGCACCGTACCATAGAGCTGATCCGGTCACAAAAGTTATTACTCTAATGATGTGTACAGTAGTGCAGGCAGCCGAATGGATCGTCGACCCAGAACTGAAAATTTAGAGCTGATAAATACTCCAGGGCCACGATACGCTCTGATAAAAAAAAATAAATAAAAAAAACCTCTGCACCCCTCCATAAATGTTATAATAACGTCAACCGTTACCACACACGTCCATATCGATGATAGTGCGATCTGCACACCTCCATAAGATTACGTTTTAATTATGAGGTGTGCTAGTAATAATGCCCTTCCAGTGGATGTAGGTAAACGCTGCGGTTCAGTGGCACCGTCCGTGCAGCAGTAATTACCAGCGTCATGGAAGTAGTGTGCCTCGCATTTACGAGGCCGATGATGACACGGAAGATCAGACAGAAGAGTTATGGAGGGGAACACGAGAATCGGAGCCAAGATCACGCTGGTTCGTACCAGAATCGGCGATGCAGGCTACTATGGGCCTGTTTGGTTCAGCTTTTTTCTGACCAGCTTTTCTGAGAATCTAGTTGTGGAGAGAATCTGGCTGTGTAGAGAATTTGAGTATCATTGGAATTACGTGCGGAGGAAGATAAAAGTGTCCATAGGACTCGGGATCTAGAAAGTGACGGATTCCTACTATTGCAACGCCTCAACTGATTATGTGTTTATGTAGATTTTGAAAGGTTTTTACCCAAACGAATTTTATAGAAGCTGACTGAAAAGCTGAGCGTTTGACAGTTCGTAGCAGCTTTTGGTGGCCAGAAGCTCCAAAAAGCTGAAACAAACAGGGGCTACATACTACAGCTTCTTAACTGCCAGATCCGGGACCAACATCGCTGAGGCTTTTTTTTTCTCTCTCTCTCTCGTCCAGGACATGAACAACCTGCAGGTACCATGAAGCAGAGGCATTCTTCGGTTATTCCTCGGCTCTTTGCAAAGATGGAACGGATGTTTTCTGCATTAATATTTTGTTTTCTATAAGCAATCAACTTTCACTAAGCGTCTGTTTTATTCGATGCACCCGAGGGACGCGGTAGAAAATAAGCTATTTTAAGGCATTTGCCTCTCCATCAACACATATCGCTCTCGCTAGGGTTGAACAAGAGGGAGCTTGATTTGTTGACGTTTTACTTTTAACAATGTTTAAAATGAATGTTTGTCTTTTTTCGGTTTGTAAGGCTGTATGCAAGAGATTGTAAAAGGCTGGAATATTTTGTTTCTATAATCTAAAAAAAAGTTCAAACCATGGTAGTAAAAAAAAGTTCAAACCATGGTAGTAAAAAACAAGCACTCGCCTTAAACCAAGTCTGTGTTGGTTTGTACTATATATAAAAGATAGATATTTTAGATAACCCATCAAATCAATGTATTATGTATAGCTATATATGATATATATGATATATAGAAACTGATACACTGTCAACTAACTATAGCTAGTCAACATGTAAACAAAATTCCACATGATACCCCATCCGTCTCTGAGCCAAGATCACGAGAATCGGACCCAAGATCCCGCAGGTTCGTACCAGAATCGGCGATGCAGGCGATATACAGCTACTTACGCAGTAACTGCCAAATCCGGACATGCGGTACGGGACCAACATCGCTGAGCCTTTTTTTCTCTCTCGTCCAGAACATGAACAACCTGCAGCTGCCATGAAGCAGAGGCATTCTTCGGTTATTCCTCGGCTCCTTGGAAAGATCGGACGGATGTTTTCTGCATTAATGTTTTGTTTCCTATAAGGGCATGTACAAGTTAAATAATATTACGGTTCTCTAAGCACTAATACAACATGTATAACCCATTTAATATGAGGTTTCTTGAAGTGTCTCTAACAACCTAAGTGAAAAAATTATAAGAGATAGGCTCTTCGCGAAGAGTCCGTATCTTCACGACTTTTTATACACATTCTCTTAACTGCGTTGATGATCTAGAGTTTTAGAATTATACTATGTAATCTCTTAGTCGTCTCTTATAATTAGAAAATCGAACCGGTGTCTCAAGGTTACACATGCTCTAAAAAACCATTTATATAACCCAACGACTTATTTATGTGAATTGTATAGATAGAACCATATCTAGACTTAGAGAGAGATGCTACAAATGTTCCTTCACCAAAATACTGTCTCTATATTTTTACACTTAACCGTTAATACCCTTTAAAATACAAGGCATTTATGTTGGTCATACATACCCTAAACAATTAGTGTTTTGCTTGAGTAGGCCTATATATGTACAATCCCACTGATTGGTTACCGCACGCGTCGCGGGCTGAATAAACAGATACAAAATAAGTTATTTTAAGACCATTTGCCTAACATACCGCTCGCTAGGGTTCCAACCATGGTAGTAAAGAACGAGCACTCACCTTAAACCAAGCTTGTGTTGGTTTGTACTATATACTCCCTCCGTCTCTTTTTAGTTGTCGCTGGATAGTTCAATTTTCCACTATCCAGCGACAACTAAAACGAAACGGAAAGAGTATAAAAGATAGATATTTTAGATAACCCATCAAACCAATGTATAGCTATATGATATATAGAAACAGATGCAGGGTCAACTAACTATAGCAAGTCAACATGTAAACAAAATTCCACATGATTCCCATCCGTCTGTTATCACCGACACTTCAACGATTTCAAAAGAACGGATTTTGTCTCTGAATCAAACAGAGAAGAAAGACTCAGATACCCTTCTCCAGCATCGCCCGGACCAAGGTCGGGAGACCAGAGCCTGATGACCATCCATTTTAGTCTCTAAATGCCAAATACAGAAACTAAAATAGAATTACAACATGCACTCACATATCAACAATTAACCTAACAGCATTGTTACCTGATCATTGCCTTTCTTGGTGCATCCATGACAACAATCTGCACCAACTTCCTTGGCAACATCAAACATTGCTTACAGTGGAGATGTAATTACTTAAAACATGTTACGAATTAGAGAAAACCGCTACAAATAAAATAACACTGAAACACATGCAGCCATGGAAGGCTTCTCCAATTTGTCCCTCGTAGGACAAATTTTGAGCTAAAACCATGCAGGTAAACAATAGTTTCACAAATATGCAATATTCCTGTGTATGAAACCATCTTCATTTGATTTGTGCTTATCAAGCCGTTCAGCTGCCTTTTTTGCTGTCGCTGCAGGCTGCTACTTCTTTTGTGAGATGGTTTACTGTTCCGCAGCTGTAGATGTAGGGCAGCCAAACAGCTTCAATTGATGCAACAGCACAAGCCTCATTTTCCAAACCACACAGTGAAAGGAGAATCTTAGAACATCCCCCTCAATGTTTTCTTTACTAGAAAGGGGTAACATTCCTTCACTGATGCACCCCCCCCCCCCTACACAAAAAGATCATCTGCCAACATATTTGGTAGCATCTGATTAGTTGGCCACCTAGACGTAGAGATTTTTAAATTAATGACATTGTGTGTGCCTGTTCTGCTTCCATAAGAACTTTGATAAGCCCTTTCCCCTTTCTGTTGAAACTGATGCAACAAATTATTAGTGAATTTGCCATGGATCTCAGCAGATAATGGTATTCTTCAGCACCTTAGAGGTTGCAGAAAAGATAACATGTATAATAATTGCATCACCAATACAGATTCAAAGTAAAAGAATTCGAAAATCCACAAAATACAAACATAAGAATAAAAACAAGACGAGAAAAGCATGAGAGCATCTCAGATAACTTTCCCCAATGGTTTCTTCACCGCGCAGCTCAAAGTGCAAGGATGAGTTTAATTGGATGTAACATCACTGATGCTCGAAGGAAAATAAACAGAAGAATTAAAAAACATAGGAAAAAAACAATAGCTTATTGAAACAAAAAATAGATCACAACAAGGGATTTTATTTCCCAGCAGGGATAGAGGATCCATCCTCTGATAAAAGAACAAATCTAACTACTGAAGCCAATCACAACCACCATGGCGGTGGCGATGAAATCATTAACAAGTAGCAACAAGCTTCTAGTCTAGGTCTAAAGGCAGAGTAGCAAAGAGAATTAAATATTCAAGGTTAGCTACCAAAAACTACATAGATCAAATAACCAGATAAAGAGAGCATAAACACTGATATAAAGAAATAACTCACACAAAAAATAAATCAAGTGCACATGTAATACAGTTGAGTGGCTTGAATAGACTTATGCCATGGTTGAACCTAGGCAACAGTTACCAAAACTCCAGCCCTGGCTCCTTGAGGGATCCCCAAAGATGGCAAACTAGTGGGCAATGCCAATTAAACATAAGTTTACTGGATTGTTGATTAAATTGAGTCCCTCTGTTTCTTATGTGTTACAAGTGATAACGTGCCCTACCAGCAGAATAATGCTTGTTCTGCTAATAGCTCTACCGCATTATGTTCACATGATTAACAATAGATTAACTGAACAGTTCATTCCAATGATAAATAAACGCCACCAAACTGCAAGACTAGAAGATCAATTGACAAAAGCAAAAAACAGTCATCCATGAGTTTGTACTCTAAGTAGCTGAAATTTTTTTGGAGCAAATAATAAGAAATAAAAGGTAATAAAAATGATAAGTCTATGCATATTAGGAAGCATACCATGTTCTACTGAAACAGACACGAAATTATACAGAAGAGCTGAATGGCTTCCAAAAGTCACATCAGTTACATCAGTGATTTTGATGATGTTGTAATTATAATACTAATAATTTGTTCCAACATGCGCATGTGAACACTACTAAACAATACTGTAAGCCATAATGTCAATTAGATCTCAAGAAAATAAGTAGTATCTACTTTTAAGAAAATAGGATGCATTTTTGTCATTATATGTAAAAAAATGTAATTACCAGAACAACTTTACCTTAGCAATAACAGGCCTAGCCATTGAAGTCCCCATCAAATACTTTCTTTCATCAATTGCACCAGCACGCAAGCAGGGGTATGTATATTCACCAACAAATTATTCTTTCAGATCCTTCACAACAAGCTGGCATGCACCACTAGCTTTTGCCGTCTCTAATCCTTCCAGTTTAATGGCACCTTAACAAGAGTTCAGCATATGTATTAAACAAATTGTTAGCTAGAATTAAAAAAAAACCCCAAACTACCAGGTTAACTATTGGAACAAAGTATATACATAGTATTCAAGCGTCGCCTAGGAGACGCTTAGGTAGTAAGGCGAGCCGGGGAGGTAAAGGCGTCCTACTCGCCTTGTTCTAGAACCTAAGGCGCAGGTCGGAGCTGCAGCGCGGCGGAGGGTTTAGGGTTTTGTCAAGGAAGCCGTGCGAGTGCGAACACGTACGAAAGCCTAGAAATATATAAGCGTCTAAATAACACGGCTCTGTCCGGAAAACACGCAGTGCCAAACATGGGCGGAACGAGAAGAAAAGACAGGACGGATTGGAACGAAGTGGGGCGAGCTAGCTGCGGCTTACCGACGAATCGGGATGCGTCTCCAGCAGCAAACGGCATTATAGCAGATGATCCGAGCTGCGGAGGAGAACCGGAGGTGGGAGTGGGAATTTGGGAGGGGTGGAGGGCGGTCTGCTCTCTGCTGAGCGGCGGCGGCGGCGGCTTAAACTAACCCTAGAGATGGCGACCTGGCGGGCTTCAGTTGGGCCGGACCGGGCCTATAGGAGTCTCACCCGTTGACTGGTGTCTTCTGGACCGCTCGATTTCTACAGGCTAAAGCCCAATAGAAACACTTGCAATAGGAAACAGGAAGCTCCTAGTGCACTGAACCTATCGTCCAATCGCATATAGCTCATGGAACAAGCTCGTACAGCTTTATTTCGTAGTAAAAAAAACAATGCAAACTATCTCGAGTAGACGTATCCCAAACACTTTGCAACAACTACTCAAGCTGCAGTACAAGCCTTTCTTATGTCTAAACTTGTAAAACAAGGCAACGATGATCGATCTCGCTGTATAAACACGTAGAGCTCGAGAAGCTCACAGCACTTTACGCCTGCACTCTTATGCTTTTTTTGGTGGTGTGTGTCTAAAGACCTCAAGATTCAAGAAGATGGCTTCGTTGGGCCGGCGCCAATCTCAACGAAAAGGTTTCACGACCCGGAATGGGTGAACTGGGTTTTTTTTTTGAAACCAGTGGGCACCTTGATTTCGTTCTACGGTCGCTTCGTGAACCTGCTCGCGAACAAACTGAACACCATTTCCTCTTCTCTGCTCTTCCGATCCAGTTCCGTTCCTTTCCCCCCTTCGCTAACACAACGTAGGGAACAGGAAGAAGATCCGAGTGCAGTGAACCGATCGCATGCAGACCTCTCATGGAACAACAAACAATTAATGCTCGGACAGCTTTATTTCATACGTACAAGAAAAAAAATGCCAACTAGCACATCACAAGGGTATCCTCCAACACTGTAAATGAACTACTGAAGCTGCAGTGAGAATCGTGACTCGTGAACACATCAGTCTTCACATGGAGCTGGCGCAGCAGCCACCGGAGCGGCCACGGGAGCGCCGACCGGGGCCATCCCAGCCATCATGCGTCGGTTCCCAGCCTTGTTCTGCGCCTCGCACAGCGCCGGCAGCGACAAACCTGCAAAGCACTCATCATCATCATCAGTTTCCCGTACGTTAAAAAAAAACCCGTCCACGTACGCCAGGAAGAGAGATCATAGACCGTTAATCAATCAATGAATGCAAGACAACATGCACGGATGTACACCTTCAGCGGCGGCGAGGGTGGCGTAGAGGTCGACGACGTTGGGGCAGGCGTCGCGGCACGCCGGCGAGCAGAGCGCCCGGAAGGAGCGGCGGTCCTCGGCCGCGGCGCTGGCGACGGGGAGGCCGAGCGCGGCGCGGTCGACGCCGCAGGCGCGCACGCAGGCGCCGGTCTCGACCCACCCGGCCAGGCCCCGCGCGCCGCGCACCGCCGACGTCTGGCACCGGTGCGCGCCCTCGGGCGTGCGCTCCAGCACGCACCGCCTCCCGCCCGACGACACCGCGAAGGCGCACGCGTCCGGCGGCAGCTCCTCGCACGCCAGCTGCCCGCCTGCATGCACGTACGCACCATGCATTCGCTTACATTACACTGACCAGTGACCATGGTTTCCCGTGGCTAATGACTAGAGTGTGCATGAATAGTAAAGGGAAATAATTAACGTGGCAACGGCGACGGCGGCAGGGATATGTCATGCATACCACGGGCGGACTGCACGGCGACGGCGAGGACGAGGAGAATGGCGGCGAGAGCGGTGGAGGAAGCCATTGATGCCCTGAGACCAGCGATCTGAAGAGCCAAGAGGCAGAGTAGCTGGAGAGTTGGAGACTTGGTGTTTGCTGAACGCTGATGAGTTGGTGATGGACGAGGAGAGAGCTGTCTGTGCGTTTATGTAACAAACACTCACGCGAGGAGGTCTCAGGGTCTGAGCGTGACGAGCCGAGACGACGCAGCACGCTGCCTGCCGTGCCCGTTCCCTCCCTGGCTATCTCTCTCTCTTTCTCTGGCCTGCAGTCTCCTAGATTTCTCAGACGCTTGGCAGTACGCCCTTGTCTCTCAGAGAGCTGGCGGTTCGCCGTATCTTCGATCGTTTCACGGGAAAACGACGTCTACTGGCTATAGCACGTAATAAAAAACCGGCGTGGACGAGAGGCTTTGCAATCTGCCACCGCCGTGTCGTCGCATTCGCTTCGCCAGGTTATATTAGCGGAAGACTCGGTCCATCAGGGTGCACTATTTTAGTGAAGCGAAGCCTGGAAAACCAACGCAGCCGTGTGGAGTGTGGACGCGCGGTCAAGCATTTCTTCACCACCACTCGCTGCACGCACACCACCGAGCTCGCAGGCAGGAACACGCCACCACATTTTTTTCTGCGGAAGCTGCTACCAAAACGATCCAAATTGAAGCACGCAAGCGCCCGTGGCAGCCAAAAGTTTCGCCTCTTACCAATGTAACAATACATTTTAGTATGTCCACGATGTTGCAAGGGTGACCGTATGAGACATTTTCATTTTAGCAAATGATAGAATCTGTATATGTACTTTAATTTGCAGCGAAGCATGTTTGTGGATGCACTTATATGAATGAAAAAAAAGGATCAGGTCAGAGAATGTATCTCTCGTGTCCTACTCTATTTTCCCTTCGTCGGATTCGAATTGAAGCAGATAATACAAGAACGTGGACACAAATACAAACTTTGTTCGATGCCAAAGATGGAGCGGCGTAATCGTATCGGATACATATCTAAATAGCAAAATGTACACAGTCGAAGAATATATTAGAATTTTCCTCGAACAAATTTATTCAAGGAGTTAGGCACTTTCTCGCATTGCAATATGAATGAACTATGGCGTCTCAAAGAGGGTAAATTGAGCAACTTAAAATATACTTTTAAAACTAAAGACTCCAATTTTCCAACGCCCTCCCGACCCTGGCCACCACTCGGGCGGCGAGTGCAGGTTCGCTGTCATGGGCAAACAAGTCATACGTGTTAAACCAAACGGATTTTCAGCTTTCATACTATTGTAGTATACTCAGTGGTAACAAGATTGAAAGAGAGACAAATGACCATTATCTTTATTGCAGGGAATATCCTGATATATATACATGTGTAGAGGTACAATGTCAATGGGTGTGTCCCTTGGCAGACACCCCTTGGGTTGATCATAGAAAATATTACAATTTTCTTAACACTCCCCCTTGATCAATCCAACGTCATTTGATCATATGCAACATGTCTTTCAATATATCATCTCCTCAAAAACCCTGTGGGAAAAATAAGGAGTACACAATGTCTTTTGGATAATGAGAATAATCTCACTTAAACTCCAAAAGAAAATATGCCTGTAATTATCATTCTTAAAAACCCCCGTGGGGAAAATTAATGATGAAGCATATAGCTTAGTTGATATTACCTCATTAAAAACTTTGGATGAGAAAACCTTAACTAGGCAAAACTCATACAAAGAAAAGAGTGTAATATGATGGCACAAAACATGTTTAAATATCACGGAGAATTTCTCTCGTGATCCTTGCAAGTCTTTACGCCTTCTCTACCAATCCCCTCAACACATTTCTGAAACGTGGAGTATGGTAGAGATTTGTGAATAAATCAGTATGATTATCACAAGACTTTGTTTGCAAGATGTTTATATCTCCGTTTTCTTGAAGTTCATGGGGATAAAACAATTTAGGAGCAATATCTTTATTTAATATTGCTCATGATATAACATGTTTCCATCTGAACAACACAAGCTCAATTATCCTTATAGATAATTGTCGGTGGTTTAATTGAACCATGTTATGTCATTGTTCTCCAATGGACCTCTAGCCCAAAGAACAATAATATGTCTATAGCCATCATCTCAAAAACCCCCGTGGGGAAAATAAATGATGAGACATATAACTCAGGCTAATATTTCTCAAAGATAATCATGTCAGAAAATCTGAGAAATCAACATATCAGCCGAGTCTCCTTAAAAACCCAGTGGGAAAAATAAGGAGAGTAGTCATACTCTATTGTTGATTCATTTGAACTCTAAGGAGATAAACTCATCGCCTAGTTCAAATACAACAATAACTATGTCATAATGTATCATCCTCGAAAACCACTATGGGAAAAATAGATGATACGACATAGGCCTTGTGTTGATGTTGTCTCGTTAAAAACTTTGAATGAGAAACCCAAACAGGAAAAAAACTCATGCAAAGAAAAGAGTACAACATGATGCAGAAACAAGTTCTTCAGATCAAGAGGAAACTCCCCATGTTCTTACAAATCACTAAGTCATCCCATACCTGCTCTCAAACACATCTAAAATGTGGAGTAAGTAGAGACTTAGTTCATAACTTGTTTTTCATCTAAACAACACAAAGTAATATTATCTTCATAGATAATAAGGTCACTGATATAAAATCATGACCACCGCATACCCTCTGTATGCAGTATATCATTCTGTACAATCCCACGAAGTGTACTATAGAATGATTAGTGTAAGTGACCATTAATCTCTGTTGATTAACATTTATCAAACAGTAGGTCCAACTTACCAGAAGTATGTCATTGATCTTGTACCTGAGAATCTTCTATAGATATCCAAGATCAGTATATCCAAACATAAGGAGAGCATGAGTATACTTGGAGATCATAACTCGATCTCATGTGCTGTTAGCTAGCAAATCTTTGCAAAGCAATATCCGGCCGGATGCTCTTGCAAGATACAATAGCACATCTCATGATCGGAAAGAATCAAATAACAATGATTCTCTCATATTGAATTTCTTCAATATATGTTGGATATAGACAATTTTTGTATCCAAGATACTCAAGATAGTTTAGTTTGAATTGAAAATCTCTTTCAATTCATATCCTCTATCTCGAACTCCGTCGATAAGTAATGTATGTTTAAAATATGTTGCACATATTTACACTGAACATACCATACTTTGTGTATCCTTTCAGAAAAAAGGATTCACTAGGTCAAATGTACCATATTTGACCAGGATGCTCTAAGTCACAAAGACTTTCCAAGCATTTCAATTTTGTGATTGGTGATTATGTATTTGGAATCCTTCAAGACTCCATAAATACCATAATCCAGTGACCACATATGCACATGTTGTCACTACATCTATCAACTGCACAGATAGATGATTTACTGCCCATAAAATTGTATCGGAATTTTACTACTCACAGTAGAAGAGAATTTTATAGCATTAAAATAATGCTTGGGTTTGCGTATAAACCCAGTTGCTACTAGCCATGCTTTCTCACCACCTCATTATTTCCAAGTCCATGAAAACAAACATGTATCCACAGTAAGATACCTTGAAGTGGAAATAATTCAACACTTCTTTCCGGTGAGCAAGGCTATCTTTGCAACATTGTATCACTCAACAAGATCCAATTTGAGCATACTTGTGCTCTGCTATGGCCATAGTCTTTTGGATCACTTGGAGTGCATATACAATTGCTGAGATGTATGTGTCGACACTTGTAGCTTTTAAATAACACAATTCTCCAGTTGACATAAAGTCATTTTTATGTACCCTTATGATTCCTCGTGAAATCCCAAAACGAGAATCAAGGGCTTCCGATAACCTAGCCTCATCAGTGCGCACTGAGCTAGGTTGTGAATGTCTTCCATTCACTGGATAATCAATATCCTTTAGGTGTCCATCAACACTAGGTTGGTTACCAACGAATAGATGGTCTGCATTTACTATCTCAGAAGGCCTAGCCTTCAGCTGCTTGCAAGCATCTTAATCCCAATTTGTGACCATACTTCTCCCCCTCTTATTTACAACTACGTTGCAATAGGGAGTTAAGTGGTTTTCCATGTAACCACTCTTTCTGGCACTTTCACATAGGATTAATTTGAGTGACACCTTTTAGTAAAATGCACATGGCAGTCAATTTGCAACTTCTTGCAAATCATTTGAACCTAAAGGTTCAGTTTTAGTACGTGATCCTAAGCTTGAATGCTTACTGCATTCATTATAATTTCCTGGCATTCTTTTTGGTACTCGAAATCTCCCCCTAATGCCTGGAAAAGCTCATGATTCAAGCAAGCGTACGGGCCGGAAATAGATTCTCATGAAGAGATTCTAAAACTTAATGATCGACGGAGAATAAATTCTCACATAGATCCCCAGCTTTCTGTGTGCCCATACATGTACGCTGCGGTGGTGAGATTGGGAAAACATACCCAATGTACGCATGGGAAATCTTTCATGGATTCCCACGTACTAAAAACCATAGGGGAACTTGTACATGTAGTACATGCAGTTAATCACAAGTCAGGAGCGTGCAAAACTTTCTGACTCCAACCATAACCAGTTGGAAATGACAATTCATTACTGATGGTCATTAATGATCTGAAATTTTTGAATCTATCACAGATTCATCATATCCTTTATGGATATCATTCTGAATACCAAGACAAACAATCATCATTGTAAGCAGATTTGGTAAATTCAGCAGTGTGGAGGCTAATGTGCTCAAGCTTGAGACATTATTACTTAATGGTCACGTGTTGTCTGAATGACACACTTCAGGTCATCATATAGATGCACCATAGAACCATATAAAGCCTTCAATGTCCATACCATCTTTGTAATGGACCACACTCGTTCTTTTGAAACAATTCAAAGAACTTAACCAATTCAGATCAGATTTTAAGATAAGAGGGACTTAAAATCTCATTCCCAATGATACTCATCAAGTATCTATATTATAGGAAAACATGACCAATAGAATTGTCCATAACTTTTCATTTCATCCCAATAATGGAATTACCAATTCAGGCTTACCCAACATGGTAAGTATCATCATATGAGAAGTTTAACAAATGCAACACATTGTACGAGAGGATGTATGCAGAGTACAATCCATAAGAAATGTTTTTGAGAAACACATGCAATATTCATTACTATCACTTTGTTTGTCCATGATAGAAATTATATGGATATCTCTATAATATGGTAAGATATCAATTAGGATATATCAACACATCCTTGATACAACCAATACCAAAGGGGATATGATAATAACATATCATGTTATCGCACAAAGCGATTGTCAAAATATTCTTTCCTCTTTCCAAAGGAATATGAGAATATTTTGTTTCCCCATATATAGAGTTTGTGGTTGAATTCTCCACATTGCATGCTTCTTCCTCAATTGGAAGAATCCATGTACAAGTTTGCATAACTCAAATCATTGAGTCTTCAACTCCCTTGATGAGTTGGTTCAACTCTAATCGATGAGCTTGTTCAACTCAATCACATGAGTGATCAACTCCAATCGATGAGTTTGTTAAGTCAAATTCATATGAGTTTTTACACTCAAATCATATGAGTGTGTTCAACTCACATCGCATGAGTTGAACCTATCACAACATCAATTATGAGATTATACCAAATCTCATGCATCATTTAAATAGTACTCAAAAGCAAATCATCTAACAAAGTGGTCTTCTCTTAGAAAAAGAAGTGTTGTTACATGATTAGTCCAAATCATGATTTACACAACTAACCACTGTTATCATGTCAAATGGAAGATTGAAGTACACTTCATATCTTAGCTTTCATGAGTAGTATGCATCTATTGGGATTTTGTATACAAGATTAGATGCTTAGGCATACAACACTATACTACGTATAGTGTGATGACAAAAGAGTTTGTCATACTCATTGCCCTTCCCTTTTTAATGTGGTTATATATTTGCTTTCAAGCAAAATATATGAATACAAAGTGTTAGTCTACAACATAATGTAGACACATACTCATAAGTCCACATGTCTTATGATTTTCTTTGCTATTCATTTTGGGCTTGCACATCAAGCCACAAAAGCACATTAGTTCTTTTCATAAGAACCATAAGAGAATGAGAGCATCACACTTCCTCCAAAGTGAAGAAGTGAATCCCATATTATGCAAAAATGATCTTTATATCCAATGAACATATCCAATGAACATTGAGGATAATTAAGCCCATTAGGCAAGTTCATCAAACTCTATTAAATAATTATCCTTCAAATGGCTTAACCATTTTACCTTACCGCAAAATATATCATATATTCATATATTGGAGAAATTCTGGTATCACATAAAGCGTACCAACAGATTTTTGAAAAATTGGTGGACACAACGTAGATAATCTCCATGTCATGAAACAATGGAGTAGATCTCCCAGTAGTGGGCAAAACTTTTGCTGCCTGAAAGCATGGTCTCTGGGCTGATATATTCAAAGAACATACCACAGCCAATACTTAGGACTCCACTACCCTATGCTTGACCAAAATTTCAAAAATAAAATGGAAATCACCATAAAGGTGAATAACCAACATCACATCTCCAACATATCTACTTGGGAGAACACATAGGTAATCATCATGATCATATGATGTAGACCTCTTACTGATGGGCAAATAACATTTTGCTGTCTAAAAGCTTGGTCTCTGGGCAAATAAATTCTAAGAACTTATTGCAGCCAAAGCCTAGATCTCCATCATGTGTTGAATAATCCCAAGTTGAATATATGCATCATATTTTGCAAGAATTCTTCGTTTAATTAAGTAGTACTTAATTAAAAGAATTCTTTTAGCAGTCATCATGACTGCAGCGTCCATCATGACTGCAGCGTCCAGCCTGGCTCCATAGCCCGCAACGCGTGCATGGTCCATGATCTTTTTGGGTAGCACGTATAGGTAATCATCTCGAAAGATGTAGACCTCATAGTGATAGGCATTTCAAATGCGGCCTAAAATTCGTGGCCAACAAACAACAGGCCACTAGCCCACAACGAACCCTGGCAACGGGCAAAAATTCGTGGCCAACAAACAACAGGGATGGGGGCCCAAAAAAAAGTTTAGAAGAGACTAAACTAACTGCTGCAGTATAAAAGATTCTTCTATATTATCTATATTTTAGATTAAGGAAGTCTACAGTGAGACTCCATGGAATGGGATCCGAAGCGGCAGGGGGGCTCGACCGCCCATGGAATAGGATCCTTAGAGACCCGGCCATGGAATAGGATCCGGCCATGGAATAGGATCCGAAGCGGTAGGGGAGGCTCGAGCCTCGCCCGCCCCACCGCTGGCCGGATCTGTCCCTGATAGCAAAACCACCCGCCCCACCGCTGGCCGGATCTGTCCCTGATAGCAAAACCACCTATTAACAAGGAGTACAACCGCAGCAAGCAGGCATGTCCAGTGAACCCAAACAAGGTGAGGGATTCGAACACATAAATACAAACAGCATGACCCAGCTGCAGGCAAAAGATCACTGAAACACAAGCAAAATTGACACAAATAGTACAAACATAATACACGGGGGGATAATATTGTTCCTGCCTTTAGTTCTATGCTAATAACCTGAAGTTAATATTACAATTCTGCACCAAAAACCTCCTCCCACTATTTCCCAAAACTCAAAAGGGATCCAGTTGTTCCCTTTCTTTGGCATAACCAAGGAAATAAACCATTAAACCGACACCTTATTCCGGGGATACTAATGACCTCTAATATATGAACTCATCAGGTATATTCACATCTGACCTGATGCTAACCAGAAGGAACCGAGCGGAACAGACATAAATAAGTAAGACTTGCACCTGTTTCTCTTATGGTGGATACTGGATCTTAAAGGAGCATATCAGACTTGGCAGGCAGTCTCCTGTAGAAGTTGAAAGGCACTGAGGGCATCCTGCTGCGGAACCGGGGATGTCGCAGCAGGTAAAGCATGGCTATGACCATCAAAACCTGGAACGGCGTCACGTACAGCACAACGGCGACCACCAGGGATAAGAAAATGAAGATGGCGGTGGCCCGAGGGTCCCTCCAGCTCAGCAAAGCATGGGCTCTCTCGCCTTGTGTCGCCAGGTCCCCAACCACAGCCTGCACACGACCTCCAACGCTCCTCAGCCTGTCATAGCGCATTCTTACAATTTCAGCTGGTCTGGAGGAAGGGAACGTGTCAAACTCCTCATCAAGCTCATCAGGGTGTGTCATCTCAGCATGTGAGAGCTTAGTATCCATGTGCGACGGATGCCTTGGCCGGTACCGATAGTTCCACAGCCCGATCATGAACATGTAGAGGAAGATGGTAGGCAGGATGAGCTCCGGGTAGCAGATCAGTATCAAGAACAGCATGTGTACTAGCACTGTTGTGATTGGATTCCACCAGCTCCTGATGCTATGGTACCACTTGAGCATTGCCACAAAACCAAAGAACAGTGAGGTAATGCGATGAAAATTAGCCTTGCTGCGCCGGAGACTAAACATATGCGAGTCCACATCGAGCATGTATTCCACAACTTCCCTGCGCAGCGGGGGCTCAGCACGGCTGAGTCTTGCGGCAACAATCTGCATTGCCTGGTGCCTCAGGTAGTCCAATTGCATCACTGCGATTGGATGTGTGTAGTGCATCTTTGGAAGCAGCGGACGACCATACAGCGCCATCATGTTCACCCAAGCTGTGCAGGTAAACCGCACAGCCAAATGAAGCTCACCAGTCTTCTTGAGTCCACTTGGATGTAAAACCAGCAAAGGGTAGAAATGCGTGTACACTCTGTCTGTCTCCAATGTAGAGAGCCGGATCCTGACCTTCCCAATGCGCTGATCTGGGCCGCCACCATTCTTGCTCCCAATTTGCCCGTTATCAAACACCACCACTGTGATCACGGTGCAAGGATCAAACACCTCCCAAGTGTACTGCTCATTCCATTGTGGATTCAGCGTGTCAAGAATAGTCCTGGTGCGCACCCACTTTGGTCCATATTTGGCCACACAATAGGCGTCTGTGGTGCGTCCATCCTTGGGCTTCATCGGTATCAAGTTCCGGGCACCCAGAACTCCCAGCTCAAGCATCCCAATGCATGGTTTCCTTGCAGGCTTTGACGATGGCTGCAGATCACTGCTGTAGTAGGTGGACTCGTCAAGAACATGATACCCGAAATCAAGCGACATCCGAATCTGTATCTTGCTTGCGAACTTGACCTCCTTCTTGTCAGGATCATCGGAGGGGCGCATAAGGCTGTACCACCGCGGCTCCACAGGCTTGCCGAAGTGGTCGTGCCGCGGCATTGCCGCTTTGAGGGGCAGGACAATGCGGCCGAGGATCTCGTCGCGGCCAGGCGCGACGCGGTCCTCGACGGTGACAAGGAGCGGCTCGTCGAAGGGCTCCGACGCGACGAACATGAACTCCTCGTTCCAGATCGGGTTGGGCGTCCCCGGCGGCGCGCCGGGGCGCGTGCGGCGCACCTGGCCGGCGAGCTGCAGCTTGACGCAGGCGGTCATCGGGCGCGAGGCGTCGTGCGGGACGAGGTCCTGCGCGGCGATGGCGGCGACGCGGAGGTACACGAGCTTGGGCGAGAAGTATACCTTGGCGCGCGTGGACGCGACGGCGGCGGGGCCCGCGGCGGCGTGCGCGTCGGAGTGCCAGGCGTCCGGGAACGCCTCGTCGGCCTGGGTGCCGAGCCAGACGGAGAGCATGATCTCCCCGTGGGGCAGCTTCTCCCCGCGCTTGGTCTCGAGGCGGTACCACTGCGGCGCGAGCGGCGAGTCCGGGGGCACGCGGACGGGCACCTCCGCGAGGTCGAAGGCGACGCGGCCGACGAGGTCGTCGCCGGCGAGGTCCTTGGCCTTGAGGGCGACCTCGAGCAGGTGGGACTGGAGGTGCGCGGCGGAGAAGGCGAAGACCTGCTGCCAGGACGGGCTGTGGCTGGCCGCCCTGACGGGCGTGGTGCCCTTGAAGTTGCCGAGCTTGACCTCGACGAAGGGGTCGATGGCGCCCGTGGCGGACACCGCGGGCAGGTCGCGCGCCTTGACGACGTGCACGTAGAGGAACCGCATCGGCTCGACGAGGTCGTAGGTGGAGGCGATCTTGCCCGCGCCCGAGGCCGCGGCGGCGGCGGCCGCCGAGGGGTGGAGGCCCGGGATGTTGAAGCGCGGCCGCAGCACGGCGGCCAGCGGGGGGCGAGTCTCCACCAGCCCGAACTGCTGCTGCGGGGGCGGCATCGGGCCCCCAGGGCCCGGCACCATGAACGGCCGCGGCGGCATTGCTCCCTTCATCTCGTCGGCGGCGCGCGGGGTTTGCTCAGTGGGGAACGGCGGCTTGGGGGAGCGGTTGGATGGACCTGCAGCCCTACTAGTGAGTGGAGTAGTGAGTTAGTGACTAGTGAGGCATTGCACCGAGCAGTGTTGTGAACGGGAGCGGAGCGGGGCTACTACTGCCCCTGCCGGCGCAACGTGTTTGCGTGGAGTGGTGTGGATGCTGCGCATGTCACCGTGGGGCGGCGCACCGTAGCGGAACGCAGTCGTTGGATGCCGATCCAACGTCTCCGAATCAGGCCGAATCTTCCTGCGAGGGACCGTATCAGTAACCCGTGGCTGCGGGCTGCGGCCACCGTCTGGACAACGACGCACTCGACCGACATGCGGGGGCCGCGGACCGCGGGGCAAACGTGTCAACGGGGCGCGGCATGGAAAATCTTGGTTCTGCTTGGGTCGGGTCGGGTCAGGTCAGGCGTGCCTTGTGTGGGAGGCGGGCGGATGTGGACGGAACGGACGCTGTCGGTTGGGCCTTGTTGCTGGCCAGCTTGCTGTGCCGGATGCTTTTGTGCTGTCATCCGTCGATCTGGGGCTAGAGATGGTAGGCCCGCTGCGTGAACGTGCAAGCGTGCTGCGGCTTCACGCTTTCGCCTTTTCTTTTTCTTTAGCTAGTACTAGGGAAGGCGGGGGGAGCAAGAATGCATGCGCTCTCCCTGTCCGAGCTGGCTCCCCTGGTTGCTTGGCTCTTCACCGGACCATCCATGCACTGGCGATGTGCCTCTGGTTCATGTAAATTACGTAGTAGTCGAAATATTAAAACTTGCGCTCTCGTTTAGAGCTAGTCTGGAAACTTAAATCATTTTCAAGATTAGAGGAGATTGAGGGAGAATTTGGTCTCAAGTTTATGGCGCGCATGGGTTTTCAACAAAGACAAGGGCCAAACATGATCTGAAATCCTGAATATCCGAGATACGTGTACCTACCTGTTGACAACGATGTTGGACTCGATCCTTGTCAAGTTCGCATTCCCAGGTCACTTGCTGCCTGGTGATGTCTTCGTTCGTACCGTACATACAATGCGGACGCGCCTCCGGTAGCCGTTGCACGATACAGTACGAAACATCTTTTTTCTTTCTTTCTTTCTTTCTTTCTTTCTTTCTTATTTGACGACGAAACATCTTTTCTCGTTGCAGGAACAGTTTATATTTCTTTATGCATCCAGCACACTGTTCCTGTTACACCCACTAATGTACCATTGCTTTTTTTTTTCCTTCCATGTGCTGCAGACGCACCGTCCGTGCACTGCACGGTCAAACAAGCAGCAACTGTACCGGACATCCCTTTGTAGTTTTTTTTATTGAGGTCCAGCGTACTGTCCAGCCATAAGATATTGCTCAACGTTCGTAGCCCTTTTTTCCCCTCCAAAAGTGACGCGCCTACCTTTTTAACGATAAAAAAAGGTGACGCTGCTCTTTTTTTTTTTCGGGTTTGAATAAAGTTGGTGTGCCGTTTGCGTGCAAGCGGTGAGTTCTCCTTTCGGACGGTAGCTCCAAACGACGGTGAGTCGGGCAGTCACGGAGAAATGTCTAATAAGGCATTATGATGCTGATCATAGTGTCCTTGACCACTCCAATTCTGATCATATAGGCTTGATCGCCCCAAGTAAGTGTTGGATCTTTTATGGACTTGACCTATTTATTGAATAAACTCTATGATGTGTAATGGTGGAGAATACCAATAGTACCACATTAGAAGTCCAAGGGTCTTTTGGCTTGACTTATATGGTGAGATTTATTCTACCTAACTTGAGAAGTCAAGAAATAGACAAGGGCGTGCCACACGCGTGCGCGTGGTTGTGTTAATTTTTAGCACTCACTAACCGCGTTAACCTTTCAGTTGTCTGTCTCTTCGTCAGCCGAGTGACCCTTCTCCTTCAACTGGCCGACTCATGGCATGACTCGGCGAGAGCTGGCCGACTCATGGCATAACTCGGCGAGAGCTGACCGACTCTTGGCGTGACTCGGCAAGACCTTTCTCCTTCAGCTTCCCTCTGCGAGAGGTTAAATAGAGGAGCACCCCTGTCACTCGGTACACGCGAAAAAACACTTTCAGAATCACAGTCCAGCCGCCGAGTGAGAGTATTTCCATCTCGTGACTCTGCGCGCACAGAGAAGCGAGCGGGCAGGTGCCTCCGAAGCCGGTGCCGTTCGAGACCTTACACGGGGGATCGGCAATTAGGTTTTTGGGGAGCGTCTACGCGACTGCCCAAAACATCTCCAACATGACAAAAGAAGTTGGCCAAGGATCTGGATCATCAGAGCGAATGAGAGGGTATGATCAGTTTATTTACTTACTGTTTTGCGTTCTGGAGATTATATATGCTTCATATATTCATCTATGCTGTTTCATATGTAGGAATGATTTTATCTTATCTGTTCTGTCTTATTATAATATGATAGATCTGTCTGTTTTAATTTTTCAGTCATGCTGTTTATATTTCTATCTGTTTAGTTTCAATTGTTCAGTCAGTTTACATGTTTATCGTATTTATATGATTTATATAATTCATATGCTTTATGTTCTTATGATCCATATTGTTATGGATATATTTGATGTCATGATTAATTATCTTTTATATGTCATCATCATAATATTAATTTACGGAATTAAAATGATACGGAAAATGCCTATAATTCTAACAATCCAAAAACCTAAAGTTAGGCATTTTTCTGTCAGAGGTTTTGCTGCTGTACTAAAGCCTGATCCTTTTGATGGTAAAAACTTCTTGATATGGAAAGCTAAGATGGAATTGTGGCTAACTGCAATGTCTTGTTTTCATGCCGCTGAGGGCAAGCCTGCCAACTTACCTCCTGAGGATGAGGCTAAGTTTAAGGCTGAAGACAACCTCTTTCGAGGTGCAGTGATTAGCGCACTTGACACAAAATTCCAGAAAAGCTATATCATCCTTCCCACGGGGAAAGAGCTGTGGGATGCTCTTGTTGGAAAGTTTGGAGTTACTGACGCTGGTAGCGAGCTGTATCTCATGGAGCAGCTGTATGACTACAAGATGGTTGAGAACCGATCTGTAGTGGAACAGGCTCATGAGTTTCAGGCACTAGCTAAGGAACTCGAACTTTTTCCTTGTCCTTTGCCTGACAAGTTTGTGGCTGGCGGTATAATCGCCAAGTTGCCACCTTCTTGGAAGGACTTTGCTACCTCTCTCAAACATAAGAGACAAGAGTTCAATGTGGAAGAGCTCATTGGTACTCTTTATGTTGAGGAAAGAGCTAGAACAAAGGACAATGGAAAAGGTGTGGAGACCTCTACTGCTAATGTGGTGCAGAAGAGAAACTTCCGCAAGTTTAACAAGAAGAAAAACCAGAACAAACAAGAGAATACAAATAAACCTGTTCAAACAGCACGGTTTAAAAAGAAGAACAACAACAACAAGGGAAAGGGAGGATGCTTTGTCTGTGGCAGTGATCAACATTGGGCAAGAGAGTGCCCTGACCGCAAGTTCACTCAAGACAAGAAATCAGCTAATGTTGTAACCACTGAAACTGAAGGTGGAACATCTGGGTATGGTAATTCTTTACCATTTGTTCTTTCAGTCTGTAATTCACCTGAGTGGTGGATGGACAGTGGTGCAAACATTCATGTGTGTGTTGATGCCTCTATGTTCACTTTCTATCAGGTCGGGAGGTCTGGCGCCTTGTTAATGGGAAATGGGTCGCGTGCTCATGTTCTTGGTGTTGGTACGGTCATTCTGAAGTTTACTTCGAGAAAGACGGTGCCATTGAAGAGCGTGCAACATGTGCCCTCTATCAAGAAGAATCTCGTTAGTGCTTCTATGCTATGTCGAGATGGCTACAAAGTTGTTCTTGAATCAAATAAATGTATTGTGTCGAAACATGGTACTTTTGTTGGTAAAGGATATGACTGCGGAGGCTTGTTCCGCTTATCACTGCATGATGTGTGTAATAAACTAGTGAATTATGTTCATTTTTCTGATGAGTCAGATTTATGGCATTCACGTTTTTGTCATGCAAGCTTTGGCTGTCTTATGCGGTTAGCAAATATAAATTTAATTCCTAAATTTAACTTGGTCAAAAAGTCTAAGTGTCATGTGTGTGTTGAATCAAAACAACCCCGCAAGCCTCACAAGGCTGCTGAGGCGAGGAGTTTGGCACCTCTAGAACTTGTTCATTCTGATCTGTGCGAGATGAATGGAATTTTGACCAAAGGTGGTAAAAGATACTTTCTCACCTTTATAGATGACTCCACTAGATTTTGCTATGTGTATCTCTTAAAAACAAAAGATGAAGCGTTTAATTATTTTAAGACCTATAAAGCTGAAGTTGAGAACCAACTTGAGAGGAAAATAAAACAGTTAAGGTCCGATCGAGGTGGAGAATATTTCTCTAATGTGTTCGATGAGTTCTGCATGGAACATGGTATTATTCATGAGAGGACACCGCCATTCTCACCACAATCCAATGGGATTGCTGAAAGGAAAAACTGCACTCTAACAGATTTGGTAAATGCCATGTTGAGTACAGCGGGATTATCCAAGGCATGGTGGGGTGAGGCGATTTTGACAGCATGTCATGTCCTGAATAGAGTTCCAACAAAGAACAAAGAGATCACACCATTCGAGGAATGGGAAAAGAGAAGATTAAATCTCTCATATTTGCGCACTTGGGGTTGCTTGGCTAAAGTGAATGTGCCAATCAACAAAAAGCGTAAACTTGGGCCTAAAAATGTTGATTGTATATTCCTTGGGTACTCCTTTCACAACACTAGGTATAGGTTCTTAATTATAAAATCTGATGTGCCTGATATGTATGTTGATACTATCATGGAATCAAGAGACGCAACATTTTTTGAGAATGAGTTTCCCATGAATAATACACCTAGTGATACAAGTCATGAGACTATAATTCCCCATGAGCACGAACTGTCGATTCCTATAGATCATGCTGAGGATTCTCACGTACACATCCCTGAGGAGGATGACACTATAGTCACTCAAAAGAGCAAGAGACAGAGGGTTGCAAAATCCTTTGGTAATGACTTTATAGTGTACCTTGTGGAAGACACACCAACTACTATTAGTGAGGCATATTCCTCTCCTGATGCTGACTTATGGAAGGAAGCAGTAAGGAGTGAGATGGAATCTATTATGTCTAATGGAACTTGGGAGGTCATTGACCGTCCTTATGGTTGTCAACCTATAGGCTGCAAATGGATCTTCAAGAAAAAGCTTAGGCCTGATGGTACAATTGAGAGGTACAAGGCAAGGCTTGTGGCCAAAGGATACACCCAAAAGGAGGGTGAAGATTTCTTTGATACCTACTCACCAGTGGCTCGATTGACTAAAATTCGCACATTAATAGCCGTGGCAGCCTCTTATGGTCTAATCATTCATCAGATGGATGTTAAGACAGCTTTCCTAAATGGAGAGTTGGATGAGGAGATCTATATGGATCAGCCAGAAGGGTTCATTGCGGATGGTCAAGAGAACAAGGTGTGCAGGTTGATAAAATCATTGTATGGCCTAAAACAAGCACCTAAGCAATGGCATGAAAAGTTTGATAATACCCTTACAGCTGCTGGTTTTGCTATAAATGAATCTGACACGTGTGTATATTATCGGTATGGTGGGGGTGAGTCTGTTATGCTGTGCCTTTATGTTGATGACATTTTGATCTTTGGATCAAATCTCACTGTGATTGGGGAAGTTAAAAATCTTCTATCGAGCAATTTCGAGATGAAAGATTTGGGAGAGGCTGATGTCATTCTAAACATCAAGCTTGTTAGAGAAGCTGATGGTGGGGTAACTTTGTTACAATCTCATTATGTGGAAAAGGTATTGAGTCGCTTTGGTTTTAGTGACTGTGATCCTGCTCCAACACCTTATAACCCTAGTGTGCTATTGAGAAAGAATCGGAGAATAGCAAGGGATCAATTGACATACTCCTAGATCATTAGCTCGCTCATGTACCTTGCAAGTGCAACAAGGCCAGACATCTCTTATGCTGTGAGTAAGCTAAGTCGGTTTGTGTCGAAACCAGGAGATGATCACTGGCGTGCTCTTGAGAGAGTGTTGCGATATTTGAAAGGTACTATGACATACGGTATTCATTATACCGGGAACCCAAAAGTGCTGGAAGGCTATTGTGATGCCAACTGGATTTCTGATGCTGATGAGATTTATGCCACAAGCGGATATGTGTTTCTGTTTGGAGGTGGCGCTGTTTCCTGGAAGTCTTGCAAGCAGACTATCTTGACGAAGTCTACAATGGAAGCAGAACTCGCAGCATTAGACACTGCTGGGGCTGAGGCCGAGTGGCTACGTGATTTCCTATTGGATTTACCGATAGTTGAGAAACCGATACCGGCTATTTCCATGAACTGTGACAACCAAATGGTGATTATAAAGGTTAACAGTTCTAGGAATAACATGAAGTCTACAAGGCATGTTAAGAGGAGATTGAAATCTGTCAGAAAGTTGAAAAACTCCGGAGTTATAACTGTGGATTATGTCCACACATCGAATAATCTGGTAGATCAATTCACTAAGGGTCTATCACGCAATGTGATAGAAAGTGCATCGAGAGAAATGGGTATGAGACCCATGTGAAATCTACTCTAGTGGTAACCTGCTCTATGTGATCGGAGATCCCGTGAAGTAGAGTGGAGAAACAAGCTAGGAGTAGATTGTGAGGAAAGATCCCTTCTTTAACTCATTTCTGATGCACATCTTTCCTATCTGTAAGGCAGGATGGTATTTTACCTTAATGTATTCCAAGAGTCTTATAAAGGTGAGATGTTGTCCTACAGAACATCTTTTGAGGAATACACCTATATGAGTCAGACTGCTGGTCACAGTCTATGGGACTTGGGTAATCCCTAAATACTCATGAAAGGCACTGAAGTGTGACTTATATGCTTCTAAACAGCGGGAATACCCTTTTGCAGCCTAGTATCAGCAAAGGATTTGAGTGAATCTTATTACGCACAAAACTGTCAATTCAAGGCTTAGTCCATTGTTCAGTTGTGAATGAGTGAAACTCTTATTCTAGATGGATGTTCAACTTAACAGTCTCCATCGAAACACTGGTATATCAAAGGATTGTGATTCTGATACTTCATCATTACAAACCTTAGAGTTTGGTGGGGATTGTTGGATCTTTTAAGGGCTTGACCCATTTATTGAATAAACTCTATGGTGTGTAATGGTGGAGAATACCAATAGTACCACATTGGAAGTCCAAGGGTCTTTTGGCTTGACTTATATGGTGGGATTTATTCTACCTAACTTGAGAAGTCAAGAAATGGACAAGGGCATGCCACACGCGCGCGCGCGTCGCCGCCGGCTGGGCCGGGCCGGGCCTGGCGTGGCGAGGCAGGCAGGCAGGCAGGCGAGCGGGCGTGGTGTGGTTGTGTTAATTTTTAGCACTCACTAACCGCGTTAACCTTTCAGTTGCCTGTCTCTTCGTCAGCCGAGTGACCCTTCTCCTTCAGCTGGCCGACTCATGGCATGACTCGGTGAGAGCTGGCCGACTCATGGCATAACTCGGCGAGAGCTGACCGACTCTTGGCGTGACTCGGCGAGACTTTTCTCCTTCAGCTTCCCTCTGCGAGAGGTTAAATAGAGGAGCACCCCTGTCACTCGGTACACGCGAAAAAACACTTTCAAAATCACAGTCCAGCCGACGAGTGAGGGTATTTCCATCTCGTGACTCTGCGCACACAGAGAAGCGAGAGGGCACGTGCCTCCGAAGCCGGTGCCATTCGAGACCTTGCACGGGGGATCGTCAATTAGGTTTTTGGGGAGCGTCTACACGACTGCCCAAAACATCTCCAACATGACAAAAGAAGTTGGCCAAGGATCTGGATCATCAGAGCGAATGGGAGGTTATGATCAGTTTATTTACTTACTGTTTTGCATTCTGGAGATTATATATGCTTCATATATTCATCTATGTTGTTTCATATGTAGGAATGATTTTATCTTATCTGTTCTGTCTTATTATAATATGATAGATCTGTCTGTTTTAATTTTTCAGTCATGCTGTTTATATTTCTATCTGTTTAGTTTCAATTGTTCAGTCAGTTTACATGTTTATCGTATTTATATGATTTATATAATTCATATGCTTTATGTTCTTATGATCCATATTGTTATGGATATATTTGATGTCATGATTAATTATCTTTTATATGTCATCATCATAATATTAATTTACGGAATTAAAATGATACGGAAAATGTCTATAATTCTAACAGTAAGGCCTCCTCAATCCTTTCCCGTAAATTAACTGTGAAATTCCTATATGATTCTTATGAAACTAGATATGTACCCGCGCGTTGCGACGGTGTACAACTATTTGATAAATGTTAATGTACAACGATCTTAAGTAACACTAAGAAAATTGCCCTCAATTGAGAGTGTAGTAATTTTATCATTTTCAATAGATAGAAGGTTAGAAGCAGATCCAAATATTACAATAAACCTATGCTTTACAATGTATCATAATGGATTTTAGTAGCATTTTGAAGTAAAGAAACTTTGAGTGCGTGCCGAAAAAAACAAATTATTTTCCCAAAATAACGATGGTGCCACAAACTTTGAGATAGATAACCTGATTTCATCTACAATCCCTGACTGCGTGGGCATAGAATAGCAAACCTGCAAGCAAAATTTTAGTCAAAACTAAGAAAAGTGGCCTTAGTTGACAGTGTAGTAATTTAACCATTTTTAATAGATAGAAAATTAGAAGCAGATCATCAGAACATCAGAACTTGTGGAACATCAAAATTTTAGTGAATCGAGCCGATAAATCCAAAAAATGAATATGCAGAAAGACTTAAAAAACAATAATCAAGGTAAATAGCCTAAACTTGTGGAAGAACTCTTCAGATTACAAGCTATTCTGGAGAAGGGAGAAGTATAGATGAAAAGGTTCTGCAAAACATACATTAACATTCTTTCAACCTGCTTTGCAACAATGTATTCCAGATCAACTTTCAGCCACACAACCATTCTCTTTTATTCTAGAACTTTTGGAAGAACATAAAGTTGATAATTTTCATGAAGTAATATGTACTACACAAACAAATGAAAGACCAAATGTAACACCCCGAATTTTGGAGTTGAATTTTTTCTTTTCTTCACTCGCCAAATTCGGGCGTTACCCTTTCCTTTTTCCTTTTCCCCTCGCTAAGCCTTGATCCTTTCCAAAGTTATAGCGAGATTCGGCTTAAGATCTCGTGTAAAGCAAAACCCTAGAATTACTTTATTTTGTTTGTTGCACCATGCCGAACCATGCATTTGTTTTGATTGAGTGAAACTGTGAAAGCATTCATCTAAAAAGCTTTGGGCCCACGTGGCAGCCCAGCCACCCCCTTCCCCGCTCCCCTCGCGCGCGCCCCGCGCGAGCGGTTGAGCCGCCACCGCCACCCATTCGTGGGGCCCGCTCGTCAGCCGCCCCCCCCCAAACCGCCCCTCCCTCTTTCTCTCTCCCTCCCCTAACCCCCCCCCCCCCCCCCGCGCGGGCACGATCTCTCCTGCCACCTCACGCCGCTCCCCTGCCCGCCCTGGCTCGCCCGTCGTCCACCCACAGTGAGCCCCCTGCCTCCCCTCCCTCTCCCTTCCCCGCCCCCCCTCCTCTTCTTGCTTGGCTCAGCCGCGCCCCTCCCTCGTCCCCGCGCCCGCCGGCCATGGCGGCTTGCCCTGCGCGCGCCCGCCCTGCCCGGCGTGGCTCCTCCGCCCTCGCCCCCTCGTGCGGTCGTGGCCCCGGAGTCCCGCCTGTGCTCGGCGCGAGGCCCCCGGCGTGCTCGCCTCGGCTCGGCGCGCGGCCATGGCAGCCACAGCGCCCGAGCCCGGCCCTGGCTCCCCCTTCCTCTACGTCTCAGCCTCGGCTGGCCGACCATGGCGCGGCCGCGCCCGCCCTTCCCCGGCGTCCGCCCGCCCCAGCCCCTCCCTGCGCGGCGTGCTCGGCGCGACGTCCCCGCCCCACCCGTCCCCGGCGCGGCCTCGGCGGCGCTCGCGCGGCCCCGGCCCCCGGCGTGGTCGCCCCGGCGCAGCCCCCCGCGTCTCCCCCGCGGCGCGGCCAGGCTTGGGCGTGGTGCGCGCGAAGCCCCGTCGCGGCCCGTGCAGCGCGCGGTGCCCCCGGCGAGCTCGCCGCACCCATGGCTCGCGGCCGTGGTGTGCGGCTTGGCGTCCCCGGCTCGCCCGCCCCTACCCGGCCCGCGGCCCCGTCCCCCGTATGCGGCGCGCCTGCCTCGCCCCGTTCCGGCCGCGGCGTGCCCGCCCTGCGCGCGCCCTCGGCCTCGGCCCGACCCCGGTATCTCGCCCCGCCCCTGCGCAGCGCGGCCCTGGCGTGTGCGTGACCCGTTCGCGACGCGTTAGCACGGCCTTGCGCGTGCGTGCTCGCGTGGAGCGCGCGGTGCTTTGGCACGGCTCACCGTGCCCTCGGCGCGCTCGTCTACCCCCCCATGTAACCCATGCGTAGTGATCGCGTTATTTCTATTAATAAATGGAAACTCGATTTGGAAATTGGTTACGTTAGTTATTTCATGTAACTAATCTTGGACCTCGTTTAATGTTGATCAATTGAAAATAGTTATAATTCTATTAGTACATGTAGCTAAATACTTGTTAGTGTAACTCGATGGAATTAAATCTCATAATGATTAGTTATGCATCTACCCGTAATACGCTTCGACTATAGCTTTAACCACTGCGAGACCTTCCCGCTTCTCTTTCTAGCCATGGCGAATGCAATATTGTATGTCATACTCTATGCATATTCAATCTATCTGTTCTCTTGTATGGTGTACTGTTTATTTCCTAATTCGAATGGATGGATGGATGTATGTTTGCGCTCGCATAGAGAACGATCTGGTTGAGAAGCCCGAAGAACTCGCAGGAGAAGCCCCTGAGCAGCAGTCGCTTGGTGGAGGCAAGTGTCCCTTGACCTATCTCTGTCCTATACATTCTTTAATTCACCTCCCGCATTACACATTTATACCTAAGGATTGACTAGCTTTTGTTATCCGTGTCCTTGTTTACCTATTTGGGTTGGATTATTATTGTTTAGCGTTATGCTATTGCTTAACTCTAATCAATGAACATGATGAGATTTATCAATGATACGTTGTTTTCCTTCTTTATTATGATGTTATACTTGTGGCATTCAAGGGGGCTCGAGCGGTTTCTTGAGTGCCTCTCCGTAAGGACCAGTTCGTTGGATGACCGCCCGGGAAAACAGTGCAACCATGAGGGTGGAATGGGGTGCCCTTAGCTGAATAATTAGAGGAACCGGGGTGTAGTTCGCTTAGCCGTCGTGCCGTTAATGGGGCTCGGTGTATGTGGCTCGCTCTGCCAAGCTTGGGTTCGCCCCCTTGGGGAGGAGTGCGGTGCATTTAGGAAACCTAACGGGCGGCTACAGCCCCGGGGAATCTTTGTAAAGGCTACGTAGTGATGCCCTGCTGGACCACCTAGGCAGTGGTTAATGGGGAGTAGCTCTCTCCGGGCAGAAAGGGAATCACGGCTTGTGGGTAAAGTGCACAACCTCTGCAGAGTGTTTGAAAACTGATATATCAGCCGTGCTCACAGTTATGAGCGGCCAAGGGAGCTCCATTGATTAGTGGTACTTGATCAGAGATGTTTGGATTTGTAGGTGGCAATGAGATTGATGGTTCTTGGTATTGACTCTGGTAATGGTAAGTGGTACTCTTTCCGTTTGGAAAGGAGTACGCTTGGGTTAATAACGTGGGTTAATTCTAAAACTTGGCTTTCTCTACTAGTAATAATAATCTGACCAACTAAAAGCAACTGCTTGACTTACCCCCACATAAAGCTAGTCCACTATAACCAAAACAGGATACTTGCCGAGTATGTTGATGTGTACTCACCCTTGCTCTACACACCAAACCCCCCATCCCCAGGTTGTCAGCATTGCAACCACTGCTCAGGAGGAGATGAAGACGTGGAAGGAGACATCCAGGAGTTCCAAGATTACAATGAGTTCTAGGCGTGGGTTAGCGGCAACCCCCCAGTCGGCTGCTTGTGAAGGCCGCATGTATCTACATTTCGTTTTCGCACTTTGATTATTGTAAAGACTATGTGGATGTCTCAGACATATGATGTAATCGACTATTATTTCCCTTTTTAATACTATTTGAGCACTGTGTGATGATGTCCATATTATGTAACTGTTGTGTACGTGAATTGCTGATCCTGGCACGTACATGGTTCGCATTCGGTTTGCCTTCTAAAACCGGGTGTGACATAAGTGGTATCAAAGCCATGCTGACTGTAGGACCGCTAACCTAGAGTAGAATGGTCATTCTAAGGATTATAGACCTCTGTCCCTGCCTTGACTTTGGTATCCCTTCAAAAGTTGGTCATATCGACCAAACCTATGTTCTACTATATATTATACCTTGCTGAAAATTGTGTTTTATTCCAATCCTTCATTTATTTATGGTTCATTACTTGCTGGTCATACTAGTTCTGTTCTCACTCCTATGCTTGCGGTGTCTTTTGTAGATGGCTCGTCTTAGACACACTGCACGGAAGTCTGTCATCCCCTTCTTACCCTCCCGTCTCGTGGAGCGTCCGCTTCGCCGTCCCATGACCGGTCAGTCTAGCCACTTAGAGAGGCTGCACCACCGCCTGCATGAGGAGCAGGAGCGTCGACGACAGGAGCAGGAGCAGCGGGGCTCTTCTTTCTCGCTCCAGCAGGAGATAGAGTCTGTGAGGAGCTGCTCCCCCGTGCTTCCCCTGGAGGCGCCCCCTGCACCACCACTGAGCGCCCCAGCCCCTAGAGTAGCTGCTGGAGAAGACCCAGATGACGGAGGTGGCGATAGCAGCTCAAGCCACGACACCAACTTTTCTGCTGACCAGGAGCCTGAAGGATGGGTTGCTTGGCCCATCACTCGCGACGCTGCTCGTGGGTGTCACTTCCATGATGCGCTCGACACCCTGCTACATCGGGCACTTGACTGGCGTACTTGGTCTATCGAGTATCACTGTGTGGTCTTCCAACACAGTCGCGGGGTCTACCCGGACCGCTGGGAGGCGACCTGCTTGTTGCGCCATCTGGATAACAGTCTCGAGGGTGCAGAGGTCTGCTCAGAGCACTATTCCATCTCTGAGCGGGACTCAGCTGAGGCGGCCATGCAAGATGTCGCACGATGTGCGCTTTCGCACTACTGCTCAGTGCTCGGTGGGGTAGCTGACGGTCTCAACCTGAAGTATTACCCCTGCCGTCCATCTGGCAGCACAGGAGGCGTGATTGTTTCACCTGTCGGTGAGGACAATCCTAGGTTGAGCAGCACAGTCAACCTAGCCGCCGTGCTAAACACGGAGCTGGACCATGCATTAGACGAGCTAAGTAGGGCTCGTGCTGAGATCGCCCAGCTGCGGGCTGAGCGCGCGGAGCGTCGTCACCTGGGCGATGGTTCCCCCGCTCCCGTCGGGACTCAGCACCCATATCGCTCACCTCGGCGTGGACACCAGTCTTATGGCAATCACGACTGCAAGACCAAGATAGACTTAGAACCATAGATCGTCAGTGTTGAGTCTTGTAATAAATGCTTAATATAGAAGTTTTAGTCTTAGTCTCAGTCTTAGCGTTAGTCTCGCTCTTAGTCAGTCTTAGTTAGACAGGGTAGTTTGCTTATCCTGTGCATTTATGTTTGTCATGATGAACTATGTTTGATTTGGATCTTTGTAATGACTGTCACCAGAGTGTGGGTATCCCCTACATTTTGGTTTACCTGTTATATGTTAATGAAGTTAGTTATCTAGTTGGGAAACTGAAAGGGAATCAGGCTTACACCTAGTCCCTAATTAATTTTGGTGGTTGAATTGCCCAACACAAACAATTGGACTAACTAGTTTGCTCTAGTGTATAAGTTATACAGGTGTCAAAGGTTCACAACAAGCCAATTAAAAAGACCAAAGTTGGGTTCAAATTAGAAAGCTAAAGGCAACCCGGATGGCACCCTGGTCTGGCGCACCGGACTGTCCGGTGCACCAGGGAACCGCGCACAGAACTCTTCACTCTCGGGAATTTCCAGAGGCGACTCCGCTATAATTCACCGGACTGTCCGGTGTACACCGGACATGTCCGGTGCTCCAAGGAAGAGCGACCTCAGGAACTCGCCAGCCTCGGGTTTTCACTTCTGTTGCTCCGCTAAAATTCACCGGACATGTCCGGTGTTGTCGGGGACCATAATTAGGGGTACCCTCAAGACGCCTAATTCTCAGCTGGTAACCCCCATCAGCATAAAGCTGCAGAGGCCTGATGGGTGCGATTAAGTCAGGGATCAGTCCATACGAGCGACTCGATCACGCCTCGCCCGAGCCTAGCCTCGGGCAAGGGCAGCCGACCCCGAGATGTTTCCGTCTCGCCCGAGGCCCCTTTTAACGGCAGACGCATCTCCGGCTCGCCCGAGGCCTTGCCTTCGCTAAGAAGCAACCCTGACTAAATCGCCGCGCCGACCAACCGAGTCGCAGAGGCATTTAACGCAAAGGTAGCCTGACACCTTTATCCTGACGCGCGCCCCCCGGCAGAGCCGAAGTGACCGCCGTTACTTCGCCGCTCCACTGGCCGGTCTGACAGAAGGACAGCGCCGCCTGCGCCATTCCGACTGCAGTGCCACTTGACAGAGTGAGACTGACAGGCAGTCAGGCCTTGCCAAAGGCGCCATAGGAAGCTCCGCCCGACCCAGGGCTCGGACTCGGGCTAAGGCCCCGGAAGACGGCGAACTCCGCTCCGCCCGACCCAGGGCTCGGACTCGGGCTAAGGCCCCGGAAGACGGCGAACTCCGCTCCGCCCGACCTAGGGCTCGGAGTCGGGCTAAGGCCCCGGAAGACGGCGAACTCCGCTCCGCCCGACCCAGGGCTCGGACTCGGGCTAAGGCCCCGGAAGACAGCGAACTCCGCTCCGCCCGACCCAGGGCTTGGACTCGGGCTAGGCCCCGGAAGACGACGAACTCCGCTCCGCCCGACCGCAGGGGTCGGACTCCGCCCTAGCCTCTGCCGAACGACCTCCGCCTCGCCCGACCCAGGAGCTCGGGCTCGGCCTCGGCCATGCAGGACAGACTCGACCTCGGCTTTGGAGGAGCCTCCACATCGCCCGACCTAGGACACAAGTCCGCCACGTCGACAGGAAGCGCCATCATCACCCTACCCCGAGCCGACTCGGGCCGCAGGGAACAAGACCGGCGTCCCATCTGGCTAGCTCCGCCAGATAGGCAATGATGGCGCCCCGCTAGACCCATGACGACGGCGGCTCTCAGCTCCCTTACGGAAGCAGGGGGACGTCAGCAAGGGCCCAACCGCTCCGACAGCTGTCCCTCCGCCAGGCTCCGTTGCTCCTCCGACAGCCACGACACCACACCAGCTGGGTGCCAAGATCTCTCCGGCTGCCACACAGGCATGTACTTAGGGCGCTAGCTCACCCCCGCTAGACACGTAGCACCTTGCTACACCCCCATTGTACACCTGGATCCTCTCCTTACGCCTATAAAAGGAAGGACCAGAGCCTTCTTAGAGAAGGTTGGCCGCGCGGGGATGAGGACGGGGCAGGCGCTCTCTTGGGGCCGCTCGCTTCCCTCACCCGCGTGGATGCTTGTAACCCCCTACTGCAAGCGCACCCGACCTGGGCGCGGGTCGAACACGAAGGCCGCGGGATTCCCACCTCTCTCACGACTCGTCTCCGGCCACCTCGCTTTTCCCCCCTTCGCGCTCGCCCACGCGCTCGACCCATCTGGGCTGGGGCACTCGGCACACTCACTCGTCGGCTTAGGGACCCCCCGGTCTCGAAACGCCGACAGTTGGCGCGCCAGGTAGGGGCCTGCTGCGTGTTGACGAGCAGCTTCCCGTCAAGCTCCAGATGGGCAGTCTCCAACGACCTCTCCAACCCGGGACGGTGCTCTGTTTCGGGAGTCTCGAGTTCATGTCTCTCGACGGCAGCTACGACATGATACTCCTTCCACCGCCGCGCGACGACGACAATGGTGGCCGACAGCCCACCCACCGGCGGCGGAATCGACGACGTCTTCCCCGCGTGGTGGAAGAACAACATTCGAGCTCGCCCCGTCCTCTCCCCCGCCATCGGAGGAGGAGGCGGGGCAACCAGGGCCGAGCGGGAGGCCGCGCTCCGTCGGCTGTCGAGCGAACCAACGTCCCCAGCGCCCCAACAGAGGGCGCGTCGGGCGTCAACCTCGCGTTTGAGACGAAGGCGAGCGCCGTCCCCCCGCGACACGCCAATCTCGAGCAAGTGGACGACGCCAGCACGCTCGCGGAGGGCCTGCAGGACGTCGCCCTCGTACCCAAGACGATGGCACAATCAGTCCCCGACGTGACTGTGTCGCTCCTCGTCGACCAAAAGGTACCGACTGATTCCCATCCTACGTCATTTCGACTCGGCCTCAACCCGCCTAGCGACCTCGCTTTGGCGGGCGCTCATGTTGAGGCGAGTGCAACCCCACTGGGGTTTCGTGTGCGGTCGCCTTGGGACCGATTGACGGACGTCTTGACCTACGGGCCCTCTGGGTCCGAGGAAGATGACGATCCCAGCATCTGCTGGGATTTCTCTGGATTTGGCAACCCCAGTGCCATGCGGGACTTTATGACCGCATGTGACTACTGCCTCTCCGACTGTTCCGACGGCAGCCGCAGCCTTGACGACAAGGACTGCGGCCCGAGCCGCGAATGTTTCCACGTTGAGCTAGGGGATCCCACCGAAGGCGACCATCTCGGCATGCCGGAGGACGGTAATCTCCCTAGGCCGGTGCCTCGCGCCGACATCCCGCGGGAGCTAGCTGTGGTCCCCGTTCCGGCGGGAGGTCACGACCCACAGCTCGAGCAAGTCCGCGGGGCGCAGGCCAGGCTTGACGAGGGAGCAGGAGCGCTCGAGTCGATCCGCCGGGACGTTGGGCAGGTATGGGCGGGCCAACCCCCGGCCGGAGAAACACGTCATCTGCCCCAGGGTTTCCAGCACCGCGTCGCCAACGATGTCAGGGACAGGCCACCACTCGCATCCAGCGGGGTCGGTCAGAACCTGGCAGCCGCAGCAATGCTCCTCCGCGCGATGCCAGAACCATCAACCACCGAGGGTCGGCGAATCCAGGGGGAGCTCAAGAATCTCCTGGAAGGCGCTGCGGCCCGGCGGGCCGAGAGCTCTGCCTCCCGAAGGCAGGGGTACCCCTCGGAACCTCATGCCGCGACTTCCCGATTCATGCGGGAGGCCTCGGTCTACACCGGGCGCACGCGCAACACCACGCCTGCGGCCCCGGGCCACCTTGGCAACGAGCACCATCGTCGCGACCGTCGGGCCCGCCTCGACGAAAGGGTGCACCGAGGCTACCACCCCAGGCGTGGGGGACGCTACGACAGTGGGGAGGATCGGAGTCCCTCGCCCGAACCACCCGGTCCGCAGGCCTTCAGCCGGGCCATCCGGCGGGCGCCGTTTCCGGCCCGTTTCCGACCCCTGACTACTATCACAAAGTACTCGAGGGAGACGAAACCGGAATTATGGCTCGCAGACTACCGCCTGGCCTGCCAACTGGGTGGAACGGACGACGACAACCTCATCATCCGCAACCTCCCCCTGTTCCTCTCCGACACTGCTCGCGCCTGGTTGGAGCACCTGCCTCCGAGGCAGATCTCCAACTGGGAGGATTTGGTCCAAGCCTTCGCCGGCAACTTCCAGGGCACGTACGTGCGCCCCGGGAATTCCTGGGACCTCCGAAGCTGCCGGCAACAGCTGGGAGAGTCTCTTCGGGACTACATCCGGTGATTCTCGAAGCAGCGCACCGAGCTGCCCGACATCACCGATTCCGATGTCATCGGCGCGTTCCTTGCCGGCACCACCTGCCGTGACCTGGTGAGCAAGTTGGGTCGCAAGACCCCCACCAGGGCGAGCGAGCTGATGGACATCGCCACCAAGTTCGCCTCTGGCCAGGAGGCGGTCGAGGCCATCTTCCGAAAGGACAAGCAGCCCCAGGGCCGCCCGTCGGAAGATGCTCCCGAGGCGTCTACTCTGCGCGGCGCCAAGAAGAAAGGCAAGAAGAAGTCGCAAGCGAAACGCGACGCCGCCGACGCAGACCTTGTCGCCGCCGCCGAGTACAAGAACCCTTGGAAGCCCCCCGGAGGTGCTAACCTCTTCGACAAGATGCTCAAGGAGACGTGCCCTTACCATCAGGGGCCCATCAAGCACACCCTCGAGGAGTGCGTCATGCTTCGGCGCCACTTCCACCGGGCTGGGCCACCTGCAGAGGGTGGCAGGGCCCGCGACGACGACAAAAAGGAAGATCACCAAGCAGGAGAGTTCCCCGAGGTCCGCGACTGCTTCATGATCTACGGAGGGCATGCGGCGAATGCCTCGGCTCGGCATCGCAAGCGAGAGCGTCGGGAGGTCTGCTCTGTGAAGGTGGCGGCGCCAGTCTACCTAGACTGGTCCGACAAGCCCATCACCTTCGACCAAGCTGACCACCCCGACCACGTGCCGAGCCCGGGGAAATACCCGCTCATCGTCGATCCCATCATCGGCGACGTCAGGCTCACCAAGGTCCTGATGGATGGGGGCAGCTGCCTCAACATCATCTACGCCGAGACCCTCAGGCTCCTGCGCGTCGATCTGTCCTCCGTCTGAGCAGGAGCTGCGCCCTTCCACGGGATCATTCCTGGGAAGCGCGTCCAGCCCCTCGGACGGCTCGACCTTCCTGTCTGCTTCGGAACGCCCTCCAACTTCCGAAGGGAGATTCTGACGTTCGAGGTGGTCGGGTTCCGAGGGACCTACCACGCGGTATTGGGGAGGCCATGCTACGCGAAGTTCATGGCCGTCCTTAACTACACCTACCTGAAGCTCAAGATGCCGGGCCCCAACGGGGTCATCACCGTCGGCCCCACGTACAAACACGCGTTCGAATGCGACGTGGAGTGCGTGGAGTACGCCGAGGCCCTCGCCGAGTCCGAGGCCCTCATCGCCGACCTGGAAAACCTCTCCCGAGAGGTGCCAGACGTGAAGCGACACGCCGGCAATTTCGAGCCAGCGGAGACGGTTAAGGCCGTCCCTCTCGACCCCAGTGGTGACACCTCCAAGCAGGTCCGGATCGGTTCCGGGCTCGACCCCAAATAGGAAGCAGTGCTCGTCGACTTTCTCCGCGCAAACGCCGACGTCTTTGCGTGGAGTCCCTCGGACATGCCCGGCATACCGAGGGATGTCGCCGAGCACTCGCTGGATATTCGGGCCGGAGCCCGACCGGTCAGGCAGCCTCTGCGCCGATTCGACGAGGAGAAGCGCAGAGTGATAGGTGAGGAGATCCACAAGCTGATGGCAGCAGGGTTCATCAAAGAGGTATTCCATCCCGAATGGCTTGCCAACCCTGTGCTTGTGAGAAAGAAAGGGGGGGAATGGCGAATGTGTGTAGACTACACTGGTCTCAACAAAGCATGTCCGAAGGTTCCCTACCCTCTACCTCGCATCGATCAAATCGTGGATTCCACTGCTGGGTGCGAAACCCTGTCTTTCCTCGATGCCTACTCAGGGTATCATCAAATCAAGATGAAAGAGTCCGACCAGCTCGCGACTTCTTTCATCACGCCCTTCGGCATGTACTGCTATGTCACCATGCCGTTCGGTTTGAGGAACGCGGGTGCGACGTACCAGCGATGCATGAACCATGTGTTCGGCGAACACATCAGTCGCATGGTCGAGGCCTACGTCGATGACATCGTAGTCAAGACAAGGAAAGCCTCCGACCTCCTCTCCGACCTTGAAGTGACATTCCGGTGTCTCAAGGCAAAGGACGTCAAGCTCAATCCCGAGAAGTGTGTCTTCGGGGTGCCCCGAGGCATGCTCCTGGGGTTCATCGTCTCCGAGCGGGGCATCGAAGCCAACCCGGAGAAAATCGCAGCCATCACCAGCATGGGGCCCATCAAGGACTTAAAAGGCGTACAGAGGGTCATGGGATGTCTCGCGGCCTTGAGCCGTTTCATCTCACGCCTCGGCGAAAGAGGCCTGCCTCTGTACCGCCTCTTAAGGAAGACCGAGTGCTTCACTTGGACCCCCGAGGCCGAGGAAGCTCTCGGGAACCTGAAGGCGCTCCTCACCCAGGCGCCTATCTTGGTACCCCCAGCTGATGGAGAAGCCCTCTTGGTCTACGTCGCCGCGACCACTCAGGTGGTTAGCGCCGCGATTGTGGTCGAAAGGCAAGAAGAGGGGCATGCATTGCCCGTTCAGAGGCCAGTTTACTTCGTCAGCGAGGTGCTGTCCGAAACCAAGGTCCGCTACCCACAAGTTCAGAAGCTACTGTATGTAGTAATCCTGACGAGGCGAAAGTTGCGACATTACTTCGAGTCTCATCCGGTAACTGTGGTGTCATCCTTCCCCCTGGGGGAGATCATCCAGTGCCGAGAGGCCTCGGGCAGGATCGCAAAGTGGGCGGTGGAAATCATGGGCGAGACAATCTCGTTCGCCCCTCGGAAGGCCATCAAGTCCCAGGTACTAGCGGACTTCGTAGCCGAATGGGTCAACACCCAGCTGCCGACGGCTCCGATCCAACCAGAGCTCTGGACCATGTTTTTCGACGGGTCGCTGATGAAGACGGGAGCCGGCGCGGGCCTGCTCTTCGTCTCGCCCCTCGGGAAACACCTACGCTACGTGCTGCGTCTCCATTTCCCGGCGTCCAACAATGTGGCTGAGTACGAAGCTCTGATCAACGGATTGCGAATCGCCATCGAGCTAGGGGTCCGACGCCTCGACGCTCGCGGCGACTCGCAGCTCGTCATCGACCAAGTCATGAAGAACTCCCACTGCCGCGACCCGAAGATGGAGGCCTACTGCGATGAGGTTCGGCGCCTGGAAGACAAGTTCTACGGGCTCGAGCTTAACCACATCGCCCGGCGCTACAACGAGACTGCGGACGAGTTGGCAAAGATAGCCTCGGGGCGAACCACGGTTCCCCCGAACATCTTCTCCCGGGATCTGCACCAACCCTCCGTCAAGATCGACGACACGCCCGAGTCCGAGGTACCCTCGGCCCAGCCCGAGGCGTCCTCGGTTCAGTCCGAGGTACCCTCGGCCCATCCCGAGGCGTCCTCGGTTCAGCCCGAGGTACCCTCGGCCCCCGAGGGCGAGGCGCTGCGCATCGAGGAGGAGTGGAGCGAGGTCACGCCTGATCGAGATTGGCAGACCCCGTACCTGCACTATCTCCGCCAAGGAGAGCTACCCCTCGACCAAGCCGAGGCTCGGCGGGTAGCGCGACGCGCCAAGTCGTTCGTCCTGCTGGGCGATGAGAAGGAGCTTTACCACCGCAGCCCCTCGGGCATCCTCCAGCGATGCATCTCCATCGCCGAAGGTCAGGAACTCCTGCAAGAGATACACTCGGGGGCTTGCGGCCATCATGCAGCGCCCCGAGCCCTCGTCGGGAACGCTTTCCGGCGAGGCTTCTACTGGCCGACGGCGGTGGCTGACGCCACTAGAATCGTCCGCACCTGCGAAGGGTGTCAATTCTATGCGAAGCAGACCCACCTGCCCGCTCAGGCTCTGCAGACGATACCCATCACCTGACCCTTCGCTGTGTGGGGTCTGGACCTCGTCGACCCTCTGCAGAAGGCGCCCGGGGGCTACACGCACCTGCTGGTCGCCGTCGACAAATTCTCCAAGTGGATCGAGGTCCGACCCCTGAACAGCATCAGGTCCGAGCAGGCGGTGGCGTTCTTCACCAACATCATCCATCGCTTCGGGGTCCCAAACTCCATCATCACCGACAACGGCACCCAGTTCACCGGCAGAAAATTCTTGGATTTTTGCGAGGATCACCACATCCGGGTGGACTGGGCTGCCGTAGCTCATCCCATGTCGAATGGGCAAGTAGAGCGTGCCAACGGCATGATTCTACAAGGGCTCAAGCCTCGGATTTACAACGACCTCAACAAGTTCGGCAAACGATGGATGAAGGAACTCCCCTCGGTGGTCTGGAGCCTGAGGACAACGCCGAGCCGAGCCACGGGTTTCACGCCGTTCTTCCTGGTCTACGGGGCCGAGGCCGTCTTGCCCACTGACCTGGAATACGGCTCCCCAAGGACGAGGGCCTACGACGATCAAAGCAACCAAGCTAGCCGAGAAGACTCGCTGGACCAGCTGGAAGAGGCTCGGGACAGGGCCTTACTACACTCGGCGCGGTATCAGCAGTCCCTGCGACGCTACCACGCCCGAGGGGTCCGACCCCGAGACCTCCAGGTGGGCGACCTGGTGCTTCAACTGCGGCAAGACGCCCGAGGGAGGCACAAGCTCACGCCCCCCTGGGAGGGGCCATTCGTCATCGCCAAAGTTCTGAAGCCCGGAACGTACAAGCTGGCCAACAGTCAAGGCGAGGTCTACGGCAACGCTTGGAACATCCAACAGCTACGTCGCTTCTACCCTTAAGATGTTTCCAAGTTGTTCATATACCCCGCACCCACGCAAAGTTTAGTCAACAAGGAAGGGTCGGCCTCGCCTCGGCAAAGCCCGACCCTCCCTCGGGGGCTAAAAGGGGGGAAACCCCCTCTGCGTCAAAATTTTCCTCGAAAAAAAATCTCTTCTACCAGAATATCTTTCGTGCTTTTTGACTACTTCGAAAAGTGGGTCCTGGAAACGACGGAGTACACGTAAGCAGCCAAGGCTGACCGAGCCGAGGGACTCCTACGCCTCCGGGATACGGATACCTCACTCATCACCTTCTGCGATAAGTAACTCGCGTTCGGATAAAGTGACTCCGCGGATCGAACAAGTCTTTACGTTCGGAAGCCCTTCTGCCGAAGCGATCCTTCGAGCCTTCTCGACCGAGTCGGTGACAGGGCCTCATGGATGGGTGAAAGTACGCGTAAGCGACAAGGCCGACCGAGCCGAGGGACTCCCACGCCTCCGGGATACGGATACCTCACTCATCACCTTCCGCGAGAAGCAACTCTCGCTCGCACAAACATCCCTGTTACCGACAAAAAGTCCAGATACTCGAAACAAGAGGAAAAGAGACGCAGCTTTACAACACAGCGAGGGTGTATGTTCTGGCCTCGACGGCCGCACGAGGCGCACGCTACAAGACAATCTAATCCTGCAGGCTCGGGTCTTGACGTTGGAAGAGGGCAGCAACACCCTCGGCATCGACGGCACCTTCGGCGAGGCCCGACCTAGCCTCGGACGGCGACGTGGTCCGAGGTTCTCCGCTCCGAAGGACGACGTCATCACCACGCCCGGGCAATCGCTGCCAGGGACTTCTCCGGGAATCCGGCCCGAGCAGGCGGCTCAGCCGGTCACCCCTGGGGCCTCGGCCAACCATCTTCCGGGGGCGCCAGCCCGGTTCGAAGCCTCGGCTGATCAACTCGGACGTCGATCCTGCCAACGGACAACCCGACTAGGCTCCGGCCAACCAGGTTTCATTTTCGAGCCAACTCCGCCTCTGTTCATACTGATATCGCTACCCCTGGCCTCGGCTCGTCGAAGAGCGGCCGAGGGGTCTCTTTAACTAAGCTAGAGGAGCCTCGGACAGCAGGGCCGACCGAGCCGAGGGACTCCTACGCCTCCGGGATACGGATACCTCACTCGTCACCTTGATACGGTGCGACTCATGCTTGGTGAAGCGGTTCAGATAGTCAACAGACGAGTCTTAGTGCTCAAGAATGAGGAAAAAATACGGCTCTATGCCGAAGTTACATACATGTTCAGGCCCCGAAAGCCGTAATGAACAAAAACACTGGCATTCGAAGTGCCATTACAAACAGAACTCCGGTTCCCCTCCGCAGGTACGAACAACCCCACTCGATAGGGGCGGGCCTGCGGGGCTACAGAAGACTGACAGGTGGCTCGCCGCCGCCCGCTCTGACTACGACGACAACGGCCCCCACTCCGGATGGCCGAACTACAGCAGCGCAGGCCTCAGGGTAGGCACTGCTGCAGTCTTGCCCTCGCCCACGCCGACGCTCGAGGGGTGAGGACAAATACAAAGAGCCGGAGGCCCGAAGCGCGGATGGTGGCGGTGATCCCGTCGGCGACGGGGGCTTCTCGAGCCGCTTCCGCCTCTGCACCGACGGCAGGAGCCATCAGCCCTCCGGCAGATCCCCACTCAAGTCCTCCCAGATGAGTGGGGCGCCGGCCTCCGCGTGAAGGCGCCGTCCCGATGCAAAGGCAGGACCACCCCAGAACACGAACGCCGCCCTAGCAGCGCGCGGCATCTAGGGTGGTCCTCCCGTATACACGGCGCGGCAGCCGCCCCCCTGCAGAAGGGGCCGCCGAGAGCCAAGCCGACGAACCCGACACGCTGGAGGTGACGACGCCTGCCGTCGATCCGCCCCGCGTTGTCAAAGTCCGGGCCGCCCGCAGGGCCAGTGAGCGCCCTCTCCCTCGAATGCTGCGGGAGAGGATGACCCACGAACCCGTGCGGGAGGTAGAGCGCCGGCTCAGCCCGGCACCCACCCCAGTGAGGATGATGAACATCCTTGAAGCTGAGGGTGGGACCAAGATCGCAGCCCGGCTTACTCCTCCCCACCCAGGAGCTGGTGGTCGCCGTCTCGGGTGACCACCAGAGGAGGGGAGCAACCGGGCTGCATGATGAAAATCCTTGAAGCCGAACGATGGCTGAAAGGTACCAACTCCCACGGAGTTGCGTTCCTCCAACGATGAGGCAAAAAGACGGCGGTTTCCCCCATCCGGGGGCTTGGAAGGTGGAAAGACACGGTGCATCAGGGAGGAAGAAGACATGGTCGCCTTACGGAAGGGGTCGCCCTCCTTTTAAAGGCGACTCTCCCTGCTTGCGCCCCCAACCGTCATGGGCTGAGTCTTCTCCAACAACGCTCCAAAGCCCTCCCCTGCGGCACGGGGGCTGGGTCCCGCATGTCATGCAGACCGGCTCCAAGCAGAAGAAGCCAAACCGCCGCGCGTGGTGCACGCAACCGCCCAGCGGTTACAAGTGACCCTCCACTTTTGCCCAGACCAACGGGCGAAAGGGGCGGGCAGCCATGCAGGCGGCATGCAATCGCGCCAAGTGGACGCGCCTCTCCGACTCCCGACACGCCAGCACGGAGGCCCAGGCCCACGCGTCGCGCGACCGGCGCGCCGGATGCTGCATGCAAGCGACTGTACCGCCTGTGCCACCACCGCGCCTCCTCGATCGCGGAACCAATGCCGCGACTCGAGGCAACCCAGCGCGCGACCCAGCAGCGCCAGCCTGACGCAGCGGCCAACGCGGCCAAAGGTGAGCCGGCAGTAATGACGGTGGCAGGCGCGCGGGAACAGCGGTCACGTCGTTAGCCAAGCTCACGTCCCATCCGGAGGCCGCGAGAGAACCCCCTCTCACGGCGTGAAGACAACGCGCCCGTGATCCGTTCCTCGAACGGCTCGCGCACGCGCAACGGCAACCCCGCCAACTACTCGCCCCGTCGCATCAACTCCGCGGCTGGACAGGCGGCGCTTCTGGCAGGAGCAGCGGGCGACGCTTCGCCTTCGCCGAAACAACCGCGCCAAAAAAGGTACGCCGCGTCGTTCGGTTTCGTATCCTTTTTCCTTTTTTCCTCTTTCTCTATCTCTTGCGACAGGGACCGGGAAAGGGGGATACCCCGAAAGGGATCCTTCCCCATGAAGGAACTAGGCTCCGAGCCTCCTTACTGATCAGGGGTTCGAAGGCTGCCCCCCCGGAGGGTTTAACAGCCGCCTCAGATCGCGTGGGCCCTACACCCACTACTGGTCAGAGGTTCGTAGGACGGCCCCCCGAAGGGTTCCACGGCCGCCTCAGGCTACTCGGGCTCCGCGCCCATTACTGATCAGGGGTTCGAAGGCTGGCCCCCGAAGGGTTCACTAGGGCTGGATCTCGAGCCAGCTCGGCTCGGCTCGGCTCGGCTCGGTTTGGCTCGTTTCTCTAACGAGCTAGCTCGACTCGGATCGTTAGTAAAACGAGCAAAAAAGCCAGCTCGGCTCGGCTCGTTAAGAGCTCGAGCTAGCTCGTAAGGCTCATGAGCCATGCATTCAAAATACAGTTATAAATGAAATATTTAGTCACAGATTCATAATTCACGAATTTTAGATGACTGCACTACATGCCAGCATCACAAATTCACAATACAAATGCCTCAGGCTCACAGTCATGAGTTCAACACAAGTCCACAAATAAGAACTGAACTAGAAGTCTAGAACTAACATTAGACAACTCACAGCTAGCTGCAACAGAGCTTAATTTGTCCAGTCAAACTCCACAAAGCATTGATAGATATATAATATATTACATGTCCCTAGAATAAAATTTAGATTACAACCTTTTTTATATTACATAACTTGGATGTGAGCATTCAGGTTTCAAAAGTGAACAAAGGCCCTTGCATGCAGCTTGTTCAAAGAGTGAGAAGTCCTGCAATGGAAAAGTAATTTTAGAAAAATATTTGTAAGACAAAAATCTTGTTAGGCATCAGACATCACATCGCCATGATAAAAGAAGTAGGGCAGAAGCACATACTTAGAATTAGTTGCTTGCTACAATACATTTTGGAAATTCGATGAACCCAAACTCAACACTATCATCATTCTCTTCTTCCTGAAAATACAATGCAAATTGAAGGTTATTCACTTAGACATATCACATATGCAATTACAACAAAGGGAAAATTTGAGTAGTTGTACCGTATGAATAGGAGGATTCATTTCATTTGCAGCACCTCGTATCCAGCTTGAAGAACACACAAGTGCTTGAACCATTTCTGGATTCAGAGAACTACGATAATCATCTAGAATTCTTCCTCCAGTACTGAAGGTACATTCTGAAGATACACTACTAGCAGGGACTGCCAAGAAGTTCTTTGCCATCTTAGACACTACCGGAAACCTATGTGAATTTACCTTCCAGAAATTAACTAAATTGAACTCCTTGTCATTGCATTTCACATTAGCTTCATCTAGGTAGATGAGTAATTCTGATTTGGAACATTCTGTGGAACTTTCTTCTAAATAATCTTGAAATCCACTAGGTACAAAAGAGGCTACTGAGCTGCTTGTTGTGACTTTTGAAGATGATGATGAATCAGCATTGCTCATCTTCTTTTGGCGATAGTCACTTTCAAACACTTTGTACAACCCTTCCAACTCTTCAGTGATCTCTTCCATCTCTCGAGCAGCCCTTAAGGAGTCATACATCTGCCCAAAACACCATTTAATATACCTCATCTTGAATCTAGGGTCAAGGATGGTAGCAATGACCATAAGGTTGTTCTTCTTCTCCCAATACTTGCTGAACTTTAGCATCATTGCATCAGCCATACACTTCAATTGTCTATCTTGTGATTTTTGTGCTGCTACTAGTGAAAGCTTAACATTCACGATATAGGGATAGAACATATTAGCAGTGGGGTAGGTGGATCCTGAAAATGCAGTGGTAATTTCTGCAAATGCCTTCAATATTGGCTGCAATTTTTCATACATGATCCACTCAGATGGTGAAGGTTGCCATGCATACTTAGTGTCCTTATCAGCATAGTAACTGAATGCATGCCTATATGCAATGCATGAATCCAACATTTTGTAGGTAGAATTCCATCTTGTTTTGCAATCAAGGCATAACCCTTTTCCAATTGTGATATCATATTCATTACAAACTGCCATGAACTTGTGCAAACGGGATGGAGATTTTTTGAAGTATTTCACAGTATTTCTAAGATTGTCGATTAAAGAGTCCACTTCATGCAATCCATCTTGAACAACCAAATTCACTATATGGGAAGAGCAACGGACATGAAAGTATGTTGGATTGAACCGTGAATTCTTCCTAGCAACAAACTTGGCCACCAATGAATTAACAGCAGTATCATTGTTATTAGCATTGTCAAGGGTTATTGTCATGATCTTGTCTTCTATTTTCCACTCAACCAAACAGTCAAAGATAGCTTGAGCTATGACAAGCCCGGTATGTGGAGGATCCAAATCAACAAAATTTAGTACACGACATTGCATCACCCAATTAGGATCTATGTAATGTGCGACTAGACACATGTAACCAATGTTTTGATTTGAAGTCCACAAATCGCAAGTTAAACTTATTGAGTCAACATCTTTAAGTGCCTTCTTCAAGATTTCTTTTTCAGATTCATATACCTTCATGCATTCTTTTCTTATACCCTTCCTACCAATGTACTGATAATGGGGATTCAACCAATTCATCAAGACATTGAACCAAGTATGCTCTACCATTCTAAATGGATACTCATGGGCAATGATCATCTTTGCAATTAATAGACGAGTGTGGTCATGATTGTATTCATTGGGGTTGACAACAAGAGAACCAACCTTGTCGGGAGCAAAGTTGAGTGTACCTTGAGCTTTAAGCTTTGCCAATTTGTTTAGCAATGGTGTGCACTTTCCTATGTGGCGGTTCAGCTGTGAAGTTGGGCCTCCTGGAGTATAAGCATAAGTAGTATGGCAAAACCTACACTTGGCCTTTGTCACCATAACCCCTCTCTCCTTTGATGAAGCAACCTCGATCTCCTTAAAATACTTCCAGCAAGAAGCTCTCCTTCCTCTCTTAGTTGCAGGAGCTATGGCATCCTTCTGACTTTTTGATACTTCATCTCCATCCTTGCCCGCCCCTTCAAGTGAATCACATGAAGGCATGCTTACTGATAAATCATCATTCATGTCAATCCTGTTAATTTCCTCTTCATCCTCATCAGCCTCCTGGATGGCCTACATAAACCACATAAAGAGTTAATTTGTAAATCTCTATAATGCACTTGCATATGATTTACCATGTGTTGAGTAAAAACTAAGTACTAACCATGTCTATGGAGGGAGGAGCTTCCGACGCACTGTTGCAATGGTTACCAACCTTTGCAGATTGACAACGGCCACGCGTTGTTGGTCTTTTGCTAGGTGGCAACATAGACCCCACCTTGCGCTTGTTCCTTGATTCTTCACTTGGTTGCTGACCCATGGATTGTATTTTTTAATATATATATATATATATATATATATATATATATATATCTGTTAATCACAAGAGAAACAAGATTAGAAGACAACAAAACACCACAAGAGGATAAAAAGTAATATATACGATCATACGAATTACACATTATTAGATTATATAGTGCGACTGGTTGTGTGTTGTCATGTCAGCCTAATAGGAAACAAAGAAGCAAATAAAATATAATAATCTCAGTAGCAAATTTTTAATTACATCACATGAGTTGTGTGTTGCAGACTTGCATGTCTGCAGCTAGCCTAACAGCCACAAAATGCGAACAACAAATAGTAAAGCTAGCTAGGGGACCTTTAATAAAGCTAGCTAGGGGACCTTTAAGCAACTGCCAAGCTGATAAAAAAAGAAAGAAAAGGGAATTGAACGGGCGCTTGCATGCATGTGTCCTAGCCGGACCTCTTTCTTCTTTGTCAGATGGATACGTGCTAAGCCTAGAGCATACCAGGACGACATTCGTCGGGTGTTGATGATGGCGCGATGATGTAGGCTGTAGCTGCAGGCGTCTGGTGTTGATGCAGGATTCGTCGCCCAGCTGTTTATCGCCAAACCCTAATCGCCGTCGGCCATGGGTTTGGATGCGGTGGAGTGGCGGACTGCGGAGCCTGGAATCGAGTGGACTGCAGAGTGGCCTAGGAAATCGGCAGAGACCAGAAAAATGACCACTTGGGCCTTGGGCTTTTGAGTTCGGCTTTAAAGTGCTCGGCTGATATATTTTGGCCTCTAGCTCGGTCAGCTCGTGAGCAGCTTGCGAGCTAGCTCGAGCTAGCTCGTTAACACAACGAGCAAAAAAACCTGCTCAGCTTGTTAAAATATCTGTCGAGCCGAGCCGAGTAGAGCCGAGCTGAAATCGAGCTGAGCTAGCTCGCGAGTTTCGATCTTTTGGTCCAGCCCTAGGGTTCACAGTCGCCTCAGACACCGAGCGAGGGATGACCAGGTACGTTCGATACATAACTGAGGCTCGGGCTGCGCTCCCGAGGTACCCTAGGACATTTCCGAGACCAGCGGGAGCGATTTTGTAACGGAATCCCATCGGAGGGAGGCATCGAGCCCTCGGACCCCATCGCCAGGGGACCGGGTCCGGCAGATCACCCGCAGGGCCCCTAGCCGAGCCCCAACGAACGGGGCACAGACGTCCACTCGGATTACCCGCTTGCAGCTCACCGGAGACACCATGTTCGGTGCCCATCGAGGGTAACATGGCGCTCTCCCCCCCTCCTCCTTGCGGAAAGGCGACGTAGGGGCGTATGTAAAAAAGCCGAGTCTGTCCCTGATCGCCCTCTCGCCCTGTGCGGAGGCTCGGGGGCTGCTCTCGCAAACCCGGCTCCGGCCAAACCGTTGACAGCGTCAACATACCAGCCCGAGAACTTGGGCCCCGACCGTGCACCCGGGCTACGGCCAGTTCGCATGAGGGAACCACCAGACCAGCCGAAGCATTACGCAAGGCATTAAGACCTCGAAGGAGTGAAACCACTCCTCCGAGGCCTCGGGGGCTACACCCGGCGGGTGCGCTCGCGCGCACCCACCGGAACAAAATGCAACCGAGAAAGGCTGGTCCCCTTGCAAAAAAAGTGCGACGAAAGCCTCCAAGCGAGTGCAAACACTCCCTTCGAGGCTCGGGGGCTACTGTCGGGGACCATAATTAGGGGTACCCTCAAGACGCCTAATTCTCAGCTGGTAACCCCCATCAGCATAAAGCTGCAGAGGCCTGATGGGTGCGATTAAGTCAGGGATCAGTCCATACGAGCGACTCGATCACGCCTCGCCCGAGCCTAGCCTCGGGCAAGGGCAGCCGACCCCGAGATGTTTCCGTCTCGCCCGAGGCCCCCTTTTAACGGCAGACGCATCTCCGGCTCGCCCGAGGCCTTGCCTTCGCTAAGAAGCAACCCTGACTAAATCGCCGCGCCGACCGACCGAGTCGCAGGGGCATTTAACGCAAAGGTAGCCTGACACCTTTATCCTGACGCGCGCCCCCCGGCAGAGCCGAAGTGACCGCCGTCACTTCGCCGCTCCACTGACCGGTCTGACAGAAGGACAGCGCCGCCTGCGCCATTCCGACTGCAGTGCCACTTGACAGAGTGAGACTGACAGGCAGTCAGGCCTTGCCAAAGGCACCATAGGAAGCTCCGCCCGACCCAGGGCTCGGACTCGGGCTAAGGCCCCGGAAGACGGCGAACTCCGCTCCGCCCGACCCAGGGCTCGGACTCGGGCTAAGGCCCCGGAAGACGGCGAACTCCGCTCCGCCCGACCCAGGGCTCGGACTCGGGCTAAGGCCCCGGAAGACGGCGAACTCCGCTCCGCCCGACCTAGGGCTCGGACTCGGGCTAGGCCCCGGAAGACGACGAACTCCACTCCACCCGACCCCAGGGGTCGGACTCCGCCCTGGCCTCTGCCGAACGACCTCCGCCTCGCCCGACCCAGGAGCTCAGGCTCGGCCTCGGCCATGCAGGACAGACTCGACCTCGGCTTCGGAGGAGCCTCCACGTCGCCCGACCTAGGACACAAGTCCGCCACGTCGACAGGAAGCGCCATCATCACCCTACCCCGAGCCGACTCGGGCCGCAGGGAACAAGACCAGCGTCCCATCTGGCTAGCTCCGCCAGATAGGCAATGATGGCGCCCCGCTAGACCCATGACGACGGCGGCTCTCAGCTCCCTTACGGAAGCAGGGGGACGTCAGCAAGGGCCCAACCGCTCCGACAGCTGTCCCTCCGCCAGGCTCCGTTGCTCCTCCGACAGCCACGACACCACACCAGCTGGGTGCCAAGATCTCTCCGGCTGCCACACAGGCATGTACTTAGGGCGCTAGCTCACCCTCGCTAGACACGTAGCACCTTGCTACACCCCCATTGTACACCTGGATCCTCTCCTTACGCCTATAAAAGGAAGGACCAGGGCCTTCTTAGAGATGGTTGGCCGCGCGGGGACGAGGACGGGGCAGGCGCTCTCTTGGGGCCGCTCGCTTCCCTCACCCGCGTGGACGCTTGTAACCCCCTACTGCAAGCGCACCCGACCTGGGCGCGGGTCGAACACGAAGGCCGCGGGATTCCCACCTCTCTCACGACTCGTCTCCGGCCACCTCGCTTTTCCCCCCTTCGCGCTCGCCCACGCGCTCGACCCATCTGGGCTAGGGCACGCGGCACACTCACTCGTCGGCTTAGGGACCCCCCGGTCTCGAAACGCCGACAGGTGTACACCGGACTGTCTGGTGTAACAGCGGCGCAACGGCTACTTTGCGCCAACGGTCGCCTGTAGGCGCATTCAATGCGCGCCAGAAGCGCGCAGAAGTCAGGCACGCCCATTCGTGTGCACCGGACATTGAACAGTACATGTCCGGTGTGCACCGGACATCCAGGCGGGCCCAGAAGTCAGAACTCCAACGGTCAAATTGCAAAGGCTTTGGTGACGTGGCTGTCGCACCGGACATGTCCGGTGTGCACCGGAATGTCCGGTGCGCCATCGAACAGACAGCCTCACCAAACGGCTAGTTTGGTGGTTGGGGCTATAAATACCCCCAACCACCCACCATTCATGGCATCCAAGTTTTCCACTTCCCAACTACTTACAAGAGCTCTAGCATTCAATTCTAGACACACCAAAGAGATCAAATCCTCTCCAAATTCCACACAACGCCCTAGTGATTAGAGAGAGTGATTTGCTTGTGTTCTTTCGAGCTCTTGCGCTTGGATTGCTTTCTTCTTTCTTGATTCTTTCTTGTGATCAAACACTCACTTGTAATTGAGGCAAGAGACACCAATCGTGTGGTGGTCCTTGCGGGAACTTTGTGTTCCAAGTGATTGAGAAGAGAAAGCTCACTCGGTCCGAGGGACCGCTTGAGAGAGGGTAAGGGTTGAAAGAGACCCGGCCTTTGTGGCCTCCTCAACGGGGAGTAGGTTTGAGAGAACCGAACCTCGGTAAAACAAATCCGCGTGTCTCACTTCATTATTCTCTTACGATTTGTTTTGCGCCCTCTCTCGTGGACTCGATTATATTTCTAACGCTAACCCGACTTGTAGTTGTGATTATTTTTGAGAATTTCAGTTTCGCCCTATTCACCCCCCTCTAGGCGACTTTCAATTGGTATCAGAGCCCGGTGCTTCATTAGAGCCTAACCGCTCGAAGTGATGTCGGGAGATCACACCAAGAGGGAGATGGAGACCGGCGACAAGCCCACTACAAGCCAAGGGAGCACTTCATCGGAAGAGTCCCGCACCAAGAGGAAGGAGAAGAAGAAGGACTCCTCCAAATGGAAGGAGAAAAAATCTTCTTCACATCACGAAGAGAAGAAGAAGGACTCCTCCAAAGGGAAGGAGAAAATATCTTCTTCACATCACAAAGAGAAGAAGGATAAATCCTCTTCCCATAAGCCGCATCGGAGTGGGGACAAGAAGAAGAGGATGAGGAAGGTGGTCTACTACGAGACTGATTCTTCATCGACATCCACCTCCGGCTCCTACGCGGCGTCCGCCACTTCTAAGCGCCAAGAGCGTAAGAAGTATAGTAAGATCCCTCTACGCTACCCTCGCATTCCTAAACATACACCTTTACTTTCCGTCCCATTAGGCAAACCACCAACGTTTGATGGTGAAGATTATGCTATGTGGAGTGATTTAATGTGATTTCATCTAACCTCACTCCACAAAAGTATATGGGATGTTGTTGAGTATGGTGTACAGGTACCATCCGTAGGGGATGAAGACTATGATGAGGACGAGGTGGCCCAAATCGAGCACTTCAACTCTCAAGCTACAACCATACTCCTTGCTTCTCTAAGTAAGGAGGAATATAACAAGGTGCAAGGGTTGAAGAGCGCGAAGGAGATTTGGGACCTACTCAAGACCGCGCACGAGGGTGATGAACTCACCAAGATCACCAAGCGGGAAACGATCGAGGGGGAGCTCGGTCGCTTCCGTCTTCGTCAAGGGGAGGAGCCTCAAGATATGTACAACCGGCTCAAGACCTTGGTGAACCAAGTGCGCAACCTTGGGAGCAAGAAGTGGGACGACCACGAGGTGGTTAAGGTTATTCTAAGATCTCTCATTTTCCTTAATCCCATTCAAGTTCAATTAATTCGTGGCAACCCAAGATATACTCAAATGACCCCCGAGGAAGTTATCGGGAATTTTGTGAGCTTTGAATGTATGATCAAGGGCTCAAGGAAGATCAACGAGCTTGATGATCCCTCCACGTCCGAAGCACAACCGGTGGCATTTAAGGCGACGGAGGAGAAGAAGGAGGAGTCTACACCAAGTAGACAACCTATTGACGCCTCCAAGCTCGACAATGAGGAGATGGCTTTAATCATCAAAAGCTTTCGCCAAATCCTCAAGCAACGGAAGGGGAAAGATTACAAATCCCGTTCCAAGAAGGTTTGCTACAAGTGTGGTAAGCCCGGTCACTTTATCGCTAAATGTCCATTATCAAGTGACAGTGACAGGGACAACGACAAGAAGGGCAAGAGAAGAGAAAAGAAGAGGTACCACAAGAAGAGGGGCGGCGATGCCCACGTGTGCCGCGAGTGGGACTCCGACGAGAGCTCCACCGAGTCCTCCTCCGACGAGGACGCCGCCAACATCGCCGTCACCAAGGGGCTTCTCTTCCCCAACATCGGCCACAAGTGCCTCATGGCAAAGGACGGCAAAAGGAAGAAGGTTAAATCTAAATCCTCCACAAAATATGAATCCTCTAGTGATGATAATGCTAGTGATGAGGAGGATAACTTGCTTACCCTTTTTGCCAATCTTAACATGGAACAAAAGGAAAAATTAAATGAATTGATTAGTGCTATTCATGAAAAGGATGACCTTTTGGATTCCCAAGAGGATTTTCTAATTAAAGAAAACAAGAAACATGTTAAGGTTAAAAATGCTTATGCTCTAGAAGTAGAAAAATGTCAAAAACTATCTAGTGAGCTAAGCACTTGCCATGACACTATTGCCAACCTTAGAAATGAAAATGCTAATTTAATTGCTAAGGTTGATTCTCATGTTTGTGATGTTTCAATTCCCAATCCTAGAAATAATGATGATGATTTGCTTGCTAGGATTGAAGAATTAAACATTTCTGTTGCTAGCCTTAAGATTGAGAATGAAAAATTGCTTGCTAAGGCTAAGGATTTTGATGTTTGCAAAGCTACTATTTCCGACCTTAGAACTAAAAATGATTTGTTACATGCTAAGGTTGTAGAATTGAAATCTTGCAAACCCTCTACATCTATTGTTGAGCACACTTCTATTTCCACTAGATGTAAAGATATCGATGTTTATGCTATTCATGATCACATGTCTTTAATTAAACAACAAAATGATCATATAGCAAAACTAGATGCTAAAATTGCCGAGCATAACTTGGAAAATGAAAAGTATAAATTTGCTAGAAGTATGCTCTATAATGGGAGACGCCCGGGCATCAAGGATGGCATTGGCTTCTAAAGGGGAGACAATGTCAAACTTAATGCCCCTCCTAAAAATTTGTCTAACTTTGTTAAGGGCAAGGCTCCCATGCCTCAGGATAACGAGGGTTATATTTTGTACCCTGCCGGTTATCCCGAGAGCAAAATTAGGAGAATTCACTCTAGGAAGTCTCACTCTGGCCCTAATCATGCTTTTATGTATAAGGGTGAGACATCTAGCTCTAGGCAACCAACCCGTGCTAAGTTGCCTAAGAAGAAAACTCCTAATGCATCAAATGATCATGCTATTTCATTCAAAACTTTTGATGCATCATATGTGCTTACTAACAAATCCGGCAAGGTAGTTGCCAAGTTTGTTGGGGGCAAACACAAGGGCTCCAAGACTTGTGTTTGGGTACCCAAAGTTATTGTTTCTAATGCCAAAGGACCCAAAACTGTTTGGGTACCTAAAGTCAAGAACTAAAATTGTTTTGTAGGTTTATGCATCCGGGGGCTCAAGCTGGATACTCGACAGCGGGTGCACAAACCATATGACAGGGGAGAAAAAGATGTTCTCCTCATATGAGAAAAACCAAGATCCCCAACGAGCTATCACATTCGGGGATGGAAATCAAGGTTTGGTCAAAGGATTGGGTAAAATTGCTATATCACCTGACCATACCATTTCCAATGTTTTTCTTGTAGATTCTTTAGATTACAATTTGCTTTCCGTATCCCAATTATGTCAAATGGGCTACAACTGTCTATTTACTGATGTAGGTGTTACTGTCTTTAGAAGAAGTGATGATTCAATAGCATTTAAGAGAGTGTTAGAGGGTCAGCTATACTTGGTAGATTTTGATAGAGCTGAACTCGACACTTGCTTGGTTGCTAAGACTAACTTGGGTTGGCTCTGGCACCGCCGACTAGCCCATGTTGGAATGAAGAATCTTCATAAGCTTCTAAAGGGGGAACACATTTTAGGACTAACCAATGTTCATTTTGAGAAAGACAGGATTTGTAGCGCATGCCAAGCTGGGAAGCAAGTTGGCTCTCATCATCCACACAAGAACATCATGACTAGTGACAGGCCACTGGAGCTCCTACACATGGATTTATTCGGCCCGACTGCTTACATAAGCATCGGCGGGAGTAAGTACTGTCTAGTTATTGTGGATGATTATTCTCGCTTCACTTGGGTGTTCTTTTTGCAGGAAAAATCTCATACCCAAGAGACCTTAAAGGGATTCTTGAGACGGGCTCAAAATGAGTTCGGCTTAAGGATCAAGAAAATTAGAAGCGACAACGGGACGGAGTTCAAGAACTTACAAATAGAAGGCTTCCTTGAGGAGGAAGGCATCAAGACATCGGATCGGTTTTGGGCCGAGGCAGTCAACACCGCCTGCTACGCCATCAACCGGTTATATCTACACCGAATCCTCAAGAAGACATCCTATGAACTCCTAATCGGTAAAAAGCCCAATATTTCATATTTTAGAGTTTTTGGTAGCAAATGCTTTATTCTTGTTAAAAGAAGTAGAAAATCAAAATTTGCTCCTAAAACTGTAGAAGGCTTTTTACTAGGATATGACTCAAACACAAGGGCATATAGAGTCTTTAACAAGTCCTCAGGACTTGTTGAAGTTTCTTGTGACGTTGTGTTTGATGAGACTAACGGCTCTCAAGTAGAGCAAGTTGATCTTGATGAGATAGGTAATGAAGAGGCTCCATGCATCGCGCTAAGGAACATGTCCATTGGAGATGTGTGTCCTAAAGAATCCGAAGAGCCTCCAAATGCACAAGATCAACCATCCTCCTCCATGCAAGCATCTCCACCAACTCAAATTGAGGATGAGGCTCAAGATGTTGAACAAGAAGATCAAGAAGATGAGCCGCCTCAAAATGACGGCAACGATCAAGGGGGAGATGCAAATGATCAAGAAAAGGAGGATGAGCAAGAACCAAGGCCGCCACACCCAAGAGTCCACCAAGCAATACAACGAGATCACCCCGTCGACACCATCCTCGGTGACATTCATAAGGGGGTAACCACTCGATCTCGTATTGCACATTTTTGTGAGCATTACTCTTTTGTTTCCTCTATTGAGCCACACAGGGTAGAGGAAGCACTACAAGATTTGGATTGGGTGATGGCGATACAAGAGGAGCTCAACAATTTCACGAGAAACGAGGTATGGCACTTAGTTCCACGTCCTAACCAAAATGTTGTAGGAACCAAGTGGGTCTTCCGCAACAAACAAGACGAGCATGGTGTGGTGACAAGGAACAAAGCTCGACTCATGGCCAAGGGGTATTCACAAGTCGAAGGTTTGGATTTCGGTGAAACCTATGCACCCGTAGCTAGGCTTGAGTCAATTCGCATATTATTAGCCTATGCTACTTACCATGGTTTCAAGCTTTATCAAATGGACGTGAAGAGTGCCTTCCTCAATGGACCGATCAAGGAGGAGGTCTATGTTGAGCAACCTCCCGGCTTTGAAGACAGTGAGTACCCTAACCATGTTTATAGGCTCTCTAAGGCGCTTTATGGGCTCAAGCAAGCCCCAAGAGCATGGTATGAATGCCTTAGAGATTTCCTTATTGCAAATGGCTTCAAAGTCGGCAAAGCCGATCCTACTTTATTCACTAAAACCCTTGACAATGATTTGTTTGTATGCCAAATTTATGTTGATGATATTATATTTGGGTCTACTAACGAATCTACATGTGAAGAATTTAGTAGGATCATGACAAAGAAATTCGAGATGTCGATGATGGGGGAGTTGAAATATTTCTTAGGATTTCAAGTCAAGCAACTCCAAGAGGGCACTTTCATTAGCCAAACGAAGTACGCTCAAGACATTCTAAGCAAGTTTGGAATGAAGGATGCCAAGCCCATCAAGACTCCCATGGGAACAAATGGGCATCTCGACCTCGACACGGGTGGTAAGTCCGTGGATCAAAAGGTATACCGGTCGATGATTGGTTCATTGCTTTATTTATGTGCATCTCGACCGGACATTATGCTTTCCGTTTGCATGTGTGCAAGATTCCAAGCCGACCCTAAGGAATCACACCTTACGGTCGTAAAACGAATCTTGAGATACTTGGCTTATACTCCTAAGTTTGGACTTTGGTACCCTCGGGGATCCACATTTGATTTGATTGGTTATTCGGATGCCGATTGGGCAGGGTGTAAGATTAATAGGAAGAGCACATCGGGGACTTGCCAGTTCTTGGGAAGATCCTTGGTGTCTTGGGCTTCAAAGAAGCAAAATTCGGTTGCTCTTTCTACCACCGAAGCCGAGTACATTGCCGCAGGCCATTGTTGCGCGCAATTGCTTTGGATGAGGCAAACCCTGCGGGACTACGGTTACAAACTAACCAAAGTTCCTCTTCTATGTGATAATGAGAGTGCAATCCGCATGGCGGATAACCCCGTTGAGCATAGCCGCACTAAACACATAGCCATTCGGTATCATTTTCTTAGGGATCACCAACAAAAGGGGGATATCGAGATTTCATACATTAACACTAAAGATCAATTAGCCGATATCTTTACCAAGCCTCTTGATGAACAAACTTTTACCAAACTTAGGCATGAGCTCAATATTCTTGATTCTAAGAATTTCTTTTGCTAATTTGCACACATAGCTCATAAATATACCTTTGATCATGTCTCTTTTATACATGCTATGACTAATGTGTTTTCAAGTGTATTTCAAACCAAGTCATAGGTATATTGAAAGGGAATTGGAGTCTTCAGCGAAGACAAGGCTTCCACTCCACTCTACTACTCATCCTTCGCCGTCGCTCCGCTCCACTCTCCATCTTTGGTATAATCTTTACTCATATGTTTTATTTATGACCAAAGGGGGAGAAAGTACTTCTAAGGGCTTATATCTCACTCAAAGTATCCGTTTTTGGCGATTCATGCCAAAGGGGGAGAAAGTATGAGCCCAAAGCAAAAGGACCGCACCACCACCCTAATTTTAAAAATTTGGAGTTTTTCAATTGGTTAATTTCAAAATTGGTATCTCTTTGTGTTCTAAAGGGGGAGCAAGTAGTATTTTCAAAATTGATGTCTTAAAACCCTCTTGAACACTAAGAGGAGAATTTATTTGAGGGGGAGTTTTGTTTAGTCAAAGGAAAAGCATCTCAAACAAAAGGAGAAAATTTCAAATCTTGAAAATGCTTTTCAAAATCCTATTCATTCACCTTTGACTATCTTGCAAAAGGACTTTGAAAAGAATTTACAAAAGAATTTGCAAAAACAAAACATGTGGTGCAAATATGGTCCAATATGTTAAAAACAAAGAAACAATCCATGCACATCATGTAAGTATTTATACTGGATCAATTCCAAGCAACCTTTGCACTTACATTATGCAAACTAGTTCAATTCATGCACATTTATATTTGCTTTGGTTTGTGTTGGCATCAATCACCAAAAAGGGGGAGATTGAAAGGGAATCAGGCTTACACCTAGTCCCTAATTAATTTTGGTGGTTGAATTGCCCAACACAAACAATTGGACTAACTAGTTTGCTCTAGTGTATAAGTTATACAGGTGTCAAAGGTTCACAACAAGCCAATTAAAAAGACCAAAGTTGGGTTCAAATTAGAAAGCTAAAGGCAACCCGGATGGCACCCTGGTCTGGCGCACCGGACTGTCCGGTGGCGCACCGGACAGTGTCCGGTGCACCAGGGAACCGCGCACAGAACTCTTCACTCTCGGGAATTTCTAGAGGCGACTCCGCTATAATTCACCGGACTATCCGGTGTACACCGGACATGTTCGGTGCTCCAAGGAAGAGCGACCTCAGGAACTCGCCAGCCTCGGGTTTTCACTTCTGTTGCTCCGCTAAAATTCACCGGACATGTCCGGTGTACACCGGACTGTCCGGTGTAACAGCGGCGCAACGGCTACTTCGCGCCAACGGTCACCTGCAGGCGCATTCAATGCGCGCCAGAAGCGCGCAGAAGTCAGGCACGCCCATTCGTGTGCACCGGACATTGAACAGTACATGTCCGGTGTGCACCGGACATCCAGGCGGGCCTAGAAGTCAGAACTCCAACGGTCAAATTGCAACGGCTTTGGTGACGTGGCTGTCGCACCGGACATGTCCGGTGTGCACCGGACTGTCCGGTGCGCCATCGAACAGACAGCCTCACCAAACGGCTAGTTTGGTGGTTGGGGCTATAAATACCCCCAACCACCCACCATTCATGGCATCCAAGTTTTCCACTTCCCAACTACTTACAAGAGCTCTAGCATTCAATTCTAGACACACCAAAGAGATCAAATCCTCTCCAAATTCCACACAACGCCCTAGTGATTAGAGAGAGTGATTTGCTTGTGTTCTTTCGAGCTCTTGCGCTTGGATTGCTTTCTTCTTTCTTGATTCTTTCTTGTGATCAAACACTCACTTGTAATTGAGGCAAGAGACACCAATCGTGTGGTGGTCCTTGCGGGAACTTTGTGTTCCAAGTGATTGAGAAGAGAAAGCTCACTCGGTCCGAGGGACCGCTTGAGAGAGGGTAAGGGTTGAAAGAGACCCGGCCTTTGTGGCCTCCTCAACGGGGAGTAGGTTTGAGAGAACCGAACCTCGGTAAAACAAATCCGTGTGTCTCACTTCATTATTCTCTTACGATTTGTTTTGCGCCCTCTCTCGTGGACTCGATTATATTTCTAACGCTAACCCGACTTGTAGTTGTGATTATTTTTGAGAATTTCAGTTTCGCCCTATTCACCCCCCCCCCCCTCTAGGCGACTTTCAGAAACCTTTTATTCCACTTTCCTATTTATCTGAGAAGCTGTGTTGGTCTGTGTTGGAGATCAGTGAAGATGCTCATCTGTTCAGTGTTGTGGAGAATTCTATACTCTTTTCTTATGCTGCAGTATTTGCAAGATCAGTTCTGTTCTGTGGTTGCATTCTGCAGATGTCAGAAAACAGGCGCAGAGGAGGAAGGCGTGCTCAGCAGGAGCAGGTAGCTCAGCAAAATGAGGTACCCCAGCAACAGCAACTGCCACCCCCGCCCCCGATGTCCATCGAGCAGATGTTCTTGATGCAGACTCAGGCAGTTCAAGCCATTGGTCAGACTCTGGCCGCCATTCAGAAGCAGCAGCAGCAGCCACCACCTCAGCCTCAGATGCCTCAGATGCCCAGGGACAAGCGTGCTGAATTCATGAGAGGTCATCCCCCAACGTTTGCTCACTCATCTGACCCCATGGATGCTGAAGACTGGCTGCGTACTGTGGAGCAGGAGTGGCATACTGCTCAGTGTAATGACAGGGAGAAAGTCTTGTATGGTCCCCATCTGTTGAGAGGAGCAGCCCAGTCATGGTGGGAGTCTTATCTCGCCACCCATGCCAACCCCGACGCCATCACCTAGAAAGAGTTTAGAGGTAGCTTTCGTTAGTACCATGTTCCTGCAGGTCTGATGACAGTGAAGAAGGAGGAGTTCCTGGCCCTCAAGCAAGGGTCATTGTCTGTCAGTGAGTACCGGGACAGGTTTCTGCAGTTGTCTCGCTATGCTCCTGAAGATGTCAACACCGACGCCAAGCGACAGTATCGTTTCCTGAGAGGCTTGGTTGACCCTCTACAGTATCAACTGATGAATTATACCTTCCTGACATTCCAGCACCTGATTGACAGACAATCATGACAGAGAGGAAGTGTAAGGAGATGGAGGATCGCAAGCGCAAGATCAGTGGGCCCCAGCCTGGAAGCAGCAATCGCCCTCGTTTCTCAAGCAATCAACCTCAGCAGTTCAGGCAGAACCAGCGTCCACCTCAGCAGCAGTAGTTCCAAAGGCAGTATCCTCAGCACCAGTATCAGAATCGCCAGAACAATCAGTCAGGAGGAGGTCAGTTCCAGAGGCAGAATCAGCAGGCACCTCGTCTTCCTGCCCCAGCAAGCCAGCAGAACAGTCAGGCAGCACAAACTCAGGTTGGAAACAGAGCATGTTTCCACTGTGGAGAGCAAGGCCATTGGGTGATGCAATATCCGAAGAAGGCAGCCCAGCAGCAGTCAGGCCCTAATGCCCCAACAAAGCAGAATGTGTCTCAGCCTAGAGCAGGCAACCGCTCTCAGTCGTGCTATAACCATGGGAGACTGAACCACTTGGAGGCTGAAGCAGTTCAGGAGACCCCCGTCATGATAGTGGGTATGTTTCCAGTCGACTCCCATATTGCAGAAGTGTTATTTGATACTGGAGCAACACATTCTTTCATTACTGCATCATGGGTAGAAGCACATAATCTCCCAATAACTGCCATGTCACCCCCATTCAAATTGACTCAGCCGGTGGTAGAATTCGAGCCGATAGCATTTGTTTGAATGTAAGTGTGGAAATAAGGGGGATAGTGTTTCCCGCTAACCTCATAGTAATGGGTACTCAGGGAATAGATGTCATCCTAGGGATGAATTGGCTAGATAAGTATCAGGCAGTTATCAGTTGTGATAAGAGGACAATCAAGTTGGTGTCCCCACTAGGAGAGGAAGTGGTGATCGAGTTGATCCCGCCTGAGCCGAAGAAAGGAAGTTGTTATCAGATGGCTGTCAAAAGCAGTGAAGCAGACCCAATTAAGAGTATCAAGGTTGTGTCCGAGTTCCCAGATGTGTTTCCAAAGGACCTACCAGGTATGCCACCAGAGCGAGAAAGTTGAATTTGCCATAGAGCTTCTTCCTGGAACCGCCCCTATCTTTAAGAGAGCTTACAGAATATCCGGACCAGAGTTGGTTGAGCTTAAGAAGCAGATTTGTAACACCCTAAAGTTCAATCTTGTGAAGACAAGGAAAAATTCTCAAAAGATCTCAAATCAAAACACCTTTCCTTAAAGATAATCATAATTTAGAAGTTTCCACTCATGAATATGTTAAAAAAATACATAATTAAAGATACTTAGATAATCTAAATTGCCTTTGGGTTAGATTATAAAGAAGAATCATGATTAAACTATTTCTTAATATATATAGTCTACAAAATAAATTTGATTTCCCTAGAAGTAATAAGGTATGGATTATTCTCTACTATATGATTAAAAGCTTGTCTAAAAGAACTAAAATAAATAAAGAAATATATAAAATATGTTTTTGCACATTATGCTGAAGTTCTATATGTGTGTCCAAATTAAGTGTTTGAACTTTAAACTTGTGTTGATTTGAAATTCAAATGGAAAGGAAAATAGAAAATAGAAAAGAAAAAAAGAAAAAGAATAAAAACCCCTAACTGGGCCGGCTACTGGAAATCGGCCCACCTAAGGAATCCTCATCGCGCGGCCCATCTCCATTCACGGGGCGTGCCGACAGGTGGGCCACGCCCGACAGCCACACACCCGCGCGCCGTATCTCTGTCGTGTGGGTCCGCGTTGTCAGCACCTCACTCATCGCGCACTCGCTCTCACCTGTCTCCGCCATGTGGGGCCTCATGGTCGGGATCGCCCCTCTCCCCCTCACGCACGCTCTCGCCTCTCACTGGCGGGTGGGGCCCCCTGCCCAGTCGCTCTCACGCGCGCTCGCTCCATCCCTCTCCTCCTCTGGTCCGCGGGCCCCGCTTGTCAGGACGTCGCCCTCCTCGCAACGGAACCCCGAGCTTGGCGGAGCCGCGCGCTCGCCGCCGAGTATCGCGCTCCTACCGGTCACCGCCTCCCCCTCGCTCGGACTTTGCTCCGGGTATAAAAGCTCACCAAGCTCGCCTCCCTCCCTTCATCTCCCCACTGCCAGCCACCATCGCCGGGAACGCAGAGAGAGAACGTGTGGCCGCCGCCGTCAACCCGACCCTGTATCGCCGGTGGGTGGCCGGGGTGGTGTCGGGTGTGTTCGACGGTGCGTGGGGATCGTCTGCGTGAAGTATTGCGCTCGGTGACCCGTTCAATCGCCCGGAATTGCTCGTCAGAGTCCATCCTCCGCCGCGGATCCGCACCACACCGTGGCCGGGCCCCTGCACTGCGCATCCTCGGTAAGAAAGCCATCCCTCGTGATCGCTTTGATTTCCGCATGGTAAATCTCGATTCAATTTGAAGCTTAGCACTTGGGGAACACCAATTTCACCTCACCGGAGTTCAATCGGGTGAGAATCGCGGCGGCGCCGCCGTCTTGGTAGGTCGGGGGGAGAAGAGGGACTCGCGCCCGTCGATTCGGCGATGAACGGCTACGATTAGATCACGGCGTACCGATTCGCCCTGTGAGATCTGGACCGTAGATCGGGCGATGTGCGGATAGAAGTAGACTTGGAGTATTTAAAATCTGCACCGTAGATCTTCCATTCGACGGTTACGGTCGCGTACCGGTTCGCGGGGCTCGGGTTATAATCTGGGTCGTTGATAACGGATCGGACGGCTCATAATAGATCTTACCCTTTCGGCCATGACATTATGCAAAAGAAACCCCGACCTTTTAAGAAAAGAACCCGCCGTCCAGGGACCCTATTCCCTGTGTCTCGGGATTCTTGCGCCGAGCCCCCTGTAGTTTCCATTATTTGTCGCCCAGTCCAGTCAACATGAAAACCAGAGAAAATAAATAGAAAATGAATTTTTAATATAAAAATAATTGCTAGAACTTTATAAATTCATAGAAAATTCATACTAACTCCAAATTGAGTCATTCCAATTCCTAAAATTTTGTAATAATATTCTCTATCATTTAGAATCACTGTTTTGACATGAACTCTGTCAGAAAATTTATTTATCACTTAATCCATTTTAAATGCATAGAACCTTAGAAAATTCATAACATGAAATCTATAACTCCAAAATTAATGATTCCTGTTCTTAGAATCTTATTTTAATATGTAGATTATTATTATGTATTTTGTTTACATGCTTGGTGTAATGTTAATTTTGCCTATACCATGTTTGTTTGAATTGCTACGACTAGCAGTGAGGTCACGTGTCATCTGAAGATCATCCTGGTACCTGGATTCTCAAGGCCCAGGCAAGTTGTGCCCTTGATCACTTCTTTTCACCTACTCATGTTCTAATTAATCATAATGATCTGCATAGGTTAATTTTGATGGGACCCAATAGGTTACCCTAGTTTGTCTATCTTTATACCTTGTTCACCACTGAATCTTCGGGTAGTACTTGCTAGTGCTATATGTGGTTTTGGGTATGGAGATACACCATTCATGATTATACTTTTGTTATCAGTTGTTATTTATGATTCATGTTGAGATCATTATGTTAATTGGAACATGGAGAACCACCCGGGAAAACAGTGCTACCATGAGGGTGGAATGGGACACCCTTGGCTGATTAATTAGGAAAGCTAGTGGAAGACTACCTTACCCGAAAGGGGCAAGGGCAGTAGGGGAGAGGTCAGTGTAGGGAGGCCCTCGGGAGGATTTTGCTGCGATGGCGGTCCTGCAAGGGATTCCTGCACTGGATCTTCCTATAAACTGTAGCGGGTTTTCGGAAGCTAGTGGAACTTTGTAAAGGCCTCGTAGTGGATCCCTAGCCATTCACCTCGGAAGTGTCTAAGGGCCTTGCAAACTCTGGCGACATGGGATACACGACTTGTGGGTAAAGATGCGCAACCTCTGCAGAGTGTAAAACTGGTATACTAGCCGTGCTCACGGTCATGAGCAGCTCGGACACTCACATGATTAATCTATGGAACTAAATTCAATTTGTCATATGCATTGCATTGCAGGTGATGTTGATACTTTTGTTCTATCACTTAATTGGGTTTGGTATTTACTTATACTTAGTAACTGCTAATAAAATTTTGACCAACTTTAAAAGCAATGCTCAGCTCTAACCATCTTCTTTGGTAAGCCTTACACTTCACGTGAGCTCCCACCTTTGGCGAGTTCATGCACATTATTCCCCACAACTTGTTGAGCGATGAACGTATGTGAGCTCACTCTTGCTGTCTCACATACACCACAGGTCAAGAACAGGTACTGCAGGATGATGCTCATGGAGGATGCTGCGATGAGTTCGTGAGAGGTCTAGGCCGTCGTCTCCCAGTCAACTTTGGGTTGCTGGACCGTTGTCTCCTTATAATGTAAATTATTTATTTTGTATAGAACTCCTGTTATATATAAAGTTGTGACATTCGATCCTGTGCCACTATACATCATATGTGTGAGACTTGGTCCCAGCATACCTGGTGTTTATGTTAGCGCCCGGGTTTTGTACCCCTAAAATCCGGGTGTTACAGAAGTGGTATCAGAGGAATGTTGACTGTAGGACGAAACCTAGATAGAACTGGACAACCCTTATTTACTTACCTCTGCTACTCTGATTCATTTCTAAACTTAACTTAATCTTTTCTCATCTATTTCCGCTCTACTCTGATTATTCTTACCTTTTCCTTCTAAAGACAAACTTGGATTTCACACTTTGAAATCCTGTGCCTAAAGTGACTTTAGGAATAGGAGACCTAATCCTAGGAACAAAAACAAAACTATTTTTATAAGTGTCTATGTATTTGAATGTTTGTTCTTATGATACTTGTTTGATTTGGATCTTTGATTGAGTGCGATGGGTTGTGGAGTAATGTCCACAATTGCATCTATATTTACACCTAGACATAAGGAAGAATATTTATAAAATAGACAACATAGATTATCCCCCATTAAACATATATCAAGTTTAATAGATCCATCTCATCTTATAAGATACTCATCTCATCTTGAAAAGATTTTACGTCATCCTAATAGACCTAACTGACCTCGAAAGATTCTATCTTATCTTATGGATTCATCTTGCCCTAAATTGAATATTTACCCCACTCTAGAATAACAGCCATGACCTAATTAAAATTAATGAGATTCTATCTAGTCTAATCTAGTTATACCAATCTAACCTAAAATTGGTGCCCTAGACCAACTTTCCCATATACAACCACCTAACCATATGCAACTACCTTACCCATCTGATAGTTGCATAACCCCTCTGTTTTAACCTAACAGAGATTTTTAACATATCCTGATAAAATATATCCTACCCAGGAAGATCTATCTAACCTAAACTAGTCTAACCTAGTCATATCCAACCTAATCTAGATTTTATCTAATCTATTATGATCTAATCAAGAATAAGTTACTTAATGCTGGTACACAAAGGATAAGGCCATACTCCTAAATCACTTAAGCCTAATTTGGAGACTTATATCAACTTGGCCATACACAACAACTCGACCTATATAACAAGTTACATAACTTACCTAATCAATAGAGTCTTAATGGATTGCATAACCTATCAACCACCACCTAACATCAAACAAACTTTTGACCTACATCATGTAGTCTATCTCAACCATACCTATCTTAACCATATTCTCTAGCCCAATAATATACACTAACTCCTAATCAGTGAGACAAGACCGAAGAAGATGATCAACTTCATCAAGGAAGGATGAACACCAACCCAAGTCTTCAAGGATCAAGTAAGGTCACCAAGATGAGTCAAGATCCACAATCTTGGATGAAGTCTTTTCTTATCCTACTCTTTCTTATCCCAAACCTATATATGCCCTAAATACATCTTCTATCCTATAATAAAGTGGACATACCCATATTACCCATGCTCTCCTATCACTTACTAATAATAAAAAGAGAAACTCTTGATTTTGAACTAATTAGAAACTAAAAGCTAAATTTCAAATCACTCTTCCTATATCCCTTTTCTTACAAATCTCGGGGACGAGATTATTTTTAAGGGGGGTAGGATTTGTAACACCCTAAAGTTCAATCTTGTGAAGACAAGGAAAAATTCTCAAAAGATCTCAAATCAAAACACCTTTCCTTAAAGATAATCATAATTTAGAAGTTTCCACTCATGAATATGTTAAAAAAATACATAATTAAAGATACTTAGATAATCTAAATTGCCTTTGGGTTAGATTATAAAGAAGAATCATGATTAAACTATTTCTTAATATATATAGTCTACAAAATAAATTTGATTTCCCTAGAAGTAATAAGGTATGGATTATTCTCTACTATATGATTAAAAGCTTGTCTAAAAGAACTAAAATAAATAAAGAAATATATAAAATATGTTTTTGCACATTATGCTGAAGTTCTATATGTGTGTCCAAATTAAGTGTTTGAACTTTAAACTTGTGTTGATTTGAAATTCAAATGGAAAGGAAAATAGAAAATAGAAAAGAAAAAAAGAAAAAGAATAAAAACCCCTAACTGGGCCGGCTACTGGAAATCGGCCCACCTAAGGAATCCTCATCGCGCGGCCCATCTCCATTCACGGGGCGTGCCGACAGGTGGGCCACGCCCGACAGCCACACACCCGCGCGCCGTATCTCTGTCGTGTGGGTCCGCGTTGTCAGCACCTCACTCATCGCGCACTCGCTCTCACCTGTCTCCGCCATGTGGGGCCTCATGGTCGGGATCGCCCCTCTCCCCCTCACGCACGCTCTCGCCTCTCACTGGCGGGTGGGGCCCCCTGCCCAGTCGCTCTCACGCGCGCTCGCTCCATCCCTCTCCTCCTCTGGTCCGCGGGCCCCGCTTGTCAGGACGTCGCCCTCCTCGCAACGGAACCCCGAGCTTGGCGGAGCCGCGCGCTCGCCGCCGAGTATCGCGCTCCTACCGGTCACCGCCTCCCCCTCGCTCGGACTTTGCTCCGGGTATAAAAGCTCACCAAGCTCGCCTCCCTCCCTTCATCTCCCCACTGCCAGCCACCATCGCCGGGAACGCAGAGAGAGAACGTGTGGCCGCCGCCGTCAACCCGGCCCTGTATCGCCGGTGGGTGGCCGGGGTGGTGTCGGGTGTGTTCGACGGTGCGTGGGGATCGTCTGCGTGAAGTATTGCGCTCGGTGACCCGTTCAATCGCCCGGAATTGCTCGTCAGAGTCCATCCTCCGCCGCGGATCCGCACCACACCGTGGCCGGGCCCCTGCACTGCGCATCCTCGGTAAGAAAGCCATCCCTCGTGATCGCTTTGATTTCCGCATGGTAAATCTCGATTCAATTTGAAGCTTAGCACTTGGGGAACACCAATTTCACCTCACCGGAGTTCAATCGGGTGAGAATCGCGGCGGCGCCGCCGTCTTGGTAGGTCGGGGGGAGAAGAGGGACTCGCGCCCGTCGATTCGGCGATGAACGGCTACGATTAGATCACGGCGTACCGATTCGCCCTGTGAGATCTGGACCGTAGATCGGGCGATGTGCGGATAGAAGTAGACTTGGAGTATTTAAAATCTGCACCGTAGATCTTCCATTCGACGGTTACGGTCGCGTACCGGTTCGCGGGGCTCGGGTTATAATCTGGGTCGTTGATAACGGATCGGACGGCTCATAATAGATCTTACCCTTTCGGCCATGACATTATGCAAAAGAAACCCCGACCTTTTAAGAAAAGAACCCGCCGTCCAGGGACCCTATTCCCTGTGTCTCGGGATTCTTGCGCCGAGCCCCCTGTAGTTTCCATTATTTGTCGCCCAGTCCAGTCAACATGAAAACCAGAGAAAATAAATAGAAAATGAATTTTTAATATAAAAATAATTGCTAGAACTTTATAAATTCATAGAAAATTCATACTAACTCCAAATTGAGTCATTCCAATTCCTAAAATTTTGTAATAATATTCTCTATCATTTAGAATCACTGTTTTGACATGAACTCTGTCAGAAAATTTATTTATCACTTAATCCATTTTAAATGCATAGAACCTTAGAAAATTCATAACATGAAATCTATAACTCCAAAATTAATGATTCCTGTTCTTAGAATCTTATTTTAATATGTAGATTATTATTATGTATTTTGTTTACATGCTTGGTGTAATGTTAATTTTGCCTATACCATGTTTGTTTGAATTGCTACGACTAGCAGTGAGGTCACGTGTCATCTGAAGATCATCCTGGTACCTGGATTCTCAAGGCCCAGGCAAGTTGTGCCCTTGATCACTTCTTTTCACCTACTCATGTTCTAATTAATCATAATGATCTGCATAGGTTAATTTTGATGGGACCCAATAGGTTACCCTAGTTTGTCTATCTTTATACCTTGTTCACCACTGAATCTTCGGGTAGTACTTGCTAGTGCTATATGTGGTTTTGGGTATGGAGATACACCATTCATGATTATACTTTTGTTATCAGTTGTTATTTATGATTCATGTTGAGATCATTATGTTAATTGGAACATGGAGAACCACCCGGGAAAACAGTGCTACCATGAGGGTGGAATGGGACGCCCTTGGCTGATTAATTAGGAAAGCTAGTGGAAGACTACCTTACCCGAAAGGGGCAAGGGCAGTAGGGGAGAGGTCAGTGTAGGGAGGCCCTCGGGAGGATTTTGCTGCGATGGCGGTCCTGCAAGGGATTCCTGCACTGGATCTTCCTATAAACTGTAGCGGGTTTTCGGAAGCTAGTGGAACTTTGTAAAGGCCTCGTAGTGGATCCCTAGCCATTCACCTCGGAAGTGTCTAAGGGCCTTGCAAACCCTGGCGACATGGGATACACGACTTGTGGGTAAAGATGCGCAACCTCTGCAGAGTGTAAAACTGGTATACTAGCCGTGCTCACGGTCATGAGCAGCTCGGACACTCACATGATTAATCTATGGAACTAAATTCAATTTGTCATATGCATTGCATTGCAGGTGATGTTGATACTTTTGTTCTATCACTTAATTGGGTTTGGTATTTACTTATACTTAGTAACTGCTAATAAAATTTTGACCAACTTTAAAAGCAATGCTCAGCTCTAACCATCTTCTTTGGTAAGCCTTACACTTCACGTGAGCTCCCACCTTTGGCGAGTTCATGCACATTATTCCCCACAACTTGTTGAGCGATGAACGTATGTGAGCTCACTCTTGCTGTCTCACATACACCACAGGTCAAGAACAGGTACTGCAGGATGATGCTCATGGAGGATGCTGCGATGAGTTCGTGAGAGGTCTAGGCCGTCGTCTCCCAGTCAACTTTGGGTTGCTGGACCGTTGTCTCCTTATAATGTAAATTATTTATTTTGTATAGAACTCCTGTTATATATAAAGTTGTGACATTCGATCCTGTGCCACTATACATCATATGTGTGAGACTTGGTCCCAGCATACCTGGTGTTTATGTTAGCGCCCGGGTTTTGTACCCCTAAAATCCGGGTGTTACAAGATTGATGAGCTGTCAGAGAAAGGTTACATCCGGCCAAGCACCTCGCCTTGGGCCGCCCCTGTCTTATTCGTGGAAAAGAAGGATGGCACCAAAAGGATGTGTATTGATTATCGAGCTCTGAATGAGGTCACCATCAAGAACAAGTACCCCTTGCCCAGAATAGAGGATCTGTTCGACCAGTTGAGAGGAGCCAGCGTGTTCTCCAAGATAGATCTGAGGTCAGGTTACCATCAGCTCAGGATCTGACCGTCAGACATTCCGAAGACGGCATTCATTACCAAGTATGGGTTGTATGAGTTCACTCTGATGTCTTTCGGTCTAACCAATGCGCCGGCCTTCTTTATGAACTTGATGAACAGTGTATTCATGGACTACCTTGATAAGTTTGTGGTGGTATTTATTGATGACATTCTGATATATTCACAAAGCGAAGAAGAGCATGCAAGTCATTTGAGGATGGTATTGCAGAGATTGCGAGAGCACCAGTTGTACGCAAAGTTAAGCAAGTGCGAGTTCTGGATCAGTGAAGTTCTGTTCCTGGGTCATATAATCAACAAAGAAGGATTGGTTGTGGATCCGAAGAAAGTGGCAGACATTCTGAACTGGAAAGCGCCAACAGATGCTCGAGGAATCAAGAGCTTCATTGGAATGGCCGGATATTATCGGCGATTCATTGAAGGGTTTTCGAAGATTGCGAAACCAATGACAGCATTGCTAGGCAACAAGGTCGAGTTCAAGTGGACCCAGAAATGTCAAGAGGCCTTCGAAGCGCTGAAAGAGAAGTTGACTACAACGCCTGTCTTAGTCTTGCCTGATGTGCACAAGCCCTTCTCGGTGTATTGTGATGCTTGTTACACAGGTTTGGGATGTGTGTTGATGCAAGAGGGAAGAGTTGTGGCTTACTCATCTCGACAGCTGAAGGTTCATGAGAAGAATTACCCAATCCATGACCTAGAGTTGGCAGCAGTGGTTCACGCATTGAAGACGTGGAGGCACTATCTATATGGACAGAAATGTGATGTTTACACAGACCACAAGAGTCTGAAGTACATAGTCACTCAGTCAGAGCTGAATATGAGGCAACGAAGATGGTTAGAGTTGATCAAAGACTATGAATTAGAAATCCATTACCATCCAGGCAAAGCAAACGTAGTGGCAGATGCTTTGAGCAGGAAGAGTCAAGTCAATCTGATGGTCGCTCTTCCGATGCCTTATGAGTTGGCTAAAGAGTTTGACAGGTTGAGTCTCGGATTTCTGAATAACACGCGAGGAGTCACAATTGAGTTGGAACCTACCTTTGAGCGGGAAATCAAAGAAGCGTAGAAGAATGATGAGAAGATCAGTGAGATCCGGCGACTGATTCTAGATGGCAGAGGCAAAGATTTTCGAGAAGACGCAGAAGGTGTGATATGGTTCAAAGACCACTTGTGTGTTCCCAACGTCCAATCTATTCAAGAATTGATTCTCAAGGAAGCTCATGAGACAGCTTATTCGATTCATCCTGGAAGTGAGAAAATGTATCAGGATCTGAAGAAGAAATTCTGGTGGTACGGAATGAAGAGGGAAATCGTAGAGCATGTGGCTATGTGTGATAGTTGTCGAAGAATCAAGGCAGAGCACCAGAGACCAGCTGGATTATTGCAACCGTTGCAAATTCCTCAGTGGAAGTGGGATGAAATCGGTATGGATTTCATAGTCGGATTGCCTCGCACTCGAGCTGGCTACGATTCCATTTGGGTAGTAGTGGATCGCTTAACCAAGTCAGCCCACTTCATACCTGTCAAGACCAACTACAGCAGTGTAGTATTGGCAGAATTGTACATGTAACGGATCGTTTGTCTTCATGGTGTGCCAAAGAAGATAGAGTCAAACAAAGGAACGCAATTCACCTCTCATTTCTGGCAGCAGTTGCATGAAGCTTTGGGCACACATCTGAATTTCACTTCAACCTATCATCCGCGGACAGATGGTCAGACCGAAAGGACCAATCAAATCCTTGAAGACATGTTGAGAGCATGTGCGTTGCAAGATCAGTCCGGATGGGACAAGAGGTTGCTTATGCAGAGTTCTCCTATAACAACAGTTACCAGGCCAGCTTGAAGATGTCACCATTTCAGGCACTCTATGGAAGGAGTTGTAGAACTCCACTGCAATGAGATCAGCCTGGAGAAAAGCAAGTGTTCGGGCCAGACATTCTGCTTGAAGCTGAAGAGAACATCAAGATGGTTCGAGAGAATCTGAAGATAGCGCAATCAAGACAGCGAAGTTATGCAGACACAAGAAGAAGAGCGCTGAGTTTCGAGGTTGGGGATTTTGTCTATCTGAAAGTGTCACCGATCAGAGGAGTCAGAAGATTCGGAGTCAAAGGCAAGCTAGCACCCCGCTATATTGGTCCGTACCAGATTCTCGCAAGGCGTGGAGAAGTGGCCTATCAGCTCAGTCTGCCAGAGAATTTGTCTGCTGTGCATGATGTCTTTCATGTGTCTCAGTTGAAGAAGTGTCTCCGTGTGCCAGAAGAGCAGTTGCCAGTAGAGGGTCTTGAAGTCCAGGAGGACTTGACCTACATTGAGAAGCCAACGTAAATCCTTGAGACTGCAGACAGAGTCACCCGAAGAAAGACCATCAGAATGTGCAAAGTCAGATGGAATCATCACTCTAAGGAAGAAGCAACCTGGGAGCATGAAGATGATCTGATGGCCAAATACCCTGAGCTCTTTGCAAGCCAACCCTGAATCTCGAGGGCGAGATTCTTTTAAGGGGGGTAGGTTTGTAACGCCCCGAATTTTGGAGTTGAATTTTTTCTTTTCTTCACTCGCCAAATTCGGGCGTTACCCTTTCCTTTTTCCTTTTCCCCTCGCTAAGCCTTGATCCTTTCCAAAGTTATAGCGAGATTCGGCTTGAGATATCGTGTAAAGCAAAACCCTAGAATTACTTTATTTTGTTTGCTGCACCATACCGAACCATGCATTTGTTTTGATTGAGTGAAACTGTGAAAGCATTCATCTAAAAAATAGATTTTAGAAAAAGGAAAAACCTTTCCTTTTCTCCCTCCCCCCTTCTCCCCTTTCGGCCCAGCCGGCCTCGGCGGCCCAGCTCGCCCCCCCCTCCCCCGCTTTGGGCCCACGTGGCGGCCCAGCTGCCCCCTTCCCCGCGCCCCACACGAGCGGTTGAGCCGCCGCCGCCACCCCTTGGTGGGGCCCGCTCGTCAGCCCCCCCAAACCACCCCTCCCTCTCTCCCTCCCCTAACCCCCCCCCCCCCGCGCGCGCACGATCTCTCCTCCCACCTCACGCCGCTCCCCTGCCCGCCCTGGCTCGCCCGATGCCGCCGCCCGCCGTCCGCCCACGGTGAGCCCCCGGCCTCCCCTCCCTCTCCCTTCCCTGCCCCCTCCTCTTCTTGCTTGGCTCGGCCGCGCCCCTCCATCGTCCCCGCGCCCGCGGGCCATGGCAGCTTGCCCTGCGTGCGCCTGCCCCGCCCGGCGCGACTCCTCCGCCCTCGCCCCCTCGTGCGGCCGCGGCCCTGGAGTCCTGCCCGCGCTCGGCGTGCGGCCCCCGGCGTGCTCGCCTCGGCTTGGTGTGCGGCCATGGCGGCCACGGCGCCCGCGCCTGGCCCTGGCTCCCCCTTCCCCCGCGTCTCGGCCTCGGCTAGCCGACCATGGCGCGGCCGCGCCCGCCCTTCCCTGGCGTCCGCCCGCCCCAGCCCCTCCCTGCGCGGCGTGCTTGGCGCGCTCGACGCGGCGTCCCCGCCCCGCCCGTCCCCGGCGTGGCCCCGGCCCCCGGTGCGCTCGCCCCGGCTCGGCGCAGCCCCCCGCGTCTCCCCCCGCGGCGCGGCCAGGCTTGGGCGCGTTGCGCGCGGAGCCCCGGCGCGGCCCGTGCAGCGCGCGGTGCCCCCGGTGAGCTCGCCGCACCCGCGGCTCACGACCGTGGCGCGCGGCCCGGCGTCCCCGGCTCGCCCGCCCCTGCCCGGCGTGTGGCCCACGGCCACGGCGCTCGCCGTCCCGGCGCGCGGCCCCATCCCCCGTCCGCGGTGCGCCCTCGGTCTCGGCCCGACCCCGGCATCTCGCCCCGCCCCTGCACAGCGCGGCCCCGGCCCGGCACGGCTTCGGCTCGCGCGGCCGTGGTGCCCCTGCGTAGCGCGGCGCGTGCGCAGCTCGGCCCCGGCGTGTGCGCGACCCGTTTGCGACGCGTCAGCACGGCCTTGCGCGTGCGTGCTCGCGTGGAGCGCGCGGTGCTTTGGCACGGCTCGCCGTGCCCTCGGCGCGCTCGTCTACCCCCTAGACGCGCTCGTCTACCCCCACGTGTAACCCATGCGTAGTGATCGCGTTATTTCTATTAATAAATGAAAACTCAATTTGGAAATTGGTTACGTTAGTTATTTCATGTAACTAATCTTGGACCTCGTTTAATGTTGATCAATTGAAAATATTATAATTCTATTAGTGCATGTAGCTAAATACTTGTTAGTGTAACTCGATGGAATTAAATCTCGCAATGATTAGTTATGCATCTACCCGTAATACGCTTCGACTATAGCTTTAACTACTGCGAGACCTTCCTGCTTCTCTTTCTAGCCATGGCGAATGCAATATTATATGTCATACTCTATGCATATTCAATCTATATGTTTTCGTGTATGGTGTACTGTTTATTTCCTAATTCGAATGGATGGATGTATGTATGTTTGCGCTCGCATAGAGAACGATCTGGTTGAGGAGCCCAAAGAACTCGCAGGAGAAACCCCTGAGCAGCAGTCGGTTGGTGGAGGCAAGTGTCCCTTGACCTATCTCTGTCCTATACATTCTTTAATTCACCTCCCGCATTACACATTTATACCTACGGATTGACTAGCTTTTGTTATCCATGTCCTTGTTTACCTATTTGGGTTGGATTATTATTGTTTAGCGTTATGCTATTGCTTAACTCTAATCAATGAACATGATGAGATTTATCAATGATACGCTGTTTTTCTCCTTTATTATGATGTTATACTTGTGGCATTCAAGGGGGCTCAAGCGGTTTCTCGAGTGCCTCTCCATAAGGACCAGTTCGTTAGATGACCGCCCGAGAAAACAGTGCAACCATGAGGGTGGAATGGGGTGCCTTTAGCTGAATAATTAGAGGAACCGGGGTGTAGTTCGCTTAGCTGTCGTGCCGTTAATGGAGCTCGGTGTATGCGGCTCGCTCTGCCAAGCTTGGGTTCGCCCCCTTGGGGAGGAGTGCGGTGTATTTAGGAAACCTAACAGGCGGCTACAGCCCCGGGAAATCTTTGTAAAGGCTACATAGTGATGCCCTGCTGGGCCACCTAGGCAGTGGTCAATGGGGAGTAGCTCTCTTCGGGCAGAAAGGGAATCACGGCTTGTGGGTAAAGTGCACAACCTCTGCAGAGTGTTTGAAAGCTGATATATCAGCCGTGCTCACGGTTATGAGCGGCCAAGGGAGCTCCATTGATTAGTGGTACTTGATCAGAGATGTTCGGATTTGCAGGTGGCAATGAGATTGATGGTTCTTGGTATTGACTCTGGTAATGGTAAGTGTTACTCTTTCTGTTTGGAAAGGAGTACGCTTGGGTTAATAACGTCGGTTAATTCTAAAACTTGGCTTTCTCTACTAGTAATAATAATCTGACCAACTAAAAGCAACTGCTTGACTTACCCCCACATAAAGCTAGTCCACTACAACCAAAACAGGATACTTGCCGAGTATGTTGATGTGTACTCACCCTTGCTCTGCACACCAAACCCCCCCCCATCCCCAGGTTGTCAGCATTGCAACCACTGCTCAGGAGGAGATGAAGACGTGGAAGGAGACTTCTAGGAGTTCCAAGATTACGACGAGTTCTAGGTGTGGGTTAGCGGCAACCCCCCGAGTCGGCTGACTATGAAGGTCGCGTGTATCTACGTTTCATTTTCGCACTTTGATTATTGTAAAGACTATATGGATGTCTCAGACATATGATGTAATCGACTATTATTTCCCTTTTTAATACTATTTGAGCATTGTGTGATGATGTCCATGTTATGTAACTGCTGTGTACGTGAATTGCTGATCCTGGCACGTACATGGTTCGCATTCGGTTTGCCTTCTAAAACCGGGTGTGACACCAAATTATAATAGTCACACCAAGAATTATGCTACCGCATTGTCTTTAATTTTACCTCATCCCGTAACAGAGGAAGTATTAAGTTTTACCTCATCTGGTAGGAGGTGATCTAGAGCACAAAATCCACACAAGATAGCCCAGAAACATAAATTAGGCAGTAGTAAAGAAAATAGTCTGAATAAATAAAAATAGCCAAGAAACATAATCATTTAGGTGGAATTACAATTAAAAATGAGTACTAAAAAAAGAATTGAGAAAACCTCCCACTGACCTGTGTGACAAGTGACTAACAAATTGACAAGATCAAATAGAGCACACTACCACTTGTTTCTGTGAGAACTAAAGTTTGTGTCAAATACAGGCCAAGAAGACATAGAACATCAATACTGGAAGAGAACATATGCTAGCCAACAAATCGTTTCTCTCGTTGTGCTAATTCCTTTCAAGTTCTTTTTAGTTCACTTAAACAAAGCCTATACACTGCAAAAGAAGCTTGTAACTTTAAAGCAACATATGTAATACCTATAGTGCAACACAATTCTTAATCGTCTCGAGATAATTTCCAAGGTGAACCAATCCTATTGGTTGTACACGAGATTTAAATCTTCAGTCTTTTTGGACCACATGAGGCAAACTTCACCCACAGCTCATAATCCCAGGCGCAGTGGTTACCAGTCAGCACCAAACCGCTAAGGCCGAGAGAGTTATCTGCCAAGTTCGGAGCTTCAGATAGTAATAGGAGAAGACAGTCGCAACTGCTAGCATACAAAACCGCAATATGCAAAAATATACAAGGAAACGATGATGAGAATCTAGCCAACAGAGCAGGCTAGCAGGTCTGAGCTGAATTTAAGCACGAAAATTTGATCGTCCTTAATGATCCACGAAACAATTAAGACTAACTATCGGCCAAGAAGGATAAAAATCTCTTAATCAAGTTGTCAAAAGCTACCAATTACCCTAATGCCCCTGGCTCGTTCATGAATCATGAGGCCACCTTCAACTTTGTCCCAGAACTCAGTCTCCCACAAATCATTCTACTTCAACAAAGAGTAGTTTTGATGTAAAGAAACACCCACTCTGATAAAAAGAACTTAAGTGCTTCCCGTCAACTCATGCTACATTGATATCCTTGTAAAGTCTCTTGTATTCACTATTATAGCGGTCTGCTCTTTCCTTGCCGCCGCTGCGATGAGAACCGCTAGATTTCTGGCAGGCGCAGGATGCCCATGGCGAAAACGTTATTTCAAGTCTCTTTAGGCTTGAGGCCAACAAATGACAGGATCACAGGAGAAAGGATTAACCTTTTTGAACTGGGAGGAAGACGAGTGGAATTGTGAGGATACATTAGATCTGCTCTTGGCAATGCACGGGGTCAGGCAAGGATTAAGGTCCTTGCTGAACACTTCGTCTGGGCTACCGTAGTTCGGCGTCTCAGCTTCCCCAATGCTGCACTCCTGTTTTAGACAGCCAATAGCAAGAATAGATTATCAATGAAGAATAGACAGCAAATAACACTATGATGAGTTTGAACTAACAAGGTAACAAGCGACTGAAAAATGTTCCAAGTTGCACTGTGCAAATGTTGTTGTATCACATTAAGCATAAAAAGAACCAATGTATGTCATGTCGTGCAGGTAAGTAAGAACAATAGCTAGAGAAGGCTAAACAAGCGGAGTACATCTATCATATCATCATTGGAATTAGGCCGATGATAGTTTCTTATTATGCGGTTGCAAGTGCTAGCTAATTTGCGAAGGAAGCATTTTCCAGATTGCTTCCGCGGTACTCCCCTTGTAATACATAAAACGAATTAACACAAAACGGGTACAAGCAATTAGATAGAAGAGAATGAATAATTTTTGCACAGCAACAACCCAAATAGCTGGTCTTGCCAAGAAATGCAAATTGCAAGTTTAAAAAATTATAAATAAAGCAGTGAACTGATTCCCCCAACTTATTATGCTCAACCTACAGATTAATGGGTAACCAGGTCTTAACTCAAGATGTAATATTGGAAACAGCGTATCGACATGCCAATCGTTTCGCTGTGAGAGTGAGATGGTGGAGTAATCGAACACACCAAAGAGAAAGTGGTCTCCTCGTTAAACCCCGGCGTCCTAGGGGAAGAGCAGTATCCATCCTCATCAAAGCACGACCTTGCCGAGTGCTTCTCGGCCTTAACCTGCACAGAGTGAAACATCAGGCGACGGAGCATCAGAGATCAACAGCCGAGGCGCAAAAGCAAATAACATGCGGCGAGATCGTGACAGGGGAAGAACGAACCTGGGTGAGCTCCTGCGCAAGGCACTGGATCTGGTTGGTGAGCGTGGAAATATCGTCCCGGAGGGGGTGGTCGGGATCTGGCTCCAAGGATCCAAATGGGGCCTAAAAGAAAAGCCCACTCAAGAAGCAACGATAAACTGTAATGAGTACTGATGGTTTCTTTTATCTCAACTAAACCAGGACCAGCCTAAAATCATATATGTTGAAGTTCGTGTAGCAATGTTGCACATGCAAAATAAAAATGCCAGAATCAAAGCGATCAGTCAGAGTCCAATGCTAGCACCTAGCAGACTGAGCTGCATCCTAAACTATGCATGCAAATTGAACAGCCAATCAATCAGATGCGTAGGGACGTAGGGTTGCCCACTTGCATACCTTATTCTGCACTCTTTGGTCCTATGCTAAAATAAGAAGTTTTTATTTTTTTTTGTTCGGAGAAATAGAACACTTGTTTTTGGTGTTCAGCCAACTTCAAAAATGCCAATTTAAATACCAAAACATTATCATGCTAATACAAAAGTGCAAACATAGCAGAAATTGCATTTACTTGGAGAATCCAATGCATCAGTGAGTTAATGAATGGAGTTGCAGTTGCAAGGCCTAATTTTGATGTTACCGGCTTCCATTATGAGCATGTAATATTATTACAACATACTTTAATCATGACCGACATATGTGCTAATATATGCAACTACCGACATAATAATTTCTTATAACTAACATCACTTGAGTAAACAGATAGATTCTCTTGGCAAACTACATGATATTGCAGGTTTGCTGATGTTTGAAGGAAGCAACTATAAAAAGTTGCTGATTTCCACAGTAATTTACCCAAGTAAAGGGCAATCAATAGAGAACATGTGCCAAACATGGCCTGTATTTGAGGCTCCAGGCCTCAGTAAATGGATCTTGAATCCAAGATAAAAAAAATATGTACAAGACCATGTACATCCTGATCTGATGGCAAACTGCATGGCTTCCTGCCAGGGACAACATTCATCTGTGACGAGCCTAACAAAAGCAGCGGCTAGGGTTGTCATCGTCCTCCTCCCTGCCTCGCTTCCTATGGACTTTGAAAAGCGGCACGACATGGATGAACGGAAGGGGTCACGTCACGATGCAGGACAGTAGGGAAGGGGAAATGAAAGGGAGCTGCAGAGGGAGGAGGGGTGCGTACGTACCTGAGTAGGCGGAGGGATAAGGACGGGAATGGTGGCGACAAAGGTAGGCGGAGCCCAAGGGATCCGACGATGTGTTGAAGGCCCATCCTTTTTGCTCTCCGTGTGTCGCTGGGGCCGGGGTCGCCAGTGAGGGGGCCGGGACATGCGCGGCGGAATGTCGCCGTCGTGGGAGCTGGAGCCGCCAGTGATGGGATCGGGGAGGCACGCGGCCAGCTGACCATCTCCTCGCTGTCGTCGAATGTGACGCAGCAGGAACAGTCCACCGTCCACGAGTTGTACACCCAGTCATCGGTGGGGTTAGGGGCAGGGCTGGGAGGCGCCGCGGCCGCCGCGGCCATGGCGAGGTGGGTCTGCGGCTCCTCTGGTCGGTGCAGGCAGCCGCCCTTCATCGGCGGCGAGCGGGGAACTGGGTGGACACCGGGACGCGGAATCGCGGATTCGATGGGAGAGGGGATGGGAGGAGGCAGCAGAGGGTGAGGCGTGATTGGATCGCTGCGGGACGGTGTGCGAGACCGGCGCTGAGGCGGACGCCGCTGCGGACGCGTGCGGTGTGGCAGTGCTACGGGAGGACTGCGCGGCGAGGCATCCGGCGTGCAGGGAGAGGGGGCGAGGGGGGGCGGATGGGCGAGGGAGGGAATGGGGGAGAGGTAGGGCGGCGGGACGCGGCCGCGGGCGGGATGCGGGCGCGATGCGGGGTGCGCGAGCGGCAGAACGCCGGGGTGTGGACGTCTACATTAGGTACATAATTAGTAGTAGATATTTATGTGTCACCGGAAGCATCTGCGGCAGGGTCGTTGAGTAACAACAAGTTGAATAATAGATCCCTTGTTATAAAGATACTTATTATAGCGTGTCATTTATAGCTCATCCATATATTGGTTAGCTCCTCAACATTAGAGGGTGTTTAGTACTGGTCTAAGTTTCAGCTTCAGCGTGAAGTTATAGTTTACCATCTAAATTTAGACAGCTTTAAAAATATATTTAATCTAAATAATAACAAAATACTATGCGTAGATGTCCAAATGGCCCGCATGGCTCGGCCTGACCCAAGCCCACCGAGGCCCGACATGATCTCGGTCTAACCCGGTTTAGTCTACGGATGGTGTCGTGTCGGTCCGTGGACCACGAACGAGGTCCAGACACGACCTGTTAGACTGTTTACCGTGCCGGATTGACCCACGGCCCGACAACCCTCCATCACGTTTAAATTAACAAAAGTAAAAATGGAGATTTGAACCATGGCTTTTGGCTTTTATTAAATTAAAAGTCTATCTATACTTAGTTACCTAACAAGATATATATTTATTTATGTTTGTAATATAAATATTTCTATTAAAAAATAGGAAAACGTCAAACCAGACCATACCGGGCTCAGGCGGTAATCAGGACGGGCCGGCAAGAGCCCAGTAACCACGTGTTGAGCCGTGCTCGACTTATTGGACGGCTGACACATATAGCCGTAACTGCTCACGGTACCGCCACAGAAGCAAGAGTGAGTTCGTGCCCACCCGCTCACGTGGGTTTTCGTCTTCCGTCCCGTTTTCCCTACGCCATGGTGACAAGACGACAAGACCGTGTTGGTACAGCTAGAGAGTTTGTGCCTTCGCGTGGAAGCAACTCGAGGGAGAAAAAGGAGAATTGGTAGGTGGGGCTGTCTGGCTTGGCATGTTTGATGCCTCCTATTGCTTCGCGCGAACTGCCAAGTGAGTGTTCAACTCGTCCTCTCCTCTTGCTTGCCGTCTTCGTCCGGCAGGCTCGCTGTCTCAGGCCGCTGCGTGCGTCCTTCCCGCGGAGCGGAGTAGCGGCAATTGGCAGCATCAGCTTCCTTTGTGCAGGCGTCAGAGATCGGATCAGGGGCTTTGCCGACAGGAGCCGGAGGAGACGGATTCCAGCAAATCACCACGCCCAGGACTGGAGAGCCGCAGCCGCGTGTGGGAGATGTGCTATTGGAAACAGCCGCCCGCGAGGAAGGGAGGAGGACCGGAAGGGAAGTGGCGAAGGGCATTTGTTGCGACGCCGAAACCGAGGCCCGAGGGGGAATTTGTTGCGGGCCGTGGGAGTTGCGGTGCCGCCCGCCGACGGCACGCTTTCAGCGCGGGCCGACAGCATCAGGAACCTTAGCTGGGCCTCTATGGGGCTGTTGGTTTCTCGCCGAGGAAGCGTTTTCCCTGTCACCGGCCGTTTGGTCGATGCGATGCGTGGCCCAGAGCCAGACGTGTGGGTGTGTCAAATCGGGCAAACCGCTTCAGTTGATGCCGTGGCTGCGACTGGACAAGGGAAGAATCAGACATACAGATTGGTCGTCATTCATGTGGCTCCAGCGTGGGTGGCCAGGCTTGTGCCTGCAAAAGGACGCTCCCACCAGAAAATCTGGTTGCACACCTAACCCTCTCGCTAGTCGCTACATGAAGATGAAGCCAATTGCAGCATCCCATTCCTATCCACCGATCCGGTTGGCCATAAATAATGCCCTGAAACATGCCCTAGCGCTAGCTTCTAGACACACATCAGCACACCACGTACGTACCACGCGCTGCTTGCTGGAGGCCAGAGCCGGACAAAGCGGTAGGTACGCAGATGCAGTTGCAGGGTGGTAGGTAGGTAGGGGGAGGCTGCGCTGTCCAACTCCAATCCAGGCCAGCCAAACAGCACGATGCCATCCTCCTGATACCATGCGTGTTTTTTTTTAAGGGGTGTTTGGTTACCCCAAACTAAAATTTAGCTCATGTCCCATCGAATGTTTGAACCTCCGTTCCGGGTATTAAATGTAGTCGGATTATAAAACTAATTTGTCAGCCGAAGATTAAAAGACGAGACGAATCTAGTCCAGTTGGTTGGATCTATATTTCATACTCCTATTTAAAAGTCAAACGCTTGATGTGACCCGGGCTAAACTTTAGCCGGAGTAACCAAACACCCCATTAATTTATTTGTCGACAACTGCGACCAGCTTTCCCCCCCGATGCCGTCCCGTCCGTCTGTCGAGCTCTCCAAAGGGTATGTCACTCCGGAATCCCTTCTAGATGCCTTTCCATGTTTCCGTGGTGCATGCAAACAGGAGAGGTGGAGACGCAGAGTTCGAGACAAGGACACGAGCTCTCCATATCATCACTCAACAACTCACCATAAACTACCTTCGTCTCGGCTGCTCCGCCACCTCACAAAGCAAACTAGCTACATTGTGACTAAATAATAATAATAATAATAATAATAATAATAATAATAATAATAATAATAATAATAATAATAATCTATACTACTATATTAAGGCTATAAGGGGTAGGCTGCCTCCACTTGGTTCTGCCTTCAGCCAATCTGCACCGTCGATCTATATCATCAAATCTACACCGTCCGCTAGCAGCCCCATCCGACGCATCCCACCCCAAACCCCAGCCGCATCAGCGCCACCAGCCCCATCCGTCCTCCTCGCCCCATCCGCATCCGCCGCCAGTGGCCAAATGTCGCGCAGGCCCTGCAGGAGAAGTTCGACCTGCCGCCCAAGAACCGCTCCGAGGAGGCCCTGCGCAGATGGCGCGACGCCGTCTTCGTCGTCAAGAACCCGCGTCGCCGGTTCCGCATGGTCGCCGACCTTGTCACGCGCCGCCAGAACGACCTCAAGCGCCGATCCACCCAGGTACGTACCGTGCCGTGCCCCTTCTGCTGCTACTACTACTACAACTCATCCTCCTGACCGAACCCTTGTTGCTAGCTCTCGGGAAGGAGCCTGGTCACCCGCATCTCTGCTTTTCCATCTCCCTTCATTGGATTAACTAGACGATGAACAGTTACTTTAGGAGCCTGTACTCCGACTCCGATCCACCTGCCCGGAGTACCACCCGACGTCCAGACTACTAGATCTTAGACTACTACGGTCCTCCACATTAGGGAACCGACGGGGAAGAGAGATAGCTCTAGCGTTTCTGTTGCTGTCCAGCCGTACCCCCACACCTCTGCCAGATGGCCGGCCACCGGCGGGAGACGAGACGAGACGAGACGAGCCGCCACGATCGGATCGGCGCCCCCTCCCATTCACCGTTCACGGGCCAACCGCATCCATTGGGCCGGCGTGAAACGAACGCGAGCTTCCGGGATCCCACCACCACATCCCTCCCGGATGCCCACGTTACGTCGCCCTGCTATTGGTTCCACTCGACCGGTTCGGTGCGGGCTCCCTCCACTTCCACAATCGTAGTCACTCATCTGGCCCAATTATATTCAATCTACTAAGATTATGTCGCTGTGTACAAATTGTTAAACAAGGAATGCATGCTGCCCTGTTGTTTGTTTGCCAAACCTTACTCGATCCTCGTTTTTAACATAGCTAATCCTTGTTTAAATTACAATACTCATCGGCTGGATGCCAAATGGCTCTACATTTTTCCCCTGTTGTTTTCCTGGGAGAATCCAGTGCTTTGTCTCGAGCTGATTTCTGGTTTTGTGTATACATAGTACTATACTCTAGGTTTGGCGCGCAGGGTTAGTGGCGTTGTGGGTACGGATTTCATTTTTGTTTAAAAAAAATACTCCATCTGTACCAAATTAAAATTTGTAAATGATTTTTGTTTATATTTATCCATCCATTTGAACATAGATATAAAAACAAAGAGATGAAACGACTACTATTTTAGAATTAAGGGGTATATAAGAAGAAAAATGCTGGTAGTATCTATATCTATACTACTATATTAAAGCTATAAGGGGTAGGCTGCCTCCACTTGGTTCTGCCTTCAGCCAATCTGCACCGTCGATCTATATTCAGTATTCAAATAACACATCCAAAAGCCCAAAACTTTATTTAGCAACTAGACACTGATCAAACAGCACCTGAAAAGCATATGGCTTTGTGTATGTTGATGCTATTGATATTTAGTTTTTTGGTCCTTAATTATTATAGTTTAGATTATACTTCACATTATCTTATCTTTACTTTTGGCAGTGTTGTTAGTAATGAAGTTGCTTCTCATGCAACACTTCTTATTAGCAAGCAGTATGTATTGGCAATGGGTTTTGCATTGCTGGAACACCTGACAGAAATTTTCAGTTTTCCAGAAGTAAAGGAGTTCTGGTTTGTTAGTAATATTGGCCTTCTAATGGTTATTATCGGTGAAAATCCATAAACTTGCTGTAGTGATAGCTAGACGTGCCTTCAGGCACGTTATAAGAACTTATTATGAAGATCATCATTAGTTGATCACGCATGGACTGTATAGGTAAATGATTCTTTATGTTTTACAATAGCTCAAAAGTTATTGAGTTACTATCCACATTTGCCCTACAACAATTCAGAAGTTTCATTTGTTATATTCAGCTTAATGATACAGGTTTATGCGCCATCCAGAGTATTCTAGCTTTCTTATATGGACAGTAGGAACCCAAGGTTTGCTGTGTAATCCATTATCAACAGTTGCACTCACATTAGCCTTGTGGCGAATCTTTTCAAAACAGGTATTATATCCTGCCTGAAAAATATGTTATTTGTCCCTCCTTTGTGTTCTAGACTCTGTTTAGATTATTGAACTTTCATAAGCATACCAATTTATGTGTTTTCACCACCCATTGAATATGAACATCTTTGTGAAAATAGTAGAACAAATAATGAGCTGCTTGCTCGTAGTAAGTAAAAATAGATAGAATAGAGTTGGGAAATTTTGTTGCAAAAAATACTTCCTTGATGAAGATAATGACTGCCCATACCTCAAGTAAGAATTTAATTTGTGAATGTTTAGTTTGTATTGGTTGTTAGCAAAGAGTTTGTGAAGTATTGAGGTCGATAATTATTTATATGTTGTTTGTTTCTATGCTACAACATTCGAATAGCATTTGTAAGAACTGTTTCTTTACTTTAACACACATATGTTGCACCATTGATAACTAATTGTTCCTATCGCATATTGTAGGATGATTTAAACCCATATGTTGTTCCAATGGCTATGGGCATTTAACGTCAACTAGAGAGTCCCTTGGATATAACTACAAGTACTATCATCAGGAGGATTGTTGCTAACCATGAAGCTTACCTGGTAATTGTTGTGATCTGGCCGCTATGGGTCCTTTATATGCAGCATGAAGTATGTTGTGCAGTACATGTTCACATTTAAACACATCCATTGTTTTTTTGTCATCTACATATTAATGATCGTGTTGTGCATATGTGAGCTATTGTTTGATAATGTTGTGATCTGCCCCAGAGTATCTTGCCCTCCTTGTGCGCCACTGTCAAAGGCTAAAACTCCTAAAATGTGAACTATGACCCCTTTTGTATTGTTTATTGTTCTATAGATCCCGTGTCATAACAATTCACTTGCTAGATTGGCAGATTGCTATGACTGCTTATTTGCACTCAAGAAAACATGCCCACATTCGGTGTAACAAGTCGTTGTTTTGATGTGTTGCAGTGTATTGTCAGCTTTCAAACTCGATGAACCAACTGAGAAAGTACTGCTTATGAAGCTAGAGAAGCATGGAAGGAGTGTTGCTGAATCAAAGGCAAAAGAAGAAGCTGGAAGAGTTTTGATTTGCATGAAGGATAGGTGAATTGTGCTCCATATCGACAACTCATATATTTCTTCTATGTAGACTAAATTGAAGCAAATTTACAGGTCCTCGACACAGTTCAGCAGAGATGCTGGCTCTATGCCCAAGGTGTGGACAGGAAAGGAGGACATAAAAGCCATAACTAAAACTGTTCGCTCAGTTGTACGTTAGATGCTAATATTTAATACTCTATATATAGAATAGTAAGGAGTTGTCTTAAGAACTAAAGCATATCCATTCTCCCATTACATAATTTGTGAATGTGTTTTTATGGTCAAGTTTTAGGCTTGATTCAGATTCACTTCTATTTGTTTCAGCTGTTGAAGATGCTTCTAAAGCACTAGAGTATTGTAGCACTGATGGAAGGCCTTCGATGAAATGTTTCCCTAAAAGTTGCATACTACATCGCTGAAGCACTACAATATTGTAACACTGAGGGAAGGCCTTTGTATCATGACCTAAATTCATATAGGGCCCTCTTTGATGAGGTAATTGTTGCTTTGGTTTTCACTTTTCCTTACAACCTTCGAATTATGTGGCTATGTCTGAAAACTCTATGTCTGAAAACTTAATACTTCTACAGTTCTCGGGTCTTCATACCATTCCAATTTGTGTTAGCTAATAAACAAGTCAGGCTATGTCTGAAACCAGTATCTAATAGTTCTCCGCCCAACAAGGAACTGTGCAACATAAAAACAAATCTTAAACAAGTAACATGTTCTGAATTTTAGAAACTCAAACTCCACTCTAAGGGCTAACCGGCTAACCGAACATGTTATTATGGAACAAACTTAGTCCTAAATTGTAGACATATTGGAATTTTGCGTATGTTTTTTCCAACCTATCTTCAAACTATACAAGAATTATTATCTAATATAAACAATACATTGACAATAATGTACACAGAAATCCATGTATTTAATGTGTGGACATGGTATCATCATGTCTGACTAACCCTTTTTTACTTTCATTGAATGAAGTTCGTACATGTATTTGAGATTTTTTTTATTTTCTTCCTACTATAAGCCTTGCTTAGATACTGATCTAAGAACATCTCCAAGGGACAGACAAAAAAATCCTGGAGGTTCTCACATGAGTACGGTTTAGAGAAGGGAAACCGAGGAAAGCCTCCCCCACAAATACAGAAAGGCTGCCTCGAACCTATGATTTGGTGACTCAGTGAAACAAACAACTCTCACTATTGCACTAGGCCTGCCATTGTTTACGAGCATCCCCAAGGGCCTTACTTAAATTCACTCTCTAAATTTTAATTTGGTGAGCCATTTTAATAAAAATATGTTTTATAGGTTTTTTTATCTTCTAACAATTTTTATGTATCTTGTACGCACTCTAGAGAACCAACCCACTCACTGTTCTTTATTTACTGCATGCTATTTAGGTCTGCTAAGCAAAAATGATATTCTTTCTCAATCTTTTGTCATGTTTAGATAAATTTGGTTGTTTTAGGATAAAGTTTGTGAAGGGCTTCATTTTTTTGTCTATAATTAGCATTTAACTCAAAAGTTTTCCCTTGAAATTCAAGTTGATTTTGAGAAGTATGAAGGTATGATTGAGTTCATGGAGAAGGTGGTAATACAGTTGATTCTATGGAGCTCACTGGAGGAGCACTACCTTTTGCCAGTTGCTTGCAAGAATGTAATTGGAATCCGATGTGCTTCATGGCGCATCGTATCCTCCATTGAGTATAGGGAAGAAGGTTGTGTCAACATGGACTGTGCCACTCTCATCGAGGACTACCATAACAAGATTGAAGTTGAACTCAACAAGATCTGTGTTGGAATCCTCAAGCTCTTTGCTTCCCACCTTCCCCCCTCATTAATAGTTTCAAAGTCCAAGGTCTTCTACCTCAAGATGAAGGGTGATTACTACAGGTATTATTGATAATACTATTGTGCTTTCAGTTTCCTCTAAATTATGTTTTGCTGCACTGCAATATTTTTAATTCAATTCATGTGTATCAAGTTCCTTGCGGAGTTTGAAACTTGATCTAGGAGAAAAGATGCAGCCAAGAATACCATGGTGGCACACAAAGTTGCTCAGTTAATTTGCTTATCCTTAATTTCACAGTTCTCGTATTAAATTTGTTGGCTAGGACATTAACCTTTTTATATGTACAATTGATCATTTAATTGATGTGTTCCTAATTCTTTTTCTACTAAATCTTCCAGGATATTGCTTTGGAGGAGTTAGCCCCCCTATCCTATTAGGCTTTGGCTGATGCTTAACCTCTCAACTCTCCTGATCTTGCTCGTGGTCTCCCCAAACAGGTTTGATTTCTAGATCCATTACATGGAGTGCGTAGTGTTTTTCCTCTTTTTTGCAATCCTCATGATGTGCCACCAAGTCTGGTCTAATCGTTCCCCTAAAATTGTGGCCTATAATCAGCTTCTTGGCCTCTGATCCTTTTGTATGCAGGCAAAGCCAACGAATGAAACGGACTCACTCGCAGCAACAACCAAAAAGCTGATCACGCATTCTCCTTTTCACATTTGTTGCATTTAATTAATTCATCCAATAGCATAAATTGACACTCCTTTTGTGTTATTGCTCTTTGGTTGGTCTTATTGTTGTTGTTGTACTGCTTGCCATGTGTATTTTATCATAAGTGTTGTTTTGGCTAATCCCTAACGATGCAATACATTTGAGCAACAATTCAATTGTTTTGTTTTTTGAACAGTTATTCTAAATACCCAATGTTCACAACATATTTTACTTCCCATGGTTCACTGTTTTGTTGTATTAGTAGCTCTAATTTTAAGGTGTCAATGAATCTTAGGCGAAAGAATTGTTCGTAGTAGTGGTCCAGAACAGACTTCATACTTTGATTTACAGACTTATGTTTTATATCTCAGTTGAGAAACACATGGGTTGTGAATGGGTAGGACTTAAGTGAAAAAAATTCAACTCTTTGCCATTTGTGTTCCTTGCCTCTTGGGTGCTATTTTCAAATAACTTACCGCTTCTTCCATTGGAGGAAAAGAACCTTGTTTGCTACTGATGACCAATGCATCTACAACAGATTGACATGGTGGTAGGAAAAAGACAATGGTCAGCAACTTACTCGGAGCAGAAAATTTTTAATTGTGGTACCCGTGGTGCTGTAAGTTTCATCTCATCCTCTTGCAGTTCACACTTGAACAATGTACTCTTTAGATTCTGTACAGGCAGCGATTGCTTGTGCAATTATATTCCACTTCATTCCTAATTAACAATTTGGGTCTTATGATTGACGACTTTGACTTTATCACCATAAATAAACCTGACACACGAATTATATCTGGATTCCGGAACATGTTCAATAAGAGAGCATCATAGTGTTGCATAAATAAGTGTGCTTATGATTCATATTTGCTCATTGCAAATTGGAGTTACTTGTGTTGTTTCTTTGTATACTCAACAAAGAGATGTTAACCACTTGTGTTTATCTCATTGCCACACTCAGTTATGTCACGTAACTTCATTTTCATGTTTTATTTTGTTCCAGCAATGTAGTTTATCTTTGTTTTAATAGCTCTTTCTTTGTAAAACAACATTTTGCTATGGTTATTATACGGATAAGAGAACTAAAACTATAGCACTGATGTTTGTGTGACATAAGAGAACCTAAACACATTGATGACGTTTGGGGCCAAGAACTATAGTGGGGTGGTTGATGTACTTGGAGAATGAGAAGTTGAAGAATGGACTTAAGTTATTTCAACGACTTCATTACCTGGCGCGCACACGAGTATTGTATAATGCACTATCCTTCTATGGAATAAATGTGTTTTATTTAAGATGTTTTAATATTCGCTACGATATTGTTTATTTTTATAAATTACAAAGCACATGTCCTTGTATGTGTTGTATACATCCACTTTTAGTGATGCTAATAAAAGTACAAAATAAAAAATAACAATTAGTGTTTTTGCATATCAATGTATTTTATCATATTGATTTCGTAGCAACGCACGAGTAATTTATATATAAGTTATCGTTTCAGGTGGTTGGCAATGCAGTGATGCTCAGTGAAATCATAAACTACGTGTAGTCCCTACAATGACAAGTTGAGGTAAATTTCCACTATCAGTTCACAACTGGAACGACTCATTGTTTTGTCGTTCTAGAATGCAACAAGGGTCAACCTATTCTCTCTGAAAACCCTTTTTATTTTCGCATTTCGCTTTGCAGTTTTTGTTCATGAAACTGGCCACCGTGAATCCCCAGGTGGACTTAAATAGCCTGCCTAACGTCCTCCCTAAAGATGTGAGGACACACATACATGATCGCTCGCTTCACGTTACTACATTTGGTTTTAGGTATGGATCGAGGGGCCCTAGCTCACATTTTGTTCCTGTTTGTGATCAGGTACATCAGTCTTGTGGCTCGCCACATTTCTCGTTGGAGACCTCAGGCGCTTTATTGTCGTACCTCAGCCAGCCTCACCATGGAAGCCCTCTTGGCTGCATGGACAGCCAGAGTTGTATGCACCCACTTGACACGACGTTTTGCTTGGCGATAAATCTGCAGTATCATTTCCTCAACGGTGTTAGCGATGCATCGTCTCAGGTAAAAAATGCAACAATTGTCTTGTGAATATTAACCATCTTAGACCATATTCATGCAGTGACACTGAAGGTGAACATCGATACGTCACATAGATTGGGAATTTCTGGCCTTGCATTTCCAAGGGCCGGTGAATAGGCGATCTTGTAGTCTCTGTGTTGTTGTGCACTTGCTGATTTTAGAGATCCAGTTAGCTTTAACAATGCTTGCTCATGCCTTTACATCCTGCCAGTAATGTGTGACTGACACAAGATTTTGTTTTCACTCCCCACAGGTTGGAACAATTGAGCTTTTTGTTTATTTTCATAAAATGAAACAATTAGTGTGGACATAGCATAATCTTTTGCTATTGCTTGTTCTGATCTCTGAAGCCACCTGATCGACCATTAGTTTTTATTCTGCGATTCAATCAATGAATCAATGTTCCAACGTTATATATGTACTAATTTTCTATTTTCTTTTCAGTTGCAACTAATTTGATGCTTGTGTTTGTGGAAACCAAGAGGTGGCGTTGATTCATTGGAAACATGGTTGTGTATGAATGGGTTTCCAGCTACTTCTATTCATGGAGATAGAAACCAACATATTTGGTTTTTGTTTTTATTCGCTTTAGAACAACTCATTTTTGTACAGAAAGAGGCATTTAGCTATAATTGTTTGTTGTAGTATGTTTACCGCAGGATAGCCGGTTCCATGAAATACATAAAAACCTGATATTGTTGCTGTATTTGGTTTAGTCATGCTCTTATGGAACCTTTAATGAGGATTTTTCTATATCAAGATATCATCGTCATTATTATTACATATCATACTTCCAGATCTATATAGCACACTTAAAAGAGTTTGTTATTTACGTGTACTTGTTTGCTCATAAATCAACCTTCTTTGTTGTTGTCTCAAGGAGGAGCGGACGTTCACGAGGCCACTCGGCGCTATGCCTCGCCTCGCCCTTTTGAAGGACTTGGCTTTCTAATTTTTACCTATTCTAAATTGTTCCTAGACATTGGAGCTCGTTGCAAGTGGCAAATCCTTTATACTTGAAGGTTGTAATGTAGTGGCTCCGTTGCAACGTACGGGCACTGACCTAGTAATAATAATAATAATAATAACAATAATAATAATAATAATAATAATAATAATAATAATAATAATAATAATCTTGAGATGATGTACTAGAGCACCCGTTAGGGTTAGAACCCTAAAATAAACCAGACGTTCTGAAAGCCCCCAAATCCCTTTCGCGGTTGACGGGAGGAATCTTCGAGGGGAGGGGGAGATGGGACGGGCCACTAACACCGCACGGCAACCACGTTTTAGAAACAAAAGCAGCTGGCGTCAAAAACAATTGACTTCTTAAAAAATGCGCCTATTTTACATCAAATCACTTCGTGTATGTGTAACCCCGACCCCCGTTCTCGTTCTGCGCTATAAAGTCGACGCGCGCTAGCTCTGGTATGCGAAGGTGCGTTCTCTACAACGGGCGTCAGGTACTACTCAGGTCTCTCTCTCAACTTGCTGGATCGGAAATGGACGTCAAGCGCCGCCGAAAGGGGGCTGTGGACACTGAACACCTAGGATTAGTTTGGAAGCCTCATTTTCTTAAAGAATTTTTTTTGAAAAATTAGTTATTTTTTCTTAAAAAATAGAAATCTCTTGGTAAATTAGAGTTTCCAAACTAGTCTTTACTGGGCTGACTGCACTAGTCTAGTCTCTGTTGGCCAAGGTAGGATCTGTGCCGGATTGAAACAGACACCCCGTCACCAATTTGGTAAAGAAAAAGAGAGAGAAATGCAAAGAAACGAAAGAACCGCGCGTTGAAAAGGATCCCGCCGAAGCTAATAAGCTTCACTTGACTCGAGTTGAGTTACTTTTGTAGGTTAGAAAGAGACGCAGCGTCGAGGATAGATAGATAGATAGATAGATAGACATCAACGTTGATTCCTGGCAAGCCACTGAGATATTTCTTGGGCTACAGTCTACAAGCCAAAGCCTCCGCTCTGGAAGAAAGAAAACAGAGTGAGCGGAAATCGTGCTCGGTTTGATCACTAAAGACAGACTCTGATTCAATATGTCATGTTCCGCGTTGGTGTCGAGTAGGCAGGAAAAAGCGAGTGCATATTTGGCAATTGGCAGGCAAGGAAAGGAACAGAATTACATAAAGCTCCGAATTCCGAGCCTTTAAAGATGACGAAGACGAATATAAGACTAGGATGAAGACGCCAATGCATGGAGCAGAGGAAATGAGGAATAATCCCACCCAACGAGACCGCGATCTGCAGTCTGCACTAAATCCTATCTCCAACAGCTTATCTATTCTTATACCTATATATACACAAACTCTACTCTACGAAAAATACGATATATAATACAAAACAGTATAGAACAGTGCTTTTAGTAAACTATAGGTATACTGTTGTTGACGGTATTAGAGAATATTTACGCCACCTATTACCATATCTACTACCTTTAATCAACAACATAGCGTGAGAATAAAAGATTATAGATCATTACCACTAGATATGCAGTATAGTGGAAGAAAAACGTGTCGACATAGTAAAGGAGTCCCCGTGTATCAGCTTTGTCGGGTACCATAATTAGGGGTACCCCTAATACTCCTAAGCATGGCTGAAAAACATCCTCAAAACAGACCGTAAAGGCTGGTAAGTACAGCGCAAAGTTAAAGCCTCATCTACCAAGGGACGTGATCTCGTCTCGCCCGAGCCCGGCCTCGGGCAAGAACAGTAGTCCGGACGGATTCACGCCTCGCCCGAGGGCCTTCTCAGGCAGCGGGCGCACCCCCGGCTCGCCCGAGGCTAAGCTCAGGCAAACTTTATCGTATAGCAACCTCGGCCAGATCGCTCTACCGCCGACCGTATCGCATGCGTATTTAATGCAAAGATCACCTGACACCTTATCCTGACACGCGCGCCTCAGTTGGCAAGGTCGAAATGACCGCAGTCACTTCGCCCCTTTACTGATCGTTTTGACAGGAAAACAATACTATTCACCCCGTTCCGACTACTGTGCCAACCACCAGGGTAAGACTAACAATAGTAAGCCACGACCTCTCTCGAGTTCAGCCTCAAGCGTAACAGGGAGCTCCGCCTCGCCCGACCCCAGGCCTCGGCCTCAGCCTCGACCTCGGGAGAAGGTCTCCGCCTCGCCCGACCCCAGGCCTCGGCCTCGGGAGAAGGTCTCCGCCTCGTCCTGTCGGTGTTTAGGGTCCGACCGCACACCCGGGATTGCCCCTCAAGGTGTTTTAGGAGTAGGACGGTGTCGACAACTGTAGCAAAATGGTTCGTGCCGATCGCACGAGGGACAGTGGACAAGGTTTACAGGTTCGGGCCGCTTAGAGATGCGTAACACCCTACGTCCTGGAGAGTATGCTTGGTGGAGGTGATTACAAGAGAGCTCTCTGGATTGAGAATACAGAGAGTTGATGTGGGTGGCTAAGTAATGGGTCGATCGTTCTGAAGGGGTGCCCCCTAGGCCTTATATACTCGACCGTGGGGCAGTACACGTGATGAGATAACAACGAATGGCTAAAAGATAGTGAACCTCTCGAGGTTATCCTCTACGTAACTCCCGCCGACTTATCCTCACGTGGCTCCGTTGCATGGAGGCCTCGACGCGGGAAAGTCGGGTCTCTGTTGCGCCCAATGGCTCGGCGCTATGGGCCGTCCGGGTTTGCACCAATCTGGCCCCATGTCGCTCTGCGTTGCTGGTCGTCTTTCCCCAAGTCCACGAAAGAATAACCTTACGATTCATTGGGCCCTTGGGCCTTTCGTGAGGTCCTTTACTCTTTTGATGGACCCGGGGGATATCTATCCCCCACAAGCCCCCGATCTTTGGGTTAATTTAGAGATAATCAACCCGAAGATCCCAGGTCCAGCTTGTAGGTGATTTGAAGAAAGATGGCTCCTTGCTGTTTTCTCCTGCTTTGATCACTTGTTGACCAGAACCTAGCTTTGTGTCTGTGCCTTAGAAATCGGCATTCCTGTTTGTTGGACTCTAAACCTTATTGGGTGCACCGGAGGTGCACCCAATGGGTGTAGCCCCCGAGCTTCGAGTAGATTTTAGAAAATAATCTACTCGAAGGTCTTCATTAGAAATTATCCCATTTGTGTTTCCTTATTCCAGTTGAGGATTGGCTTCTTAATCTTGTTTCATGCTTTTTAGAAATTGATGCTATCCTGGCTTAGAGTGGCAATCCATGGGGTGCACCGGAGGTGCACCCAATGGGTGTAGCCCCCGACCTTCAAGTGAATTTTTTGAGGATAATTCGCTTGAAGGTCTTCTTTTTGTGTCCTTTTGTTGAGGAATACTCTTTCTGCTTATGAAAAGTTGGCATGATGTCATCCGTGCTATGTCATCAATATTATGCTTCGGAGGTCAGCATGTGTTTTGTCTTTTGCAACTGAATTTGCAGTCCTTCCATATCTTGCTGAGTAGCATAGTGTATTTGCTCTGCGACTGATTGGACGTTCGATGGACGTTCTCTGTCTAGTCTTCAAGTCATGTCTGTCGACTATATTTTGCACTCTGCTGACTATATTTGGCTTCCTTTTAACTCTTGTTGATATCTTATTTTTGTCTTGAGGCATTCACTGCATGCTCTGCGCAGATGTGACTATTTTGAAAAATATACTGACAATTCCTGGGCGTCCCCCCCCAATGGGTGTGAGCAAGGGACGTCTTGGTACGCTGAGTGTTTTAACCGGTTGCTTCTGAGTTGTAATGTGATGGGACGGCGAGTGTAATCATATCCTTTGCGCTGTTGACTGGAGTCCCAATGGGTGTGGTGCTGCATGAAACGGCGTCCGCCGCCTGACGTGTCTTTGGACGGGTGGAGACGTATATTGAATGCTTTGCGACTGTTCAGTGACCACTGTTGGAGGTGAGCGGTTGCCTTCTTTTCCTATAAGTAGTGCCCTTGCCTGCCTGATTTTTTCACACCTCTCGCTGTTCTCCGTTGCCTGCTTTCTTTCTTCTGTCTGCATTTCCACCATGGGCAAAAAAAACGCAAGCGCGAACCCACTCCTTCGTCTGAAGACTTCGGTGACTCGGAGTATTCAGAGGAGGAGTTCTCCTCTGAATCCGAGGGGTCTCCGGCTCCCATCCCCCTGCGTGAGTCGTCTGACGACTCAGACGACTCCCAGGGGCTCTCGGCGGAGGTCTGGTCGTACATCCGGGCCGTCGAGCGCTCCGGGCTCGAGGGCTCGGATGAGTCCGAGTACTCCTCGGAAGAGGAGGACTCGGACGACGACGGCGAGGGCGGGGACGACGACGACGACGACGATGACGACGACAACGACGACGACGACGACGACGGCGGCTGCACCAGGGGCGGCGGCGGCGGGGGCGGCACCAAGTGCGGCGGCGGGGGCGGCACCAAGAGCAGCGGCGGCGGGGGCGGCACCAAGTGCGGCGGCGGCGGCAGGGGCAGGGCCAGTGGCTAGATGCCACTGGTCCTCTTAAATATTAGTATAGATTAGAAGTAGTATAGTTAGATAATGTAGTATTATTAGTAATGTAAAGTAGTATATTGTAGAGTAGTAGTAGTAGTAGCAGTTAAGTGTAGTTTAGTAGTAGAAATAGGGAAGCATCAGCCCATAATGGGTTGATTTGTAAACGTTATCACTTCCCTTGAATGAAGAACGAGTTTGGCTTCCTTTTGATGGATCGTTCCGTTTGACCATGGATCTGAGTCTTTTGAGGTCATAAACGAACAGCTTGATTGCTATACTGATGCTTCCGAGTAATATTGTAGTCTGTATCAATGTTTTCAGAAGTGATACCGAATGATCGGAAGTCGCCGTTGACATTTTAGAAGTAATGTCGGGTAGTTGGACTCCAGATCGTCGTTTTAGAGGCAACGCCGAGTGACTAAGTAGTGATTTCGGCATTTTAGAGGCAATGCCGAACCATTTAACTCAAGGTCAGCGTTTTAGAGGCAACGCCGAGTGATTGAAGGTCAACGTCGGCATTTTAGAAGTAATGCCAAGCGATTGAACTCAAGATCAGTGTTTTAGAAGCAACACTAAGTTATTGAACTCGAGATCAGCCTTTTAGAGGTGACGCCGAGTGAATGAGGGTCGACGTCGGCATTTTAGAAGTAATGCCGAGTGACTAAACTCGAGATCAGCGTTTTAGAAGCGATGCCGAGTGACTGGATAGTGATGTCGGCATTTTAGTGGCAATGCCGAGTTATTTAATAGTGACGCCGGCGTTTTAGAGGCAGCGCCGAGTTACTGAACTGGAGGTCAATGTTTTAGAGTCAGTGCCGAGTGATTGGAGGTCAACGTCGGCATTTTAGAAGTAATGCCGAACGATTGAACTCAAGATCAGCGTTTTAGAGGCAACGCCGAGTGACTGGATAGTGACGTCGGCATTTTAGTGGCAACGCCGAGCGACTGGATAGTGACGTCGGCATTTTAGTGGCAACGTCGAGTTATTTCGAGGATTAGCACCCGAGTGAGGAGAGGGCCCACCAGTTTTCTGGGAAATAACTGCCGAATGACCACGTGGCGTGCTGAGGTTTCGGAAATAACCACCGAGTGATGACTGGGCACTTTTTGAAACTGTGTCTGGTCCGAGAATATCCCATAAGAGTCGCACTTTTAGCCGCCTTTGCTTTCCGTGCCCTAGTTTTTGCATTCCTGCTTCCAGATCTCCTCTGCACTTGCCCCCAATTTGCTTGCTGGTGAAGTCGAGATGGCTCCCAAGAGGAAAATCGCGAGTTCTTCCGCTGTTGTGATTCCCCCAATTGATCCCAACAGCCAGCTGCCCTTCGCAGGTAACCACATGTCCAACATCTCTGAGACTGAACTTCTTCACCTTGTGTCCATCGGGGTTCTTCCTCCGCGGGAACTCTGTTCTTGGCGGATTTGCCATGGAACAACGGTCCCGACAGAGGATACCCACGAGTCTGTGGTTTACGCTCCCTTTCTTCTCCGTGGCCTTGGCCTTCCTATTTCTCCCTTCTTCCGTGGTCTTCTTGATTTCTACCACATCAACTTAACCCATCTGAACCCTAATTCAATTCTGCAAATTTCTATCTTTGTCCACTTATGTGAGGCCTTTCTTGGCGTGCTGCCGCATTTTGGTCTGTGGAAACACTTGTATCACTGTCGCCCTGGGATGGCCGGGGGACAGCATCAGTTGGTTGGAGGTGCCAGCTTGGAGATGCGCCGGGGGCGGAAAACTGAGTATCTTGAGATCCCCCTTAAGGACAGCATTAAGGGATGGCGCCTGGAGTGGTTTATAGTAGATAATTATGGAAATTCTCTCCCCCCCCGGTCAGGAAGACAACCAGATGTTCGCACCCCGAGCTGGACCGAGTCTCCCACAGACGAAGAGGTGGCTGAGGCCAGTGTGCTGTTAGCTGAAGTTGGGCTATTGAAAGAGAGGGGTTTAAACGCTGAAGCTATAGTCGCTGACTTTGTCTTCAAAAACATTCAGCCGCTGAAGGATAGGGTCCACCCAGCTTATCTGTATCAAGGGCTAGCTGACCCAACTCGAGTTACCAATAGAAGGATCCCTTCCACAGATTTGGTGAGCCGACTGGAGATGATTCTCAGAGGTAAAGTATCCAATGTTGGTGCTCCGGTAGCGTATTCAGCCTGGAATCTGCCTCCTGCCAAGGCCTTCACTCGCTTTGTGTCAAATCCGCCTTCAACTGATGGCAATTTGGGCCTTAGAATACGGCCCTCTGATGAGGAGGTTAGTGCTTTGGTTGCTTCCCTCGGAAAAATCCCTGATGATGAGAGACAAACCCACTTCGAAGTGCCTTCGAATCCTACTGATGCTGAAATAAATGCTGTGCTTGACATGTTGGCCGAGGACTCTTCTGACGCCGTCCCTACTGAGACATTGGCAGTGGCACCTCTCCCAGAGGTCGGTATAGTCTTGGATGTCCAGAGACCTGTCCGTGCTCGCTCGAAACGTCCCCGCCGAATCAATCAGACTGATCTTTCTGTTGATGATCAGAAAAAGAAGAAGAGACGTATTCGGCGAATATCTAGTTTGAATCAGGGTGCTGGTCCCTCGGCTCCTGCTGATGAGGAGGTTCCTGCATCTGAATTTGCCGATGCCGATCCCAATGGGTGTGGTCCATCTGTTGCTGATCCCAATGGGTGTGGTCCATCTGTTGCTGAACCCAATGGGTGTGGTGCCGGTGTTGCTGATGAAGATGATGAAGAGGAAGAGGATGAGGTTCCTTTGATTCGAAAGAACAGTCGGCGATTCCTCGCCAGTGGGGAAAGTAGCGGGGTTCCTTCTCCTGCTTTATCTGCTCTTGTTGGTCTGCAGAATATGTCCTTGGCCGACTTTGATCAAACTCTGGAAGATATGGTCCCAGAGGACTTGCTATCAGGGCCAGTGGATGATGACGCGACGGAAACTTGTGGTGCTGTGCCGAACGCTGGGTTGAGGTCATCCCGTGCCTCATCAACCTTAGAGCACGATCTTGAGGGACGGGATGTCAACTTGGATTGTCCCGATTCAATGGATATAGCCGAGGGCCCATCAACCTTGGAGATGGTTACTGCTGAAAGTTTGGACCCCCAGGATGGTGTCGACACATGTCCAGCCCCCGAGGGTGTCGTCGGGGATGACATAGCTCAGGCGAAGGGTGCAAGCCACTGCCCAGCCCCCGAGGGTGTTGCCGGGGGTAACCCGGCTCAAGTGGGCAGTGCCGACCATGGCCCAGTCCCCGGGGGTGCCCAAACAGGGTCTCCCTCCGGCACTTCCATGAACGTTCACGCTGGGTCGCCTCCACACTCTGGTTGCTTGGTGGTGGCCCAAACTTCAGACCGGGGTGTCGCTTTAGAGGGCAGCGTCCCCGTTGATCGAGTATCCGGCTCTGCTGAAGGAGATGAACTGATTCCCACCGTTCTATTGCATGCTGCTTCGGGTGATGACCCTGCGCCTGATTATCATCTGATTTCTCCTGACTTGGGGATCCCCTCGTTCTTCTCCAACCTCCAGGTACTGTGTTGTCTCTTAGCTTGATTTTTACATTGCCTGAACTCTTGCCATTACGCTCATCTGCTCTTCTCATCAGACTTTGGTGGACGGGGTGACCAGCCAGCTGAAATTGCATGGTGCTCCTGTTCCAGAAGTGGCTTCATCTTTCCCGTGTTGGAATCCGGTGTTACTTCGTCGTCGTGTATCCGAGTTGGAGGCGATTAACGCTGGTTAGTGCCTTTTTTCTTTTCTTCGCGTTAGTTGTGGACTGCTTGACTTTCTGACCTTGTTTTGTCTGATTACCTCTTACTAGGAATGACTCGGCAGACTGCACTTCTTGAGGAGAAGCATTCTCAGGATCGAGCTGAACTGACTCAGCGATGCATTGATCTTGAGGAAAAGTACTCTCAAAGTCAGATCGAACTGAGTCAGGTCTCTGCTGCCTTGTATGATGCTAATGCGTTGAGTTCCTCTCTGCATGCTCAGTTAGACTCTGAAAAGGTGAAATACGAAAACTGTGCTTGCTATACTCCTATTGTTTGCTTGGTTCTCTGAATGAACTGATTTGTGCTTGCAGGAAGAAAAACGCGTTCTTGCCGCTTCTCGTGACAATCTTGATAGGTTGTATCGAGATTCTAGCAATTCGTTGACTATTTTGGAGAGGAGTCATCGCTTTTCCATGGAGGAGTTGAACAATCTTCGCTATAAGCTGCAGGAGTCCTTGGATGATGTGATTCGCCTTCGGGAGCTGATATCGGCTAAAGACGTTGTCATCAAGAACCTGCGTGCTTCCAAGAAATCCGCTGCTCAAGAGCTAGAGGCTGCTCAGTCGGCTGTTAAGTCTGCTGAAGAGACTTCCAATACTCTGAGAGCCCAACGCGATAGGGCCATGGACAAGGCCATTCGAGCGGGACGAATTCTGATGAGGAGGCCTGGCGTAGTTGTTCCTGAGGATATAAGGGCCGACGTGAACGCCGCCCCTGACTCCTCGAGTCGTCCTTCTTCGTCAACTGCTCCTGGAAAAGACATTGCAAAATAGAGAAAACATTTCGCGTGCTCCAGGCGCGCAGCTTGCATGATTGAATATTTGTCAGAGAACACCAATTTATTTGAATGTCATAGTTATTCTATCATTGTATCAAGATTTTTTAGTTTAATGAGTTCGGCAGTAATGATGTATGACGACTATGAATTTTGTATGTGGGATATGGAGATCATTCCCTGAATTAAGTAAGCGAGAGCATGTTGTATTGGCTTTAAGCAAGCGCCAATTAGAGTTGATTGCTTCATTAACTGGGTATAGTGGTCACCCCGAGTTAAGTAAGCATGAGCGTGTTGCGCCGCCTTAAGTCGTTGCCGACTTAAGCCGATTGCTCCGTTAGCAGGGCATAGTGGTCACCCCGGGTTAAGTAAGCATGAGCATGTTGCACCGCCTTAAGTCGTTGCCGACTTAAGCCGATTGCTCCGTTAGCAGGGCATAGTGGTCACCCTGAGTTAAGTAAGCGTGAGCATGTTGCACCGCCTTAAGTCGTTGCCGACTTAAGCCGATTGCTCCGTTAGCAGGGCATAGTGGTCACCCTGAGTTAAGTAAGCGTGAGCATGTTGCACCGCCTTAAGTCATTGCCGACTTAAGCCGATTGCTCCGTTAGCAGGGCATAGTGGTCACCCTGAGTTAAGTAAGCGTGAGCATGTTGCACCGCCTTAAGTCATTGCCGACTTAAGCCGATTGCTCCGTTAGCAGGGCATAGTGGTCACCCTGAGTTAAGTAAGCGTGAGCATGTTGCACCGCCTTAAGTCATTGCCGACTTAAGCCGATTGCTCCGTTAGCAGGGCATAGTGGTCACCCTGAGTTAAGTAAGCGTGAGCATGTTGCACCGCCTTAAGTCATTGCCGACTTAAGCCGATTGCTCCGTTAGCAGGGCATAGTGGTCACCCTGAGTTAAGTAAGCGTGAGCATGTTGCACCGCCTTAAGTCATTGCCGACTTAAGCCGATTGCTCCGTTAGCAGGGCATAGTGGTCACCCCGGGTTAAGTAAGAATGCAAGTCAATCGTAAACAAATTGAGTATCTTTGAAACCCTTTCTTTATTGATGACATATTTCCACTTTACAGAGTACATCATTGTTATCCCAGCAGTTTTGAGGTACGGTTAAGGATAAAACTTCCTCAGGTGTTCCACGTTCCAAGAGTTCCCGACTTCCGTGCCATCCATCTGAGTGAGGCGATATGATCCGGGCCGAGTAACTTCTGCCACTATGAAAGGTCCTTCCCATAAGGGTGACAACTTGTGTCGTCCTTCTCCCGTTAGAATTCGGCGAAGGACGAGCTCCCCTACTGAAAAAGATCGTTGCCGCACAGCCTTGTCGTGATAGCGCCTTAAAGTCTGCTGGTATCTTGCTGACTGGATTACCGCATTTAACCGTTCTTCCTCGAGTACGTCTATGTCCTCCAGCCTGGTGGTCTCAGCTTCTGCTATGCTTTCAAAAATTAGCTTTGGCGCCCCAAACTTGAGATCAGCAGGCAGCACTGCCTCCGACCCATAGACCATGAAGAAAGGAGTGTTTCCATGCAAAGCTCGGCTGGGTTGAGTTCTTAAGCTCCAAACAACATAAGGCAGTTCTCTGATCCACTTTCCTGCGAATTTTTCGTTCTTATCAAAAATCTTTTTTCTGAGTGCATCCAATATCATTCCGTTGGCTCGCTCAACTTGCCCGTTGGCTCTTGGATGGGCTACAGATGCATACTTAATCTGAATACTCTTTTGTTCGCAGAAGTCAAAGAATTCTGAACTTGTGAAGTTGGATCCTAAATCAGTTATGATGCTGTTTGGTATCCCGAATCTGAATATTATATCTTGTATGAATTCCACAGCCTTGGCAGAGGTTAAGGAGGCAATGGGCTTGAATTCTATCCATTTAGTGAACTTGTCAATTGCTACCAACACATGAGTATATCCCCCTTGAGCTTTCTTGAAAGGTCCAATCATATCCAGCCCCCAGCATGCAAAAGGCCACGTTACTGGTATGGTCTGCAGCTGCTGTGCTGGCAAGTGTTGTTGCTTCGACAAGTATTGGCAAGCTTCGCACCTCTGAACTAACTCGGCTGCATCATTTTTTGCTGTTGGCCAATAGAATCCTGACCTGAAGACCTTCCCAACTAGTGTTCTGGAGGCTGCATGTATCCCACATTGTCCAGCGTGGACCTCTTCCAGGAGTTGTTTTCCAGTGGATGGGAGAATGCACTTCATGAAGACGCCTGACGCACCCCTCCTGTATAATGTTCCCCCAATGAGTGTATAATGAGCCGACTGTCTTGCAATGCGCTCCGCCGAGTTCTTATCATCTGGTTCTTCTTCATTCTTTATATACTTAATGATTGGCTTTCTCCAGTCATCGGGATCTGACTCGGGTTGATCTAAGATGTTGCATTCTTCCATTTGACCCGACGAGATACTTGGCTGCAGAATTTCTTGCACAAAAACCCCGGGCGGGACCTGAGCTCGACTGGATCCTAGCTTGGACAATACATCGGCTGCCGCGTTCCGATCTCTCTCCACATGATGAAACTCTAGACCCTCGAATTTATCCTCCAACTTTCGAACGGCAGTGCAATACCTTCCCATTGAATCGTTTGAGCAATCCCACTCCTTATTTATCTGGCTGATAACTACCAGAGAATCCCCGTATACCATTAATCTCTTGACGCCCAATGATATGGCAATGTTCAGTCCATGGATCAATGCTTCATACTCGGCCGCATTGTTGGAGGCCGGGAATAGCAACTGGAGGGCGTACTTGAGGTGTTCGCCTCCTGGTGCAGTGAAAAGAATCCCCGCTCCTGCTCCCTGCAGCTTGAGTGAGCCATCGAAATACATTCGCCATACCTCTGCAGTCTCTGGGTTATCTGGTACTTGTTGTTCAGTCCACTCTGATACAAAATCAACCAGTGCTTGGGTTTTGATGGCAGTTCGAGGCCGAAACTCGATGTCATGAGATCCCAGCTCACAAGCCCACTTGGCTATTCGACCGATGGCTTCCTTGTTGTGAAGAATATCCCCTATTGGAAAACTCGTGACTACTATGACTTTGTGGTCGTCAAAGTAGTGGCGCAGCTTGCGGGCAGTTAGAAGTACTGCATACAATAGCTTCTGAACTTGAGAATACTTTTTCTTTGAGGGGCCGAGGACTTCACTGATGAAATACACAGGATGTTGCACTGGATAGGCGTGCCCTTCCTCTGCTCGCTCGACTACTAACGCGGTGCTTACCACGTGAGTCGTGCAAGAGATGTACAGTAGCAAATCTTCAGCTGGTTGAGTCGATGTAGCTCGCCGAGGTGGTTTCAGTATTGGCGGTGTTGTCAAGAATTTTTTCAGAGCATCTAGAGCTTCTTGTGCTTCTAAAGTCCATTGAAATTTATCCACCTTCTTGAGTAACTTATAAAACGGCAAACCTTTTTCTCCCAGCCTGGATATAAATCTGCTTAAAGCTGCCATGCATCCGGTAAGTCGCTGAACCTTCTTCTGCGATCGAGGTGCTTCCATCTTCATGATAGCTTCAATCTTATCTGGGTTAGCTTCAATTCCTCGGTTGCTGACGATAAATCCGAGCAACTTTCCGGCTGGTACCCCAAAAACGCACTTCTCGGGATTAAGCTTCCATCTATACCGCCTTAAGCTGTTGAAAACCAGTTGCAAATCTTCAATGAAGTCCTTTGAGTCCTGTGTTTTGATCACCACGTCATCCACATAAGCCTCCACACGCTTGCCCCAGTGATCGGCTAAGCATGTTTGGATAGCTCTCTGGTAAGTCGCTCCAGCGTTTTTGAGGCCAAACGGCATGGAGGTATAACAGAAAGCACCAAATGGAGTAATGAACGCCGTTTTTTCTTCATCTTCCTTTGCCAGACTGATCTGATGATACCCGGAATAGCAATCCAAGAAAGACAACATAGAACATCCAGCGGTGGAGTCCACCACCTGATCTATCCTTGGGAGCCCGAAGGGATCCTTTGGACAGTGTTTGTTGAGATCAGTATAATCAACACACATGCGCCAGTCCACTTTATTCTTTTTGAGTACAAGAACAGGATTGGCTAACCACTCAGGATGTAATACTTCTCTAATGAATCCAGCCGCGACCAAGCGAGCTAACTCGGCGCGAATGGCTTCCCTCTTGTCAGGTGTGAAGCGACGTAATTTCTGCCGAATCGGCCTCGCCTGGGGAAAAACCTTTAGTTTGTGCTCGGCCAGCTCTCTCGGGACTCCCGGCATATCCGCAGGTTGCCATGCGAATACATCCCGGTTATCTTGCAGAAACCGGACGAGCGCGCTTTCCTATTTGTCACTCAAACTAGAGCTGATGATGGCCGTCTTGCGCTCATCAGCGAACCCCAGATTGATTCTTTTAGTTTCTTCAGTCGGCCGCATAGAGGTCGCGGTCTGAGCTTCGTTTGCTGGTATTGCGAGGTCCTCCTTAGGCTTAGAGTTCGCCATTGCGGAGGGAGCTGTCGAAGGCTTGGCGGTGAGGGCTGCTTGAATAGCCACTCGGAAACATTCTGCGGCGCCTTGGAGGTCGGCGCGCACAGTTATGATCCCTTGTGGCCCCGGCATCTTCAGTATCATGTATGTGTAATGGGGAATGGCCATGAATTTGGCCAACCCTGGCCTCCCGACGATGGCGTTGTACCCGCAGTCGAAGTTCGCCACTTCAAACCTCAGGAACTCGGTTCTGTAGTTTTCCGGAGTTCCAAAGGTGACCGGCATGTAGATGTGGCCCAGCGGGTACTCCCCTTCAGTCGGCACGATGCCGAAGAAAGGAGTGTCTGACTCGTGGAGCTCTTTGAGATGAACTCCCAAGCTTTGGAGTGTCCGGGGGAAGGTGATGTTGATGCTGCTCCCTCCGTCCACTAACACCTTTTTCACCCGGCTCTCTCGGATCACCGGATCAACGAGGAGTGGGTACTTGCCCGGGTGGTCGAAGTTGAGCCATTGATCCGCCCGCGTGAAGGTAATCGGGTGCTCCGACCATCGGTATGGGGCGGGAGGGCCGATGGTCGCCACCAGTATCTGGCGATCATTGAGCTTTTGCTGTCTTCTGCTCTCCTGTGATCCATGTCCGCCGAAGATGACGTTGACCTCCCTGTCAACGCGCGGGAAAGCTCCTCCTCCTCCTCCCTCCTCCTGCCGATGGGGTTGTCGTGGTTCGTCTGGTCCTCCCCTCGGCGGAGGAGGAGGTAGAGGTTGAAAGGGTCGGCCGTGTCCGACAGAGTGTTTGAAGTCCCGGCAGTTGCGAAGAGTGTGTCGCATGTCCTTGTGGTACGGGCACTGGGCGTCGAGGATGTCGTCCAGTGTGCGTTCGCCTCCACGAGGTCCTCCTCGAGCGCGGGCGGCGGGTGGCCCGGCGGCGTGTACTTCCTCGCGTGGCCGCTTCTCCCATCGCTTGTCAGGTTGCTGGTTCGCGTCGCGCCGTGGTGCTGCCGGCACGGGCTTCGCTCCCCCGATGAGGTCCTGGGCTCGCTCGTCGGCGGTGATGTAGAGGTCGGCTTCCCGGAACAACTCCTCCGAGGTGGTCGGCGCCCTTTGTAGTATGGCTCGGACAAAAGCCGAGTCATTGGATCCTCGGTAGAAGTCCTCGATCACGGCCGCCTCCGTGACGTCGGGGATGCGATTCCTCATGGTTTGAAATCTCTTGAGGTATGATCGGAGAGTTTCATCCCCCCGGCGCTTGATGGATTTGAGGTCCCACGGCTGCGCCGGCTTGTCGGAGAGGGACTGGAAGTTGGCGGTGAAACGTCGACTGAAATCTCCCCAGACATCGATGCAGTGTCGGGGTAGATGTCGTAGCCATTGCAGCGCGTCTTGTCCAAGGACAATGGGCAAATACGCGGTCATCACGTCCTCGGATGCTCCGGCTGCTCGAGCTGCGGTAGTGTAGACGGCTAGCCAGCCCCATGGATCCTGCTTAGGTTCATACTTGTCAACGTTGGATACCTTGAAGTTGGGAGGCCATTGGATGGCCCTAAGGCGCGGAGTGAGGGCAGACACTCCGCACGTGTCCTCCTGTCGTCGGGGTCGATGCCTGTCCCGGGGAGGGGAGTTGTGGTCGTGGTTCCTCGACCGTCCCCGGGTGGTTCCGCCGGTTGAGCCTGTCGCCGACTCAGTCCTGGTAGCCTGGCTCTGAGTCGGGGCGCCGTGATCCCTGTCGTACTCCTCTCGACGACGAATTTCGTTCTCATGCCGCCGTTCCCGCGAAGCATTGATGGAGCTCCGCGCGTCTCGGCGACTGTTGATGGCGTGTCGTAGATCGTTCGGCGGGTGAGCAAGTGGTAGAAGATGGTTGGCCGCCTGGGTGAACAGTCGTCGGTAGCCGTCGGCGTCCGGAGTCCGAGGAAGTCCTTCCGCTATCCGAGCCAGCACCCCTCCGACTTCGCTCGGCGTGTTCATGGCTTGGGCGAAGTCGGGGTTCAGATTGCGCCCGAAGAGTGGATTCTCCCGACGTTGCCTTGCATCTCGCTCGGCCTGCTCCTGAGCTCGTCGGCGATCACGTCGTCGGGAGTTCCTTCGCTCTCTGAAGATGCGTTCCTCCGGGGTTTCTCCTACCTCCGAGACCTCGTCTCGCGAGACAGGTTGTTCCGGATTCCGCTCTCCGGCCGCGTGATGTCGTCGAACATTCCTGCGCCGGTTCCTCCGTCGACGGGACTCTCGCTGAGGTGGTTCCTCCCCGGGTACAGTCGGCTCGTCGTCGGAGATGGCGGGCGATTCCGCCCTTCCGATGAAGAAGACGTCGGGGTAGAACGGCGCTGTCGTCGTGGTGATTTTCTTCCGGGGAGCTGGAGGTCGTGCTTCTCCGATATTTCCGGAGTTTGTTGAGGAAGACTCCTTTTTTGGCGGATCCGCAATACGGTGCAGAATTCCTTCTTCGTCCGCTACGAACGAGAGTGTTCCGAAGCAGAACATAGATCCGGGGCGCAGGGTGATCTTGTTGTAGAAGGAGATGGCCATTGAGCTAGCTTGGATTGTCGACACACCCCCTACCTGGCGCGCCAGCTGTCGGTGTTTAGGGTCCGACCGCACACCCGGGATTGCCCCTCAAGGTGTTTTAGGAGTAGGACGGTGTCGACAACTGTAGCAAAATGGTTCGTGCCGATCGCACGAGGGACAGTGGACAAGGTTTACAGGTTCGGGCCGCTTAGAGATGCGTAACACCCTACGTCCTGGAGAGTATGCTTGGTGGAGGTGATTACAAGAGAGCTCTCTGGATTGAGAATACAGAGAGTTGATGTGGGTGGCTAAGTAATGGGTCGATCGTTCTGAAGGGGTGCCCCCTAGGCCTTATATACTCGACCGTGGGGCAGTACACGTGATGAGATAACAACGAATGGCTAAAAGATAGTGAACCTCTCGAGGTTATCCTCTACGTAACTCCCGCCGACTTATCCTCACGTGGCTCCGTTGCATGGAGGCCTCGACGCGGGAAAGTCGGGTCTCTGTTGCGCCCAATGGCTCGGCGCTATGGGCCGTCCGGGTTTGCACCAATCTGGCCCCATGTCGCTCTGCGTTGCTGGTCGTCTTTCCCCAAGTCCACGAAAGAATAACCTTACGATTCATTGGGCCCTTGGGCCTTTCGTGAGGTCCTTTACTCTTTTGATGGACCCGGGGGATATCTATCCCCCACACGTCCGACCTCAGGCCTCGGTAGAAGGTCTCCGCCTCGCCCGACCTCGGCCTCGGACCGACTACGCTATAGGGGATACATCATTACCCTACCTCTAGCTAGCTGCCTCAGGCTACGAAGGAACAAGACCGGTGTCACATCTAGATTACTCCGGCAACAGGTAATGATGGTTCCCTGCATGCGTCCATGACGTCGATTGTTCTCAAGCTCTCTACGAAAGCAAAGAAACGTCAGCAGGACCCAGGGCCGCACCGCCAACTACGCTTCTACAGGGCTCAAGCACTTCTCCGCCGGCCACGTTAGCACATAACTACACCCCCATATATACAGCTGGACCATCCCCTTGTATCTATAAAAGGGGATGCCCAGGGCCTTCCCAGGGGGCGGGAGGGGGAGAGGACGGCGGAGACGGACTCGCTCAAACATCGAACTCCTCTTCACATCACTAGACTTCTCAGGAGACCTGGGACCCGTTCCCTCTCTCACGAAGCTTGTAACCCCTACTGCAAGCACCCCGGTGCAAGATAATATAAGCCTCATCCCTCCTCTTGTGTTTCATCTTGCATCAATCCATCTGGGCAGGGACACGCGGCACAAAATTCACTAGTCGGTCCGGTTGAGGGTCCCCCGGGTCCGAAACACCGACAGTTGGCGCGCTAGGTAGGGGCTCGCAGCGTGTAAACAACACTTTCCCGTGAGGTTCCAGATGGACAATCTTCAGCAGCCTCTTCAGCCCGGGATGGTGCTCCACTTTGGGAGTCTCGAGTTCATGTCCCCCAACGGCAGCTACGACATGGTACTCCTCCCCCCGCAGCACGACAACAACGACGGTCATCAGCTCGCCCAACGGAGGCGAACTCGACGACGACATCTCCCTGTGGTGGAAGAGGAACACCCGGGTTTGCCCCGCCACCCTCCTCGCCGAAGAAGACGGAGACGGGGCAACCATGGCCAGGCAGGAGGCAGCACCTCGTCGGCTGTCGGACCAGAGCGAGTCGACGACGCTGACACCCCTGTGGGGGACATGTCGGGTGTTATCCTCGCACCTGAGACAACGACGGGTGTCGCTTCCCAGCAACGTGCAAACCCCAGGCGGACTGATGACGCCAGCACCCTTGCGAGGGACTTGTCGGGCATTAGTCTCGCACCTGAGATAACAACACATTCCATCTCCGATGCAACTTCACCGTCGTCCACCAACCAGCAGGTACCATCAGTTTTCCATCCTGTTCCCTTTAGATTCAGCTTCGACCCACCAAACGACCCCACTTCGGCAAACGCTTTCGCAAGGGCATATCCTGACCTTCCGGGGTACCATATGTGATCAACTTGGGACCTACTGACGGTCGTCTCAACCTCCAGACCCGTGGGTTCCGAGGAAGAGGACGACCCCGACTTCAGTTGGGATTTCTCCAGACTCCATGATCCCAGTGCCATGCGAGACTTCATATCCGCATGTGACCACTGCCTCTCCGGCTGCTCTGACGATGGCCACATCCTTGATGATGAGGGTTACGACCCAACTCGTGAGTGTTTCCACATCGATCAGGGGGATCACGGCGAAGACAACCACCCCGGCATGCCAGGAAACGACGACGCCCTTGCACCTGCGTCTCGCGTTGAGATCCCACGGGAGCTAGATGTGGCCCAGGTCCCTGCGGGGTCAGGGCACACAGCTCGAGCAACTCCGTGAGATGCAGGCCAAACTCGACGAAGAAACGGGGCGACTTGTGCAGCTCCGACAAAACCTCGAGCAGGAGTGGGCAGGCCGAGCGCTCGCCGGAGGAGCGCGTCATCGGGCCCAGGACATCCAGCGTCGTATTATTGACGATGCCAGGACAAGGCTGCTCCCGGCCTTCAACGGGGCCGGCCAGAACCTAGCTACAGCGTTGATGTTACTTCGAACAATGCCGGAGCCATCCACCACCGAGGGGCGACGTATCTAGGGCGAACTCAAGGACCTCCTAGAAAATGTCGCAGCCCGACAAGCCGAGAGCTCTACCTCCCAAAGGCGAGGATGCCCCTCGGAGCATCACGTAGCGTCCTCCCGACACATGCGCGAGGCCTCGGTCCACACCGAGCACAAAGGAGACTAGGCACCTACAGCCCGGGATCGCCTCAGCGATGAGCAACACTGCCGCGACCGTCGAGCCCGACTCGAGGAAAAGGTGCGCCAAGGCTACCACCCCAGACGCGGGGGACGTTACGACAGTGAGGAGGATCGGAGCCCCTCGGCCGAACCACCAGGTCCACAGGTCTTCAATCGGGCCATACGACAGGCGCCATTCCCAGCCCGGTTCCGAGCACCGACTACCATTACAAAGTACTCAGGGGAGACGAGGCCGGAGTTGTGGCTCGCGGATTACCGGCTGGCGTGCCAGTTGGGAGGGACGGACGACGACAACCTCATCATCCGCAACCTCCCCTTTTCCTCTCCGACGCTGCCCGGACCTGGCTGGAGCATCTGCCTCCTGCACAGATCTTCGACTAGGACGACCTAGTCAAGGCCTTCGCTGCGAATTTCCAAGGTACGTACGTGCGCCCTGGGAACTCGTGGGATCTCTGGAGCTGCCGCCAGCAGCCAGGGGAATCCCTGCGAGAGTACATCCGGCGGTTTTCAAAGCAGTGCATCGAGTTGCCTAACATCACCGACTCGGACGTCAGAGCATTCCTCGCCGGCACCACTTGCCAGGACCTGGTAAGCAAACTAGGACGCAAGACACCCACCAGGGCGAGAGAATTGATGGACATAGTCACCAAGTTCGCCTCTGGGCACGAGACGGTCGAAGCCATTTTTCGAAAGGACAAGTAGCCTCAGGGGAGGCATAAGGAAGATGTCCCCGAGGCGTCCGTCCAGCGTGGCACAAAGAGGAAGACCAGGAAGAAGGCGCAAGCAAAACGCAACGTCGTTGACGTGGATCTCGTCGCTGCTGCCGAGCACAGGAATCCTCGGAAGCCTCCCGGAGGGGCCAACGTGATCGACAAGATGCTCAAGGAGTCGTGCCCCTATCACAGGGGTCCCGTCAAGCACACCCTTGAAGAGTGCGACATGCTCCGACATTACTTCAATAAGGCTGGACCCTCGGCGGAGGGTGGCAAGGACCAAGGCAACAACAAGAAGGGAGGCAACGGGGAAGAAGAGTTCCTAGAGGTCCACAACTGCTTCATGATCTACGGTGTGCAAGTGGCGAATGCCTCGGCTTGACACCGCAAGCAAGAACGCCGGGAGGTCCGCTCGGTGAAGGTAGCGACGCCAGTCTACCTAGACTGGTCCGACAAGCCCATCACCTTCGACCAAGACGACCACCCCGACTACGTACCAAACCCAGGAAGGTACCCGCTCATCGTCGACCCTATCATCGGCAACGTTAGGCTCTCCAAGGTCCTCATGGACGGAGGCAAAAGCCTCAACATCATCTACGCCGAGACCCTAGAGCTCTTAGGGGTTGATCGGTCCACGATCCGGGCCGGTGCAGCACCCTTTCATGGGATTGTCCCTAACTAGCGTGTTCTGCCCCTTAGGCAACTTGATTTGCCCATCTGCTTTGGAACTCCCTCCAACTTCTGAAAGGAAACCCTCACTTTCGAGGTAGTCGGGTTCCGAGGGACCTATCTCGCGGTGTTGGGAAGACCGTGCTACGCCAAGTTCATGGTCGTCCCCAACTACACGTACCTCAAGCTCAAGATGCTAGGCCCCAAGGGAACCATCACCGTCGGATCCACATACTGCCACGCTTACGAGTGCGACGTGGAATGCATGGAGTACACCGAAGCCCTCATTGCCGACCTGGATTGCCTCTCTAAAGAGGCGCCTGACGCGAAGCGGCATGCTGGCAACTTCGAACTAGCCGAGGCGGTTAAATCTGTCTCCCTCGACCCCAGCAACGATGCCAGCAAGAAAGTCAGGATCGACACCGAGCTCGACCCCAAATAGGAAGCAGTGCTCGTCGACTTTCTCCGCACAAATGCCGAGATTTTTGCGTGGAGTCCCTCGGACATGCTAGGCATACCGAGGGATGTCGCCGAGCACTCACTGGACATCCGAGCCGGTGCCCGACCCGTGAAACAGCACCTGCGCCATTTTGATGAAGAAAAGCGCAGAGCCATAGGCGAGGAGGTCCACAAGCTAATGGCTGCAGGGTTCATCAAAGAAGTATTCCATCCAGAATGGATAGCTAACCCTGTACTTGTAAAGAAAAAAAGGTGGGAAATTGAGGATGTGTGTAGACTACACTGGGTTAAATAAGGCATGTCCAAAGGTTCCCTACCCTCTGCCTCGCATCGATCAAATTGTGGACTCCACCGCTGGGTGCGAAACCCTGTCTTTCCTCGATGCCTATTCAGGCTATCACCAAATCAAGATGAAAGAATCCGACCAGCTCGCGACTTCTTTTATCACACCTTTTGGCATATATTGTTATACTACTATGCTATTTGGTTTGAGGAATGCAGGTGCAACATACCAAAGGTGCATGAACCATGTGTTCGGAGAGCACATCGGTAGAACGGTCGAGGCTTACGTCGATGACATCGTTGCCAAAACAAGGAAAGCCTCCGACCTCCTATCTGACCTTGAGGTGACATTTAGGTGCCTAAAAGCGAAGAGCATAAAACTCAATCCCGAGAAGTGTGCCTTCGGAGTCCCCCGATGCATGCTCCTAGGGTTCATCGTCTCCGAACGAGGCATCGAGGCCAACCCGGAGAAAATCGCGACCATCACCAACATGGGACCCATCAAATATTTAAAAGGAGTACAAAGGGTCATGGGATGCCTTGCGGCTCTGAGCCGCTTCATCTCGCACCTTGGCGAGAAAGGATTGCCCTCGTACCGCCTCTTAAGGAAGGCCGAGCGCTTCACCTGGACTCTCGAGGCCGAAGAAGCCCTCAAAAACTTAAAGGCACTCCTTACTATTGCGCCCGTCTTGGTGCCCCCTACTGCGGGAGAAGCCCTCTTGATTTACGTAGCCGCAACCACTCAGGTGGTCAGCGCTGCGGTCGTAGTCGAGAGACGAGAAGAAGGGCATGCACTGCTCATCCAGAGGCCAGTCTACTTCATCAGCGAGGTGCTATCCGAGACTAAAATCCGCTACCCGCAAATCCAGAAGCTACTGTATGCAGTGATTCTAACACGGCGAAAGCTACGACACTGCTTCGAGTCTCATCCGGTGACTGTGGTGTCATCCTTCCCCCTGGGAGAGATCATCCAGTGCTGAGAGGCCTCGGGTAGGATAGCAAAATGGGTTGTGGAACTCATGGGGGAAACACTTTCATTCGCTTCTCGGAAGGCCATAAAATCCCAAGTCTTGGCCGACTTCTTGGCTGAATGGACCGACACCCAGTTGCCAACGGCTCCAGTCCAGGCCGAACTTTGGACCATGTACTTCAATGGGTCGTTGATGAAAACCGGAGCAGGCGCGGGCTTGCTCTTCATCTCACCCCTCGGAGGACATGTGCGTTATGTAATACGCCTCCATTTTCTGGCGTCAAACAACGTGCCCAAATACGAGGCCTTGGTTAATGGGTTGCGCATCGCCGTCGAGCTAGGGGTTCGATTCCTCGACGCTCGTGGCGACTCGCAGCTCGTTATTGACCAAGTCATGAAGAACTCTCACTGTCGCGACCAAAAAATGGAGGCCTACTGCGACGAAGTTCGGCGCTTGGAAGATAAGTTCTATGGGCTGGAACTCAACCATGTTGCTCGACAGTACATCGAGACTGCGGATGAGCTGGCTAAGATAGCCTCAGGACGGACAACAGTTCCCCCGAATGTCTTCTCCAGGGGCATATATCAACCATCCGTCAAACTCAACGATGCGCCCGAACCCAAGGAGACCTCGGCCCAGCCCGAGGTACCCTCGGCCGCCGAGGGTGAGGCCCTGCGCGTCGAGGTGGAGCGGAATGGGGTCACACCAGTCCCAAACTGGCAGACCCCTTACCTGGAATATCTCCTCCGAGGAGAGCTGCCCCTCGACAAGGCCGAAGCTCGGCGACTAGCTCGGCGCGCCAAGTCGTTCGTTTTACTGGGTGATGAAAAAGAGTTGTACCACCGCAGCCCCTTAGGCATTCTCCAACGATGCATATCCGTCGCCCAAGGACAAGAGCTATTACAAGAAATACACTCGGGGGCTTGCGGTCACCATACAGCACCTTGAGCCCTTGTAGAAAACGCTTTCCGACAAGGTTTCTACTGGCCGACCGCAGTGGCCGACGCCACTAGGATTGTACGCTCCAGCTGAGGGTGTCAATTCTACGCGAGACAAACACACCTGCCTACTCAGGCTCTACAGACAATACCTATCACTTGGCCATTTGCCGTGTGGGGTCTAGACCTCATCGATCCCTTGCAGAAGACACTGGGGGGCTTCACGCACCTGCTGGTCGCCATTGACAAATTCTCCAAGTGGATCGAAGTCCGACCCTTAACCAGCATCGGGTCCGAACAGGCGGTGGCGTTCTTTACAAGTATTATCCACCGTTTTGGGATCCCAAACTCCATCATCACTGACAATGGCACGCAATTCACTGGGAAAAAGTTCCTAGACTTCTGCGAAGGCCACCACATCCGTGTGGACTGGGCCGCCGTAGCTCACCCAATGACAAATGGGCAGGTGGAGCGCGCCAATGGCATGATTTTGTAGGGGCTAAAGCCAAGGATCTACAACGACCTCAACAAGTTTGGCAAGCGGTGGATAAAAGAGCTACCCTCGGTGGTTTGGAGTCTGAGGACGACACCAAGCCGGTCCATGGGTTTCTCGCCGTTTTTCCTAGTCTATGGGGCTGAGGCCATCCTACCCTTGGACTTAGAATACGGCTCCCCGAGGACAAAGGCATACGACAACCAAAACAACCAGACCAGCCGAGAGGATTAATTGGACGAGCTGGAAGAGGCTCGGGACATAGCCTTACTACACTCAGCGCGGTATCAGCAGTCTCTGCGACGCTACCACGCCCGAAGGATTCGGCCCCGAGGCTTCCAGGTGGGAGATTTGGTGCTTCGGCTACGACAAGACGCCCGAGGGCGCCACAAGCTTACTCCTCCCTGGGAAGGGTCGTTCATCATCGCCAAAATTTTGAAGCCTGGGACATACAAGCTGGCCAACGATCAAAGCGAGGTCTACAACAACGCTTGGAACATCGAACAACTACGTCGCTTTTACCCTTAAAATGTTTCAAGTCGTTCATGTATCTCGCTCCCTTTACATGTATAAATAAAAAGTCTAGCTGTCAAGGGAGGATCGGCCTTGCCTCAGCAAAAACCGACCCTCCCTCGGGGGCTAGAAGGGGGGGAACCCCTTCTGTGTCAAAATTTTCCTCAGAAAAGTTTTCTACCAAAACGACTTTCGTGCCTTTCGACTATATCGATAATAGAATGCTAAAAATGAGCGAAAGAGACCTTGAATGGCAAGGCCGACCGAGCCGAGGGACTCCTACGCCTCCGGGATACGGATACTCACTCATCACCTTCTGTGAAAAGTAACTCGCGCCCGGATAAGTGATTCTGCTACGGAACAAGTCCTAACGCTCGAAACAAGAGGAAAAAACACAGCTTTATACTCTAACACTAAAAATGTTTAGGCCTCAGCGGCCGCAAGAAACATACACATACTTAGAATAAACTGTTCCCCACAGGCTCAGGTGTCGGCAGGGGGAGGAGCAGCACCCTCGGTGTCGTTCCTACCCTCGACGGAATCAGGCCCGGCCTCGGACGGTGACACAGGCGGAAGGATCTCCACCTCAAAAAAGGAAGCCAACGCCGCGCCTGGGCCCTCGGCAGCCGCATCATGCCTTTGGACCTCCACCAGGGCGGCGTCCTCGTCATCAGGTAGGCAGTAGCCCTCGCTGACCTGCTCCAAATCCACGTCATAGTGGGAAGCAAGGACAGCGAAGGCCCACCTAACGCCGTGTTGTAGCGCCCCGCGGAGTCTGCTGCGCACGTGGCCGCCCAAGGCCCGCAGACGACTCTGGGGGGAGCTACCCGAGGGGACGTCATCGAGGCCAAAGGTCCGGCAGAAGGCCGAGATGGCCTCAGACATGGCCATGCGGTCAGCCTCTTTCTGCTCAGCCGCCTGGGCAAGCGCCTTGCAGTTCTTGACGGACTCGTCGAGAGCTGCCTCGAACCCTGAAGACAGCCGGACGATATTCTTCAGGTACGAGGAGAAGAATGAAGCTAAAACAAAGTCACAAAGCAGGCAAAACATACCTTTGGCCCGGGCACGCTGCTGCGAGGCCATGGATTGGGCGGACCAGGCAGACCCGACGGCCATGGCCAGGCCCTCCGCAAGGGTCCCGGCCCGAGCGGTCGCCTCGGCTAGCCGCTCCGTAACCTCAGCCAGCTGTCCCCTAAGGGCCTCAGCCCGGCTCACGGCCTCGACAGCTTGGCTCCGGAATTGGTCCCGCTCGCTGGTGACCTGGTCGAGCTCCAACTGCCGCTGCTGCATCTCCTCGGCCTAGGAGGCCACCTGCTCCCGTGCTGACGAAGCCTCCGTTCGTGCCGACGTTGCCTCTGTCCGCGCCACCGCTGCCTCCGACTTCAGCTCATCACATAGCAGCCGAAGGTCCGCCACCTCGGCGCTCCATTGGGCGAGGCACTCATTAGCCTCGGTAAGCGCGGCCCAATGGGACCGCAGCGACTCCCAAACGTCGCTCTCGCGACGGATGAACAGCGACTTAGCGGTGCTCATGTCCACGAGCTCCTGTGGGAGAAAAATAGGATATCACAAAGAATGCCCTGATCACGCGAGGCGTATGTCTAAATCCTTACCTGGAAGACCCTAGGAACGTCCCTAGAAAGGATTTCCATGGTCGTCTGAAGCGACCTCATCGCCACCTCGGTATATTCACGGAAATTATCCCGGAACTGCTCCTCCAACTCATCGTTAAGGGAAAGGAGGGGCTCTGAAGTGTCGCGGCTCCAGAACAGGAGCGGCTGCCCACACCACTCATTGGGATTGAGCTGCGTGGGGATAAGGCCGCTGCTCCCCAAGATGGGCCACGGTTCTGCGCGCCCCGCGACTGAGGCGTCGGGTCCCCCTGCAGTCGATGCATCGGGTGCCACCGCAGTCGACGTATCGGGCCTCTCCTCGGCCAAGGTGACAAGCCTCCGCTCACCGACCTCAGCAACAACGGTCACCCCCTCCTCATGGTCGAAAATGGGGAGATCAGGGATGACCGAGGGCAGAGGCGCCTCAGCCATCTCAACATCGACAGTGACGGGCGGCTCCGCGGGCGAATCAGCAATGGCCCTGGCAGGAATCGATGTCGGCGCCGGCAACAAGACAGGCGTACTCGGGGCCGCGGCCGCGTCAACGGCCTCCCCCGGCATGATGGCCGCTTCAACAGGGGCTCGACCTGGGAGGCTTGCCCCATGACAGCCCATGCCGCCTGGGCTCCCCGCCGGAGGGCGCCTTGCGCAGAGGCCAACCAACCAGCGTGGCGCGCCGCAACTCCAGCTACAGAGGCCGGCCCCGTCTTAAGCGCCTTCGTGGGGGCCAGTCCAGCCGAGCCCTGCCTCCGCTAGCTAAAAGGGAGAAGGGGCAAATTCAAGACACACAGCGAAATAATTGAAACAGAGGTACCCTCAGATACTTACCCGCTCTGGAGCAAAGCCAATCGTGCCTGCGGGGAGACCCCTCGGGCCCCGGTCTCCACAAGCGCTGCCGAGGGTTGTCCCACAGCCGGCTTCGACGCCGCTTCCGCCTCGGACGCCAGAGGCGCCGAGGGGGTGGCCTGCCCAGGCGACGTCACGACAGCCGAGGGACCAACATCCCGTACGGCCGGCACGAGCACCTGCTCTTGGGGGACATGCGGTTCAGCCTAACCCCCCGGAGTCACCCCGATTATCTCGGACAAGGGGTCAAGTACCCCCTCGGCCCGCCTCCGCTCCTCGGACCGGGACCCCGGCATCACGGCCCCGAACACTGGTGACGCCAGCCCTCCTGGAAGCTAGCTTGACAACCTCTGGTCCAGCCTCGGATCCAGACTGAGGCCAAGCCGGGCCGCCATGTCATCGTCTTTGTCATCATCATCATCATCATCATCATCATCATCATCATCATCATCATCATCATCATCATCATCATCATCGTCGTTGTCAGGCGTGTCCAGCGACGGCTCCAACGGGAGCCCATCCCTTGCTTGCCTCCGACGACGCTTCTCCAAGGCTTCCCGAGCTCGCATCCTCTCGCGAGCTTGGGCCTTTTCCGTGTCCTTCCTCTCCTTATCCTTCTCCGTGGCGAGCCTACGCGCGGTTTGGCCCACCGCGTCCTCCGGGACCGGTGGCCGGGAGAGTTTAAAATTCCTCAACCCCTAAGGACGAACGAAAATCCCAACAGTAAGAACTAAAGACGTAAGAAACACGGCGCAAAACAGAAGGAGGGTCGGGCACTTACCAGGGACACATACCCATGGTCGGGACGCATCGAGGGCTGGCTAAGGACGCCAGCGTTCAGCCTCCCTACCATGCCCGCTACCCGTCTGAGGAGGTCGTCGGCGGAGAGGGTGGTTGAGGACATCCGTGAACCCTCCAAATCAACACCCGGCTTCATCTCCGAAAGCCGCAATCGCCGCTCTGCCAATGGGAGCACCCTCCAGCGGTGGATAGTGGCGACGACCCTCGCAGCGGTAAGGCCCTCGGCTTGTAACTTCTGCAGGGCATGGAGAATGGGCTGGAGCTTCTCCTGGTTCTCGCGTGTGGCCCCCCAGCGCCAATTATCACCAACGGCGGTCACCACTCGTTGAGAAAACGGCGGAAGCATCCCGTCGTCGTTCCGGAGATAAAACCACCGGTTCTGCCACCCCTTGTTCGAAGATACAAGGGAGGCAGGGATGTGCTGTTGTGCGCGCCCCAGCCTTAGCTGGAGGGTGCAGCCGCCAGCCCGCACCGCCATACAGACCTTCTTCACGTCCGTCGACGTGGCTAAGAACTCCACGGAGAAGATATGGATCCACAGGTCCCAGTGGGGGTCAATCCCCAGAAACCCCCCGCAAACCGCCACGAAAATAGCCGCCTGCGCGATGGAGTTGGGGTTGAAGTTGTGAAGCTCCACCTCGTAGTAATGCGGGAGTGCCCGCATGAAGCGGCTCGCTGGCATCCCAAACCCTCGCTCATGGAAGGGGGTGAAACTAGGGGTGGAAACGAGCCGAGCTGAGCTCGGCTTGGCTCGGCTCGCTCATGCAACGAGCCGAGCTCAGCTCGGCTCGCCCATCTGGCGAGCTCGGAAAAGCGGCTCGACTCGGCTCATTCCGGGCTCATGAGCCGGCTCGTTGAGCTAACAAGCCCAACCATAAATGTAAATCTGCTCTCTAAATTATAATATAAAATCTTAAAAATATTTTAAATAACATATTTTAAATTAGTAAAATAGATATATCACTCATATAATATAGAAAATAGATTATTTTTGTATAGTAATCTCAAATAACATAAATTATTGTCTACTTTGTACTAATATTATATGCTAATTAAGATTTTATGTAACAAATTGTTGTTGGGTCGAGCCATGACCTAGCTCGCGAGCTGCACCGAGCCGAGCCGAGCTGGCTCGCTCTTTTCACGAGCCACAAAAACAGGCTCGGCTCGGGCTCGTTCTAAGCGTCGAGCCGGTCCGAGCCGAGCCGAGCTACTGCGAGCTCGAGCTTTCTTTCCAGCTGAAAGGGAATTAGGCTTACACCTATTTCCTAAACTAATTTTGGTGGTTGAATTGCCCAACACAAATAATTGGACTAACTAGTTTGCCCAAGTCTATAAGTTATACAGGTACCAAAGGTTCACAATAAGCCAATAAAAAGACCAAGAAAATGGTTCAACAAAAAGAGCAAAGGGACAACCGAAGGCACCCTGGTCTGGGGCACCGGACTGTCCGGTGCGCCACCGGACATGTCCGGTGCACCAGGATTCTCCACGCGCTGGACTCCTCGCCTTCGGGAAAACGCAGAGTCGCTCCGCTATAATTCACCGGACTGTCCGGTGTACACCGGACAGTGTCCGGTGCTCCAGGGATGAAGCGACTCTGAACTCGCCAGCTTCAGGAATTCGCAACGGCTCTCCGCTATAATTCACCGGACATGTCCGGTGTACACCGGACTGTCCGGTGTAACTACAGAGCAACGGCTACTTCGGCGCCAACGGTCACCTGCCATCGCATTTAATGCGCGCCAGAGCGCGCAGAAGTCAGGCACGCGCGAACAGGCGCACCGGACACTCTACAGTGCATGTCCGGTGCGCCACAGGACATCCAGGCGGGCCCAGCGTTAGAGCTTCAACGGTCGGAACCCTAACGTTCGGGTGACGTGGCTGGGGCACTGGACATGTCCGGTGTGCACCGGACTGTCCGGTGCGCCATACGACAGACAGCCTCCACCCAAACGGCTAGTTTGGTGGTTGGGGCTATAAATACCCCCAACCACCCCACATTCAAGTCATCCAAGTTTTCCACTTCTCAACCACTTACAAGAGCTAGGCATTCAATTCTAGACACACACAAGTGATCAAATCCTCTCCAATTGCACACAAGGCTTTAGTGATTAGCGAGAGAGATTTGCCGTGTTCTTTTGAGCTCTTGCGCTTGGATTGCTTCTTTCTTTCTCACTTGTTCTTGTGATCAAAACTCCATTATAACCGAGGCAAGAGACACCAATTGTGTGGTGGTCCTTGCGGGGAAGTTTTGTTCCCGTTTCGATTTGAGAAGAGAAGCTCACTCGGTCCGCGGGACCGTTTGAGAGAGGGTAAGGGTTGAAAGAGACCCGACCTTTGTGGCCTCCTCAACGGGGAGTAGGTGGGAGTAGGTTTGCGAGAATCGAACCTCGGTAAAACAAATCCACATGTCACACTCTTCATTCGCTTGCGATTTGTTTTCCGCCCTCTCTCTCAGACTCATTATTATTTCTAACGCTAACCCGGCTTGTAGTTGTGATTAATTTTGTAAATTTCAGTTTTGCCCTATTCACCCCCCTCTAGGCGACTTTCAATTGGTATTAGAGCCCGCTGCTTCATTAGAGCCTAACCGCTCGAAGTGATGTCGGGAGATCACACCAAGAGGGAGATGGAGACCGGCGACAAGCCCACTACGAGTCACGGGAGCACTTCATCGGAAGAGTCCCACACCAAGAGGAAGGAGAAGAAGAAGAGCTCCTCCAACAAAGGGAAGGGGAAGGAGAAGAAATCCTCTTCCCACAAGTCGCATCGGAGAGGCGACAAGCACAAGAGGATGAGGAAAGTGGTCTACTACGAGACCGACACTTCATCAACGTCGACCTCCGACTCCGACGCACCGTCCGTTACTTCTAAGCGCCAAGAGCACAAGAAGTATAGTAAGATCCCCCTACGCTACCCTCACACTTCAAAACGTATTCCTTTACTCTCCGTTCCATTAGGCAAACCACCGCTTTTTGACGGTGAAGATTATAATATGTGGAGTGACAAAATGAGACACCATCTAACCTCACTCCACACAAGCATATGGAATGTTGTTGAGTTTGGTGTACAGGTACCATCCGTAGGGGATGAAGACTACGACTCGGACGAGGTGGCCCAAATCCACCACTTTAACTCCCAAGCAACCACTATACTCCTCGCCTCTCTAAGTCGAGAGGAGTATAACAAGGTGCAAGGGTTAAAAAGTGCGAAGGAGATTTGGGACGTACTCAAGACCGCGCACAAAGGAGACGAGGTGACAAAGATCACCAAGCGGGAAACGATCGAGGGGGAGCTCGGTCGCTTCATGCTTCACCAAGGGGAGGATCCACAAGCTATGTACAACCGCTTAAAGACCTTGGTGAACCAAGTGCGCAACCTCGGGAGCGAAAAATGGGATGACCATGAGATGGTCAAGGTTATTCTTAGATCCCTCATATTTCTTAACCCTACACAAGTTCAATTAATTCGAGGTGATCTTAGATATAAGCTAATGTCTCCCGAGGAGGTTATAGGAAAATTTGTGAGCTTTGAGCTAATGATTAAAGGCTCAAAGAAGATCATCGAGCAAGGCACCTCCTCCACGCCCGAGACACAACCCGTCGCATTCAAGGCGACGAAAGAAAAGAAGGAGGAGGCTACTCCAAGTCGAACACCCATCGACGCCTCCAAGCTCGACAACAAGGAGATGGCGCTCATTATCAAGAGCTTTCGCCAAATCCTCAAGCAAAGGAGGGGGAAAGACTACAAACCCCGCTCCAAGAAAGTGTGCTACAAATGTGGTAAGCCCGGTCATTTTATTGCTAAATGTCCATTATCTAGTGATAGTGACAGGGGCGACGACAAGAAGGGGAGAAGAAAGGAGAAGAAGAGACATTACAAGAAGAAGGGCGGCGATGCCCACGTGTGCCGCAAGTGGGACTCCGACGAGAGCTCCACCGACTCCTCCTCCGACGAGGACGCCGCCAACATCGCCGTCACCAAGGGACTTCTCTTCCCCAACGTCGGCCACAAGTGCCTCATGGCCAAGGAGGGCAAAAAGAAGAAGGTAAAATCAAGATCCTCCACTAAATACGAAACCTCTAGTGATGAGGATGATGCTAGCAATGAGGAGGATAACTTGCGCATTCTTTTTGCCGACCTAAACATGCAACAAAAAGAAAAATTAAATGAATTGATTAGTGCTATTCATGAGAAGGATGATCTCTTGGACTGTCAAGAGGACTTCCTTATTAAGCAAAAACAAAAAGCATGTTAAGGTCAAAAATGCTTATGCTCTACAAGTTGAAAAATGTGAAAAATTGTCTAGTGAGCTAAGCACTTGCCATGAGACTATTGACAACCTTAGAAATGAAAATGCTAGATTAATTGCTAAGGTTGATTCTCATGTTTGTGATGTTTCAATTCCCAATCTTAGAAATGATAATGATGATTTGCTTGCTAAGATTAAGGAATTGAATGATTCTCTTGCTAGTCTTAGGATTGAAAATGAAAAATTAATTGCTAAGGCTAAAGATTTTGATGTTTGCAATGTTACTATTTCTAACCTTAGAAGTGAGAATGATATATTACATGCTAAGGTTGTAGAATTAAAATCTTGCAATTCCTCTACATCTACTGTTGAGCATGTTTCTATTTGCACTAGATGTAGAGATGTTGATGTTGATGCTATTCATGATCATATGGCTTTAATTAAACAACAAAATGATCATATAGCAATATTAGATGCTAAAATTGCCGAGCATAACTTAGAGAATGAAAAGTTTAAATTTGCTAGAAGTATGCTCTATAATGGGAGACGCCCTGGCATCAAGGATGGCATTGGCTTCCAAAGGGGAGACAATGTCAAACTTAATGCCCCTCCTAAAAATTTGTCTAACTATGTTAAGGGTAAGGCTCCCATGCCTCAGGATAACGAGGGTTACATTTTGTACCCTGCCGGTTATCCCGAGAGCAAAATTAGGAGAATTCATTCTAGGAAGTCTCACTCTGGCCCTAACCATGCTTTTATGTATAAGGGTGAGACATCTAGCTCTAGGCAACCAACCTGTGCTAAGTTGCCTAGAAAGAAAACTCCTAGTGCATCAAATGATCATGGCATTTCATTCAAAACTTTTGATGCATCTTATGTTTTGACTAACAAATCCGGCAAGGTAGTTGCCAAGTTTGTTGGGGGCAAACACAAGGGCTCCAAGACTTGTGTTTGGGTACCCAAAATTCTTGTTTCTAATGCCAAAGGACCCAAAACCGTTTGGGTACCTAAAGTCAAGAACTAAACTTGTTTTGTAGGTTTATGCATCCGAGGGCTCAAGTTGGATCCTCGACAGCGGGTGCAGAAATCACATGACGGGGGAGAAGAAGATGTTCTCCTCCTACGAGAAAAACCAAGATCCCCAACGAGCTATCACATTCGGGGATGGAAATCAAGGTTTGGTCAAAGGGTTGGGTAAAATTGCTATATCTCCTGACCATTCCATTTCCAATGTTTTTCTTGTAGATTCTTTAGATTACAATTTGCTTTCTGTATCTCAATTATGTCAAATGGGCTACAACTGTCTATTTACTGATGTAGGTGTCGGTGTTTCGAAACCCGGGGGGTCCCTGGACCGACGAGTGAATCGTCGCCGCGTGCCCCAGCCCAGATGGGTCGACGCGAGGCGGAACGTGAAGGGGGGAAAGGAAGCAGCCGGAGGGAGGCAGGCGTGAGAGAGCGGATCCCGCGACCTTCGTGTTAGCCCCACGCCTGAGTCGGGTGCGCTTGCAGTAGGGGGATACAAGCGTCCACGCGGGAGTGGGAGCGAGCGGCCTTGCACGAGCGTCGTCCCGTCCTTCCCCGCGCGGGCCAACCCTCTGTAAGAGGGCCCTGGTCCTCCCTTTTATAGGCGTAAGGAGAGGATCCAGGTGTACAATGGGGAGTGTAGCAATGTGCTAACGTGTCTAGCGGTGGGGAGCTAGCGCCCTAAGTACATGCCATCGTGGCAGTCGGAGAGGTCTTGGCGCCCAGTTCGCGTGGTGTCGTGTCCGTCGGAGGAGCGCTGGAGCCTGGCGGAAGGACAGCTGTTGGGGCTGTCGAGTCCTTGTTGACGTCCTCTTGCTTCCGTAAGGGGGCCGAGAGCCGCCGTCGTCACAGAGCGTGCGGGGCGCCATCATTGCCTATCTGGCGGAGCGAGCCAGATGGGACGCCGGTCTTGTTCCCTGTAGCCTGAGTCAGCTCGGGGTAGGGTAATGATGGCGCCTTCTGTCGACGTGGTCGGTCTGCGTCCTAGGTTGGGCGATGTGGAGGCTCCTCCGAGGTCGAGGTTGAGTCTGTCTTCCGGGGCCGTGGTCGAGTCCAAGCCCCTGGGTCGGGTGAGGCGGAGACCGTCGGCTGAGGCCAGGGCCGAGTCCGAGCCCTGGGGTCGGGCGAAGCGGAGTCCGTCGTCTCCTGGGGCTGAGCCCAAGTTTGAGCCCTGGGTCGGGCGGAGCGGAGTTCGTCGTCTTCTGGGGCTGAGCCCAAGTCTGAGCCCTAGGTCGGGCGGAGCGGAGTTCGTCGTCTTCCGGGGTTGAGCCCATGTCCGAGCCCTGGGGTCGGGCGAGGCGGAGTTTGTCGTCTTCCGGGGTTGAGCCCATGTCTGAGCCCTGGGTCGAGCGGAGCGGAGTTCGACGTCTTCCAGGGCTAAGCCCGAGTCCGAGCCCTGGGTCGGGCGGAGCGGAGTTCATCATCTTCCGGGGCCGAGCCCATGTCCGAGCCCTGGGTCGGGCGGAGCGGAGTTCGTCGTCTTCTGGGGCTGAGCCCGAGTCCGAGCCCTGGGTCGGGCGGAGCGGAGTTCGCCGTCTTCCGGGGCTGAGCCCGAGTCCGAGCCCTGGGTCGGGCGGGGCGAAGTTTCCTATGACGCCCGAGGCCGGCCTTGGCTGCTGTCAGCCTCACTCTGTCGGGTGGCTCAGCAGTCGGAGCGGCGCAGGCGGCGCTGTCCTCTTGTCAGACCGGTTAGTAGAGCGGCGAAGTGACTGCGGTCACTTCGGCTCTGTTGACTGGAGGGCATGCGTCAGGATAAAGGTGTCAGGCCACCTTTGCATTAAATGCCCCTGCGATTTGGTCGGTCGGTGTGGCGATGTGGCCAAGGTTGCTTCTCGGTGAAGACTGGGCCTCGGGCGAGCCGATAGTGTGCCCGTTGCTGGAGGGGGGTCCTCGGGCGAGACGTAGGTTCTCCGGGGTCGGCTTCCCTTGCCCGAGGCTAGGCTCGGGCGAGGCATGATCATGTCCCTTGAATGGACCGATCCTTGACTTAATCGCACCCATCAGGCCTTTGCAGCTTTGTGCTGATGGGGGTTACCAGCTGAGATTTAGGGGTCTTGAGGGTACCCCTAATTATGGTCCCCGACATTAGCCCCCGAGCCTCCAAGGGAGTACTAATACTCGCTTGGAGGCTTTTGCCGCACTTTTTTGCAAGGGGACCAGCCTTTTTCGGTTGCATTCTGTTCCGGTGGGTGCGCGCGAGCGCACCCGCCGGGTGTAGCCCCCGAGGCCTCGGAGGAGTAGTTTTACTCCTTCGAGGTCTTAGTGCGTTTCGCAACACTTCGGCTGGTCTAGTTGTTCCCTCATGCGAGCTGGTCGTAGCCCGAGTGCACGGTCGGGTCCCAAGTTCTCGGGCTGGTATGTTGACGCTGTCAACGGTTTGGCCGGAGCCGGGTTTGCGAGAGCAGCCCCAGAGCCTCTGCACAGGGCGAGAGGACGGTCAAGGACAGACTCGTCTTTTTTACATACGCCCCTGCGTCGCCTTTCCGCAAGGAGGAGGGGGGAAAGCGCCATGTTGTCCTTGGAGGGCGCCGAACATGGTGTTTCTGGTGAGCTGCTGGCGGGTAATCCGAGCGGACGCCCGTGCCCCATTTGCTAGGGGTCGGCTAGAGGCCCGGAGGCGCGCTCCAAAAGTACCTACGGGTGATCTGCCGGACCCGGTCCCCTTTGACGGGGTCCGAGGGCTCGATGCCTCCCTCTGATGGGATTCCGTTACAAGATCGCTCCCGCTGGTCTCGGAAATGTCCTAGGGTACCTCAGGAGCGTAGCCCGAGCCTTGGTTATGTATCGAACGTACCCAGGGTCATCCCTCGCTCTGTGTCTGAGGCGACTGTGAACCCTTCGAGGGCCAGCCTACGAACCCCTGATCAGTAGTGGGCGCGGAGCCCGAGTAGCGGCCGTTGAACCCTTCGAGGGGCCGGCCATCGAACCTCTGACCAGTAGTGGGCGCAAAACCCAATCAATCTGAGGCGGCCGTTGAACCCCTCCGAGGGGCCGGCCTTCGAACCTCTGATCAGTAGGGAGGCTCGGAGCCTGTTTCCTTCACGGAGAAGGGTCCTTTTTGGGGTATTCCCCTTTCCCGGTCCCTGTTGTAAGAGAGAGAAAGAGGAAAAGGGAAAGGACACGAAATCGAATGACGCGGCGTACCTTTTTTGATGCGGTCATTATGGCGAAGGCGAAGCGTCGCTCGCTTCCCCTGCTAGAGACGCCGCCTGTCCCGCTGCGGAGTTAATGCGACGGGGCGAGCGGTTCGCGAGGCGGTCGTTGCGTGCGCGCGCCGTTCAAAGAACGGATCACGGGCGCGCCGTCTTCACGCCGTGAGAGAGGGCTCCCTCGCTGCCCCTGGATGGGACGTGAGCTTGGCTGACGACGTGACCGCTGCTGCTGCCCGCCTGTCACCGCCATTACTGCCGACCCATCTTTGACCGCATTTGACCGTCGCGCTTGGCTGGCACTGTAGGGTTGCCTCGAGTCGCGGTATTGACTCCACAGTCGAGGAGGCGTGGTAGTGGCGTGAGTGGCGGCGCAGTTGCTCACACGTAGCAACCGGCGTGCCGGTTGCATGACGCGTGGGCCTAGACCTCCATGTTGGGCTCGTTGTAGTCGAAGGGGTGCGCCCTCTTGGCACGGTTGCATGCCGCCTGCATGGCTGTCCGCCCTTTCGCCCGCTGGTCTGGGCGAAAGTGGAGGAGTGCTTGTAACCGCCGGGTGGTTGCATGCACCGCGCGCGTGGCGGGTTGGCTTCGAAAAGGAGGTGTGGATGGCCAGAGCCTGGCCGGGTCGTCCACTGGCGGAACCGACGCCGGGGTTGAGCTGCCGAGGCCACAAGCCGAGCTGATGTCTTTGGGGGACAGCTGGCCGAGGCCTCGGGGTGGCCGGCCGAGCCGCCTGCTCGGGCCGGATTCTCGAAGAAGACCCTGGCGGCGATGGCCCGGGTGTGGTGCTGATGTCGTCCTTCAGAGTGGGGGCCCTCCGACTGCGTCGCCGTCCGAGGCTAGGTCAGACCCCGCCGAAGGTGTAGTTGATGCCGAGGGTGCTGCTGCCCCCTTCGGCTGTCGACGTCCGAGCCTGCAGGATCAGGTTGTCTTGTAGTGTGTGTATGTTTTCTGTGGCCGCCGAGGCCTAAACACACCGTCGTCGTGTTGTAAAGCTGCGTTTATTTTCCTCTTGTTTCGAGTATCCGGACTCATTTGTCGGTAACAGAATTGTTTGTGCGGGCGAGAGTTGCTTTTCACGGAAGGCGATGAGTGAGGTATCCGTATCCCGGAGGCGTAGGAATCCCTCGGCTCGGTCGGCCTTGCCGCTTACGCGCGCTCTTGCTCGTCCATAGGGTTCTGTTACCGACGCAGTCGAGAAGGCCCGAAAAATCATTTCGGTAGAGGAGCTCTCGAGCATGAAGACTTGTTCGGTCCGTGGAGTCACTTATCCGAACGCGAATTACTTATCGCAGAAGGTGATGAGTGAGGTATCCGTATCCCGGAGGCGTAGGAGTCCCTCGGCTCGGTCAGCCTTGGCTGCTTACGTGTACTCCGTCGTTTTCAGGATCCATTTTTGAAGTAGTCGAAGAGCACGAAAGGCATTCTGGCAGAAAAGATTTTTTTCTTTTTTCGAGGAAAATTTCGACGCAGAGGGGGTTGCCCCCTTCTAGCCCCCGAGGGAGGGTCGGGGTTTGCCAAGGCAAAGCTGACCCTTCCTTGACGACCAGACTTGGTGTGTGAACGAGGTATACGAGCAACTTGAAAGCATCTTAAGGGTAGAAGCGACGTAGCTGTTGGATGTTCCAAGCGTTGCTGTAGACCTCGCCTTGGCTGTTGGCCAGCTTGTACGTTCCGGGCTTCAGGACCTTGGCGATGACGAACGGCCCTTCCCAGGGAGGCGTGAGTTTGTGCCGCCCTCGGGCGTCTTGTCGCAGCCGAAACACCAGGTCGCCCACCTGGAGGTCTCGGGACCTAACCCCTCGAGCGTGGTAGCGTCGCAGGGACTGCTGGTACCGTGCCGAGCGTAGTAAGGCCACGTCCCGAGCCTCCTCCAGCTGGTCCAGTGAATCTTCTCGGTTGGCTCGGTTGGTTAGGTCGGTGTAGGCCCTCGCCCTCGGGGAACCGTATTCCAAGTCTGTGGGCAAGATGGCCTCGGCCCCATAGGCTAGAAAGAATGGTGTGAAGCCCGTGGCTCGGCTCGGCGTTGTTCTCAGACTCCAGACCATCGAGGGGAGTTCCTTCATCCACCGCTTGCCAAACTTGTTGAGGTCATTGTAGATCCGAGGCTTGAGTCCTTGCAGGATCATACCGTTAGCTCGCTCCACTTGCCCATTCGTCATGGGGTGAGCCACGGCAGCCCAGTCCACCCGGATGTGGTGATCCTCGCAGAAGTCCAGGAACTTTCTGCCGGTGAACTGGGTGCCATTATCGGTGATGATGGAGTTCGGGACCCCAAAGCGATGGATGATGTTGGTGAAGAACGCCACCGCCTGTTCGGACCTGATGCTGTTTAGGGGTCGGACCTCGATCCACTTGGAGAATTTGTCGATGGCGACCAACAGGTGCGTGTAGCCCCCGGGTGCCTTCTGCAAGGGGCCAACAAGGTCCAGACCCCACACAGCAAACAGCCAGGTGATGGGTATGGTCTGCAGAGCCTGAGCGGGCAGGTGGGTCTACCTCGCGTAGAACTGACACCCTTCGCAGGTGCGGACAATTCTAGTAGCGTCGGCCACCGCCGTCGGCCAGTAGAATCCTTGTCGGAAGGCGTTTCCAACGAGGGTTCGAGGTGCTGTGTAACGCCCCGAATTTTGCAGTTGAATTTTTTTCTTTTCTTTACTCGCCAAAATTCGGGCGTTACCTTTTCTTTTTCTTTTTCCCCTCGCTAAACCTTGACCTTTTCCAAAGTTTTAGCGGGATTCGGTTTGGAATTCCCGTGTAAGAAAAACTCTAAAAATACTTTACGTTGTTCGATGCACCATGCCGAACCTTGCATTTCTTTTGATTGCTTTGAAAGTGCAAATGCATTCATGTAGAGAGATCGGATTTCGAAAACCGGGAAATAATCTTTTCCTTCTCTTTCTCTCTCTTTCTCTCTCCTCTTTTTCTCTCTCTCTCCCGCGCCCTGGGCCGACCCCGGCCGGCCCAAGCCCCTGCGCGCGCCCCCCTCTTGGGCCTTGGCAAGGCCCAGCCGCCCCCCCCCCTCTCTCCCTTTTTCCCCAATTCCCCTCTCCCTCCCTCACATTTTCTCCCTCCTCTCTCTAGCGCCGCCGCCCTACCTCCCTGCCCTAGGCCGCCGCCGCCGCCCCTTGCCCGGCCGCCACCCCTCGCCGTCGGCCGCCCCGCCGGTGAGCCCCCTCCCCCTCCCCCTCTCCCTCCTTCCTCCTCCCTCCTTCCTCAGTCGCCCGCCCCTGGCCGCCCGCCCCTGGCCGCCCGTCCCTGGCCGCGCCGCCCGGCCGCCCCCGGCCAGCCCCCGGCCGCCCCCCAGCCGCGCCCGCCTGGCCGCTGGCCAGCCCCGGCCACCCCCCCAGCCGCGCCCTGGCCCGGCCGCGCCTTCGGCCGCTCGCCCGGCCGCGCCTGGCCGCGCGCCCCCTGGCCGCGCCCCCTGCCCAGGGCCGGTTCAGCCGCCCTGGCCGACCGGCTCAGCCGCCCCGGCCCCCAGCTCGGCCGCCCTCCCCCGCGCGCCCGCCCAGCTCGGCCGCCCAGCCCAGGCCCGGTTCAACCGCCCCTAGGGCCGGTTCAACCGCCCCCCCCCTCTGTTTTTTTTATTTTTTTTATTTTATTTTATTTACTTTCTGTGATCATAATTACTTTATTTTAGGTAGGCTGATCATTGTTCATGCTATGGAAAATAGGAAGTTTAATTTAAAATTCCGTTATGCTATTGATTCACGTAGTTAATTGTTTATCTCGTGCAATGTTGATCAACTAGAAATGATTAGGTTCCCATTAGTAAATATATAACAGAATTCTTTTGTTAAGAATCAATTGTAACTAATCATTAGTGCATAAGATTTAACCCCCCCTGCGAGATCTTTCCCGTTTCTTTCTAACCATAACAAATGCGATGTCAAATGTCATACTTGATGCATATTCGCTTCACTTGTTCCCTTGTATGGTGTACTGTTTTTCTGTATTAAATATGTGGATGTATGTATGTTTGCGCTCGCATAGAGAACGATCCGGTCGAAGAGCCCGAGGAATTTGCAGGAGAAGCCCCTGAGCAGCAGTCGGTTGGTGGAGGCAAGTGTCCTTTGACCTATCTTTGTCCTATTCATTCTTTAATTCACCTCCCGCATTACACATTTATACCTAAGGATTGACTAGCTTTTGTTATCCATGTCCTTGTTTACCTACTTGGGTCGGATTATTACTGCTTAGTCTGATGCTATTGCTCAACTCTAATCAATGAACATGATGTGATTATCTATGATACGCTGTTTTCCCTTCTTATTTATGATTATACTTGTGGCATTTAAGGGGACTCGAGCGGTTTCTCGAGTGCCTCTCCGTAAGGACCTGTTCAATGGATGACCGCCCGGGAAAACACAACCATGAGGGTGGAATGGGACGCCCTTAGCTGAATAATTAGAGGAACCGGGGTGTAGACCGCTTAGCCGTTGTGCCGTCAATGGGGCTCGGTGTATGCGGCTCGCTCTGCCAAGGTTGATTTGTCCCTTGGGGAGGAGTGCGGTACATTTAGGAAACCTAACGGGTGGCTACAGCCCCGGGGAATCTTTGTAAAGGCTTCGTAGTGAATCCCTAGCCATTCACCTTGGGAGTGAATAAGGGTCTTGCAAGCCCGGGCTAGAGAGGGAATCACGGCTTGTGGGTAAAGTGCGCAACCTCTGCAGAGTGTTATGAAACTGATATATTAGCCGTGCTCGCGGTTATGAGCGGCCAAGGGAGCTCCAGAGATTAGTGATACTTGATCAGAGATACTTTGGTACAGGTGGCAATGAGATTGATGGTTCTGATTATGATTATGGTATTGGTAAGTGGTATTCTTTCCGTTTGGAAAGGATACATTGGGCTAATAACTTGGGTTAATGTTAAAACCTGGCTTTCTACTAGTAAGTAATAACCTGACTAACTAAAAGCAACTGCTTGACTTATCCCCACATAAAGCTAGTCCACTACAGCCAAACAGGATACTTGCTGAGTATGTTGATGTGTACTCACCCTTGCTCTACACACCAAACCCCCCCCAGGTTGTCAGCATTGCAACCACTGCTCAGGAGAAGATGAAGCTGTGGAAGGAGACTTCCAGGAGTTCCAAGACTACGACGAGTTCTAGGCGTGGGTTAGCGGCAACCCCCAGTCGGCTGCCTGTGAAGGCCGTGTTATCTACGTTTCTTTTCCGCACTTTGATTTATTGTAAGAACTATATGGACGTCTCAGACGTATGATGTAATCGACTATTATTTCCCTTTTAATACTATTTTGAGCACTGTGTGATGATGTCCATGTTATGTAACTGCTGTGTACGTGAATAACTGATCCTGGCACGTACATGGTTCGCATTCGGTTTGCCTTCTAAAAACCGGGTGTGACATAAGTGGTATCAAAGCCGTGCTGACTGTAGGACCGCTAACCTAGAGTAGAATGGTCGTTCTAAGGACTATAGACCTCTGTCCCTGCCTTGACTTTGGTATCCCTTCAAAAGTTGGTCCTACTGACCAAACCTATATTCTACTATATATTATACCTTGCTGAAAATTGTGTTTTATTCTGATCCTTCATTTATTTATGATTCATTACTTGCTGGTCATATTAATTCTGTTCTCACCCTTTTGCTTGCGATGTCTTTTGTAGATGGCTCGTCTTAGACACACTGCACGAAAGTCCGTCATCCCCTTCTTACCCTCCCGCCTTGCTGAGCGTCCGCTTCGCCGTCCCGTGGCCGGACAGTCCAGCCACTTGGAGAGACTGCACCACCGCCTGCATGAGGAGCAGGAACGTCGACGACAGGAGCAGCAGGGCTCTTCCTTCTCGCTCCAGCAGAAGATAGAGTCTGTGAGGAGCTGCTCCCCTGTGCTTCCCCTGGAGGCGCCCCCTGCACCACCACTGGGCGTCCCAGCTTCTGGAGTAGCTGCTGGAGGAGACCCAGACAACGGAGATGGCGACGACAGCTCGAGCCACGACCTCGACCTCTCTAGCCATGAGCCGGAAGGATGGGTTGCTCAACCCATCACTCGCGACGCTGCTCGCGGGTGTCACTTCCACGACGCGCTCGACACCCTGCTACGTCGGGCACTTGACCGGCGTACTTGGTCAATCGAGTATCGCTGTGTGGTCTACCAGCATAGTCGCGGGGTCTACCCGGACCGCTGGGAGGCGACCTGTTTGGTGCGCCGTCCGGAGAACAGTCTCCAGGGCGCGGAGGCTTGCTCAGAGCACTATTCTATCTCTGAGCGGGACTCAGCTGAGGCAGCCATGCAGGATGCTGCACGGCGTGCGCTTTCGCACTACTGCTCGGTTCTCGGTGGGGTAGCTGACGGTCTCGACCTGAAGTATTACCCCCGCCGTCCATCTGGCAGCACAGGAGGCGTGATTGTTTCACCTGCTGGTGAGGACAATCCTAGGTTGAGCAGCACAGTCAACCTAGCCGCCGTGCTAAACACGGAGCTGGACCATGCATTAGACGAGCTGAGTAGGGCTCGTGCTGAGATCGCCCTGCTGCGGGCTGAGCGCGCGGAACGTCGTCACTTGGATGATGGTTCCCCCGCCCCCGTCGGGACTCAGCACCCGTACCGCTCGCCTCGGCGTGGACGCCAGTCTTATGGCAATCCCGACTGCAAGACCAAGATAAATCTAGAACCATAGATCGTTAGAGTTGGATCTTGTAATTAATACAAAATATATACATCGAAGCTTCAGTCTTAGCGTTAGTCTCGGTCTTAGTTAGTCTTAGTTAGACAGGGTAGTTTGCTATATCCTGTGCATTTATGTTTGTCATGATGAACTATGTTTGGTTTGGATCTTTGTAATGATTGTCACCAGAGTGTGGGTATCCCCTGCATTTTGGTTTACCTATTATGTTAATGGAGTTAGTTATATAGTTGGGAAACCTTTATTCTACTTTCCTCTTTATCTGAGAAGCTGTGTGGTCTGTGTTGGAGATCAGTGAAGATGCTCATCTGTTCAGTGCTGTTGAAGAATTCTATACTCTTTTCTTATGCTGCAAGATTTGCCAGATCAGTTCTGATGTGTGGTTGCGTTCTGCAGATGTCAGAGAACAGGCGCAGAGGAGGAAGGCGTGCTCAGCAGGAGCGAGCCGCTCCACAGGATGAGGTGCCCCAGCAGCAGCACCTGCCACCCCCGCCCCCGATGTCGATTGAGCAGATGTTTCTGATGCAGACTCAGGCGGTTCAGGCCATCGATCAGACTCTGGCCGCCATTCAGCAGCAGCAGCAGCAGCAGCAGCAAGCACCACCCCAGCCTCAGATGCCTCAGATGCCTAGAGACAAGCGTGCTGAATTCATGAGAGGTCATCCCCCAACGTTCGCTCACTCTTCTGACCCCATGGATGCTGAAGATTGGCTGCGCACTGTGGAGCGGGAGTTGCATACCGCTCAGTGTGATGACAGGGAGAAAGTCTTGTATGGTCCCCGTCTGTTGAGAGGAGCAGCCCAATCATGGTGGGAGTCTTACCTCGCCACCCATGCCAACCCCGATGCCATCACCTGGGAAGAATTCAGAGGTAGCTTTCGTCAGTACCATGTGCCTGCAGGTCTGATGACAGTGAAGAAGGAGGAGTTCCTGGCCCTTAAGCAAGGGTCATCGTCTGTCAGTGAGTATCGAGACAGGTTTCTGCAGTTGTCCCGCTATGCTCCCGAAGATGTCAACACTGACGCCAAGCGACAGTACCGTTTCTTGAGAGGCTTGGTTGACCCTCTGCAGTATCAACTGATGAATCATACCTTCCCAACATTCCAGCACCTGATTGACAGAGCAATCATGACAGAAAGGAAGCGTAAGGAGATGGAAGATCGTAAGCGCAAGATCAGTGGACCCCAGCCTGGAAGCAGCAGCCGTCCTCGTTTTTCAGGCAATCAACCTCAGCAGTTCAGGCAGAATCAGCGTCCACCTCAGCAGCATCAGCAGCGTCAGCAGTATCAGCAGTTCCAAAGGCAGTATCCTCAGCATCAGTACCAGAATCGTCAGAGCAATCAGTCAGGAGGAGGTCAGTTTCAGAGGCAGAATCAGCAGACACCTCGTCTTCCTGCCCCAGCAAGCCAGCAGAACAATCAGGCAGCACCAGCTCAGGTTGGAAACAGAGCATGTTTCCACTGTGGAGAGCAAGGCCACTGGGTGATGCAATGTCCGAAGAAGGCAGCCCAGCAGCAGTCAGGCCCCAATGCCCCAGCAAAGCAGAATGCGTCTCAGTCTGGAGCAGGCAACCGCCCTCAGCAGCGCTATAATCACGGAAGATTGAACCACTTGGAGGCTGAAGCAGTTCAGGAGACCCCCGGCATGACAGTAGGTATGTTCCCAGTCGACTCCCATATTGCAGAAGTGTTATTTGATACTGGAGCAACGCATTCTTTTATTACTGCATCATGGGTAGAAGCACATAATCTTCCAATTACTGCCATGTCAACCCCCATTCAAATTGACTCAGCTGGTGGTAAAATTCGAGCTGATAGCATATGTTTGGGTGTAAGTGTGGAAATAAGGGGGATAGCGTTTCCCGCTAACCTTATAGTAATGGGTACTCAGGGAATAGATGTCATCCTAGGGATGAATTGGCTAGATAAGTATCAGGCAGTTATCAGTTGTGATAAAAGGACAATCAAGTTGGTGTCCCCACTAGGAGAGGAAGTGGTGACCGAGTTAGTCCCGCCTGAGCCAAAGAAAGGAAGTTGTTATCAGATGGCTGTCGATAGCAGTGAAGCAGACCCAATTGAGAATATCAAGGTTGTGTCTGAATTTCCAGATGTGTTTCCAAAGGATTTACCGGGTATGCCACCAGAGCGGAAAGTTGAGTTTGCCATAGAGCTTCTTCCTAGAACCGCCCCTATCTTTAAGAGAGCTTACAGAATATCTGGACCAGAGTTGGTTGAGCTTAAGAAGCAGATTGATGAGCTGTCAGAGAAAGGTTACATCCGGCCAAGCACCTCGCCTTGGGCCGCCCCTGTCCTGTTTGTGGAGAAGAAAGATGGCACAAAGAGGATGTGTATCGATTATCGAGCTTTGAATGAAGTCACGATCAAGAATAAGTACCCTTTGCCCAGAATAGAAGATCTGTTTGACCAGTTGAGAGGAGCCAGTGTGTTCTCCAAGATCGATCTGAGGTCAGGTTATCATCAGCTCAGGATCCGACCTTCGGACATTCCGAAGACGGCATTCATTACCAAGTATGGGTTATATGAGTTCACAGTGATGTCTTTTGGTTTGACAAATGCACCAGCGTTCTTTATGAACTTGATGAACAGTGTATTCATGGATTATCTCGATAAGTTTGTGGTGGTATTCATTGATGACATTCTGGTTTATTCTCAAAGTGAAGAAGAACATGCAGATCATTTGAGGATGGTATTGCAGAGATTGCGAGAGCACCAGTTGTATGCAAAGTTGAGCAAGTGTGAGTTCTGGATCAGTGAAGTCCTGTTCTTGGGTCACATAATCAACAAAGAAGGATTGGCTGTGGATCCGAAGAAAGTGGCAGACATTCTGAACTGGAAAGCGCCAACGGATGCTCGAGGAATCAAGAGCTTCATTGGAATGGCCGGATATTATCGGCGATTCATTGAAGGGTTTTCGAAGATTGCGAAACCAATGACAGCGTTGCTAGGCAACAAGGTTGAGTTCAAGTGGACCCAGAAATGTCAAGAGGCCTTTGAAGCGCTGAAAGAGAAGTTGACGACAGCGCCTGTCCTAGTCTTGCCTGATGTGCACAGGCCCTTCTCTGTGTATTGTGATGCTTGTTACACAGGTTTGGGATGCGTGTTGATGCAAGAGGGAAGAGTTGTGGCTTACTCGTCCCGACAATTGAAGGTTCATGAGAAGAATTACCCAATCCATGACCTAGAGTTGGCAGCAGTGGTTCACGCACTGAAGACATGGAGGCACTATCTGTATGGACAGAAATGCGGTGTTTACACAGACCACAAGAGTCTGAAGTACATATTCACTCAGTCAGAATTGAACATGAGGCAGCGAAGATGGTTAGAGTTGATCAAAGACTATGAGTTGGAGATCCATTACCATCCAGGCAAAGCAAACGTAGTGGCAGATGCTTTGAGCAGGAAGAGTCAAGTCAATCTGATGGTCGCTCGTCCGATGCCTTATGAGTTGGCCAAGGAGTTCGACAGGTTGAGTCTCGGATTTCTGAACAATTCGCGAGGAGTCACAGTTGAATTGGAACCTACCTTAGAGCGCGAAATCAAAGAAGCGCAGAAGAATGATGAGAAGATCAGTGAGATTCGGCGACTGATTCTAGATGGCAGAGGCAAAGATTTTCGAGAAGATGCAGAAGGCGTGATATGGTTCAAAGACCGCTTGTGTGTTCCCAATGTCCAGTCTATTCGGGAGTTGATTCTCAAGGAAGCTCATGAGACAGCCTATTCGATTCACCCTGGCAGTGAGAAGATGTATCAGGATCTGAAGAAGAAATTCTGGTGGTACAGAATGAAGAGGGAAATCGCAGAGCATGTGGCTATGTGCGATAGTTGTCGAAGAATTAAGGCAGAACACCAGAGACCTGCTGGATTGTTGCAACCGTTGCAGATCCCTCAGTGGAAATGGGATGAAATCGGTATGGATTTCATAGTCGGATTGCCTCGCACTCGAGCCGGCTACGATTCCATTTGGGTAGTGGTGGACCGTTTGACCAAGTCAGCCCACTTCATACCTGTCAAGACCACCTACAACAGTGCAGTATTGGCAGAGTTGTATATGTCTCGGATCGTTTGTCTTCATGGTGTGCCAAAGAAGATAGTGTCAGACAGAGGAACGCAGTTCACCTCTCATTTCTGGCAGCAGTTGCATGAAGCCTTGGGCACGCATCTGAATTTCAGTTCAGCTTATCACCCGCAGACAGATGGCCAGACCAAAAGAACCAATCAAATTCTTGAAGACATGTTGAGAGCCTGTGCGTTGCAAGATTAGTCCGGATGGGATAAGCGATTGCCCTATGCAGAGTTTTCCTATAACAACAGTTACCAGGCCAGTTTGAAGATGTCACCATTTCAAGCGCTCTATGGAAGGAGTTGCAGAACTCCGTTGCAATGGGATCAGCCTGGAGAGAAGCAAGTGTTTGGGCCAGACATTTTGCTTGAAGCTGAAGAGAACATCAAGATGGTTCGAGAGAATCTGAAGATAGCGCAATCAAGGCAGCGAAGCTATGCAGACACAAGAAGAAGAGAGCTGAGTTTTGAAGTCGGAGACTTTGTCTATTTGAAAGTGTCACCGATCAGAGGAGTCAGGAGGTTCGGAATCAAAGGCAAGCTAGCACCTCGCTACATTGGTCCGTATCAGATCCTCGCAAAGCGTGGAGAAGTGGCCTATCAGCTCAGTCTGCCAGAGAATTTGTCAGCTGTGCATGATGTCTTTCATGTGTCTCAGTTGAAGAAGTGTTTGCGTGTGCCAGAAGAGCAGTTGCCAGTGGAAGGTCTTGAAGTCCAGGAGGACTTGACCTATGTTGAGAAGCCAGCTCAGATCCTTGAGATTGCAGATAGAGTCACCCGAAGGAAGACCATCAGAATGTGCAAAGTCAGATGGAGTCACCACTCTGAGGAAGAAGCAACCTGGGAGCGTGAAGATGATTTGATGGCCAAGTACCCAGAGCTCTTTGCTAGCCAGCCCTGAATCTCGAGGGCGAGATTCTTTTAAGGGGGATAGGTTTGTAACGCCCCGAATTTTGCAGTTGAATTTTTTTCTTTTCTTTACTCGCCAAAATTCGGGCGTTACCTTTTCTTTTTCTTTTTCCCCTCGCTAAACCTTGACCTTTTCCAAAGTTTTAGCGGGATTCGGTTTGGAATTCCCGTGTAAGAAAAACTCTAAAAATACTTTACGTTGTTCGATGCACCATGCCGAACCTTGCATTTCTTTTGATTGCTTTGAAAGTGCAAATGCATTCATGTAGAGAGATCGGATTTCGAAAACCGGGAAATAATCTTTTCCTTCTCTTTCTCTCTCTTTCTCTCTCCTCTTTTTCTCTCTCTCCCGCACCCTGGGCCGACCCCGGCCGGCCCAAGCCCCTGCGCGCGCCCCCCTCTTGGGCCTTGGCAAGGCCCAGCCGCCCCCCCCCCTCTCTCCCTTTTTCCCCAATTCCCCTCTCCCTCCCTCTCATTTTCTCCCTCCTTTCTCTAGCGCCGCCGCCCTACCTCCCTGCCCTAGGCCGCCGCCGCCGCCCCTTGCCCGGCCGCCACCCCTCGCCGTCGGCCGCCCCGCCGGTGAGCCCCCACCCCCTCCCCCTCTCCCTCCTTCCTCCTCCCTCCTTCCTCAGCCGCCCGCCCCTGGCCGCCCGCCCCTGGCCGCCCGTCCCTGGCCGCGCCGCCCGGCCGCCCCCGGCCAGCCCCCGGCCGCCCCCCAGCCGCGCCCGCCTGGCCGCTGGCCAGCCCCGGCCGCCCCCCCAGCCGCGCCCTGGCCCGGCCGCGCCCTGCCCCGGCCGCGCCTTCGGCCGCTCGCCCGGCCGCGCCTGGCCGCGCGCCCCCTGCCCAGGGCCGGTTCAGCCGCCCTGGCCGACCGGCTCAGCCGCCCCGGCCCCCAGCTCGGCCGCCCTCCCCCGCGCGCCCGCCCAGCTCGGCCGCCCAGCCCAGGGCCGGTTCAACCGCCCCCCCTCTGTTTTTTTTATTTTTTTTATTTTATTTTATTTACTTTCTGTGATCATAATTACTTTATTTTAGGTAGGCTGATCATTGTTCATGCTATGGAAAATATGAAGTTTAATTTAAAATTCCGTTATGCTATTGATTCACGTAGTTAATTGTTTATCTCGTGCAATGTTGATCAACTAGAAATGATTAGGTTCCCATTAGTAAATATATAACAGAATTCTTTTGTTAAGAATCAATTGTAACTAATCATTAGTGCATAAGATTTAACCCCCCCCCCCCCTGCGAGATCTTTCCCGTTTCTTTCTAACCATAACAAATGCGATGTCAAATGTCATACTTGATGCATATTCGCTTCACTTGTTTCCTTGTATGGTGTACTGTTTTTCTGTATTAAATATGTGGATGTATGTATGTTTGCGCTCGCATAGAGAACGATCCGGTCGAAGAGCCCGAGGAATTTGCAGGAGAAGCCCCTGAGCAGCAGTCGGTTGGTGGAGGCAAGTGTCCTTTGACCTATCTTTGTCCTATTCATTCTTTAATTCACCTCCCGCATTACACATTTATACCTAAGGATTGACTAGCTTTTGTTATCCATGTCCTTGTTTACCTACTTGGGTCGGATTATTACTGCTTAGTCTGATGCTATTGCTCAACTCTAATCAATGAACATGATGTGATTATCTATGATACGCTGTTTTCCCTTCTTATTTATGATTATACTTGTGGCATTTAAGGGGACTCGAGCGGTTTCTCGAGTGCCTCTCCGTAAGGACCTGTTCAATGGATGACCGCCCGGGAAAACAGTGCAACCATGAGGGTGGAATGGGACGCCCTTAGCTGAATAATTAGAGGAACCGGGGTGTAGACCGCTTAGCCGTTGTGCCGTCAATGGGGCTCGGTGTATGCGGCTCGCTCTGCCAAGGTTGATTTGTCCCTTGGGGAGGAGTGCGGTACATTTAGGAAACCTAACGGGTGGCTACAGCCCCGGGGAATCTTTGTAAAGGCTTCGTAGTGAATCCCTAGCCATTCACCTTGGGAGTGAATAAGGGTCTTGCAAGCCCGGGCTAGAGAGGGAATCACGGCTTGTGGGTAAAGTGCGCAACCTCTGCAGAGTGTTATGAAACTGATATATTAGCCGTGCTCGCGGTTATGAGCGGCCAAGGGAGCTCCAGAGATTAGTGATACTTGATCAGAGATACTTTGGTACAGGTGGCAATGAGATTGATGGTTCTGATTATGATTATGGTATTGGTAAGTGGTATTCTTTCCGTTTGGAAAGGATACATTGGGCTAATAACTTGGGTTAATGTTAAAACCTAGCTTTCTACTAGTAAGTAATAACCTGACTAACTAAAAGCAACTGCTTGACTTATCCCCACATAAAGCTAGTCCACTACAGCCAAACAGGATACTTGCTGAGTATGTTGATGTGTACTCACCCTTGCTCTACACACCAACCCCCCCCCCCCAGGTTGTCAGCATTGCAACCACTGCTCAGGAGAAGATGAAGCTGTGGAAGGAGACTTCCAGGAGTTCCAAGACTACGACGAGTTCTAGGCGTGGGTTAGCGGCAACCCCCAGTCGGCTGCCTGTGAAGGCCGTGTTATCTACGTTTCTTTTCCGCACTTTGATTTATTGTAAGAACTATATGGACGTCTCAGACGTATGATGTAATCGACTATTATTTCCCTTTTAATACTATTTTGAGCACTGTGTGATGATGTCCATGTTATGTAACTGCTGTGTACGTGAATAACTGATCCTGGCACGTACATGGTTCGCATTCGGTTTGCCTTCTAAAAACCGGGTGTGACATGCTGCGTGATGGTCGCAAGCCTTCGAGTGTATCTCTTGCAAGAGCTCCTGGCCTTCGGCGATGGAAATGCATCGCTGGAGGATGCCTGAGGGGCTGCGGTGGTAGAGCTCCTTCCCATCTCCCAGCAAAACGAAAGACTTGGCGCGCCGCGCCAACCGCCGAGCTTCGGCTTGGTCAAGGGGCAGCTCTCCTCAGTGGAGATATTGCAGGTACAGGGTCTGCCAGCTTTGATTAGGCGTGACCTCGCTCTGTTCCCCCTCGACGCGCAGTGCCTCACCCTCGGGGGCCGAGGGTACCTCGGGCTGAGCCGAGGGTACCTCGGACCGGGCCGAGGGTATCTTGGACTGAGCCGAGGATACCTCGGGCTCAGCCGAAGGTGCCTCAGGCGGAGCCGAAGGTGCCTCGGGCTCGGGCGTGTCCTCGGTCTTGATGGAGGGTTGATGCAGGTCTCGGGAGAATACGTCTGGGGGAACTGTTGTTCGTCACGAGGCTATTTTAGCCAGCTCGTCCGCAGTCTCGTTGTAGCGTCGGGCGATGTGGTTGAGCTCGAGCCCGTAGGACTTGTCTTCCAAGCGCCGAACCTCATCGTAGTAGGCTTCCATCTTCGGGTCGCGGCAGTGGGAGTTCTTCATGACTTGGTCGATGACGAGCTGCGAGTCACCACGAGCGTCGAGGCGTTGGACCCCTAGCTCGATGGCGATTCGCAACCCGTTTACCAGAGCCTCGTACTCTGCCACATTGTTGGACGCCGGGAAGTGGAGGCGTAGCACGTAGCGCAAGTGCTTTCCGAGGGGCGAGACGAAGAGGAGGCCTGCGCCGGCCCCCGTCTTCATCAGCGACCCATCGAAAAATATGGTCCAGAGCTCTGGTTGGATCGGAGTCGTCGGGAGCTGGGTGTCGGCCCATTCAGCCACGAAGTCCGCCAAGACCTGGGACTTGACGGCCTTCCGAGGGGCGAACGAGATCGTCTCGCCCATGATCTCCACCGCCCACTTCGCAATCCTACCTGAGGCCTCTCGGGACTGGATGATCTCTCCCAGGGGGAAGGATGACACCACAGTCACCGGATGAGACTCGAAGTAGTGTTGCAACTTCCGCCGTGTCAGGATCACCGCGTACAGCAGTTTCTGGATTTGTGGGTAGCGGATCTTGGTCTCGGACAGTACCTCACTGATGAAGTAGACTGGCCTTTGGACGGGCAATGCATGCCCTTCTTCTCGTCTCTCAACCACGATCGTGGTGCTAACCACCTGGGTGGTTGCGGCGACGTAGATCAAGAGGGCTTCTCCGGCCGCGGGGGCACCAAGATGGGCGCGTTCGTGAGGAGCGCCTTCAGGTTCCCGAGGTCTTCCTCGGCCTCGGGAGTCCAAGCGAAGCACTCAGCTTTTTCTTAAGAGGCGGTACAGAGGCAGACCTCTTTCGCCGAGGCGGGAGATGAAGCGGCTCAGAGCCGCGAGACATCCCGTGACCCTCTGTACGCCTTTCAAGTCCTTGATTGGCCCCATGCTGGTGATGGCTGCAATCTTCTCTGGGTTGGCTTCGATGCCCCGCTCGGAGACGATGAACCCCAAGAGCATGCCTCGGGGGACCCCGAAGACACACTTTTCGGGATTAAGCTTCACGCCTTTCGCCTTGAGACATCGGAACGTCGCTTCAAGGTCGGAAAGGAGGTCGGAGGCCTTCCTCGTCTTGACTACGATGTCATCGACGTAGGCCTCGACCGTTCGGCTGATGTGTTCGCCAAACACATGGTTCATGCATCGCTGGTATGTTGCCCCCGCATTCTTCAAACCAAACGGCATTGTAACATAGCAGTACATGCCGAAGGGTGTGATGAATGAAGTCGCGAGCTGGTCGGACTCTTTCATCCTGATCTGATGATACCCTGAGTAGGCATCGAGGAAAGACAGGGTTTCGCACCCAGCAGTGGAATCCACGATCTGATCGATGCGAGGCAGAGGGTAGGGAACCTTTGGACATGCTTTGTTTAGACCAGTGTAGTCTACACACATCCGCCATTTCCCCCCTTTCTTTCTCACAAGCACAGGGTTGGCAAGCCATTCGGGATGGAATACCTCTTTGATGAACCCTGCCGCCATTAGCTTGTGGATCTCCTCGCCTATGGCTCTGTGCTTTTCTTCGTCGAATCGGCGCAGAGGTTGCTTCACGGGTCGGGCCCCGGCTCGAATATCCAGAGAGTGCTCGGTGACTTCCCTCGGTATGCCGGGCATGTTCGAGGGACTCCACGTGAAAACATCGGCGTTTGCACGGAGAAAGTTGACGAGCACTGCTTCCTATTTGGGGTCGAGCTCAGAGCCGATCCAGATCTGCTTGGAGGCGTCGTTGCAGGGGTCGAGAGGGACGGACTTGACCGTCTCCGCTGGTTCGAAGTTGCCGGCGTGGCGCTTCACGTTGGGCGCCTCCCTAGAGAGGCTCTCCAGGTCAGCGATGAGGGCCTCGGATTCGGCGAGGGCCTCGGCGTACTCCACGCACTCCACATCGCATTCGTATGCGTGTCGGTACGTGGGCCCGACGGTGATGACCCTGTTGGGGCCCGGCATCTTGAGCTTGAGGTAGGTGTAGTTGGGGACGGCCATGAACTTGGCGTAGCATGGCCTCCCCAGCACTGCGTGGTAGGTTCCTCGAAACCCGACCACTTCGAACGTGAGGGTCTCCTTTCGAAAGTTGGAGGGCGTCCCGAAGCAGACGGGTAGGTCGAGTTGTCCGAGGGGTTGAACGCGCTTCCCGGGGTCGATCCCGTGGAAAGGCACAACGCCCATCCGGACCGAGGAGAGATCGATCCGCAGGAGCCCGAGGGTCTCGGCGTAGATGATGTTGAGGCCGCTGCCTCCGTCCATGAGGACCTTAGTGAGCCTGACGTTGTCGATGATGGGGTCGACAACGAGTGGGTATCTCCCCGGGCTCGGCACGTAGTCTGGATGGTCGGCCCGGTCGAAGGTGATGGGCTTGTCGGACCAGTCTAGGTAGACTGGCGCCGCCACCTTTACCGAGCGGACCTCCCGACGCTCTTGCTTGCGGTGCCGAGCCGAGGCGTTCGCCACTTGCCCGCCATAGATCATGAAGCAGTCGCGGACCTCGGGGAACCCTCCTGCCTTGTGATCTTCCTCCTTCGCGTCGTCGAGGGCCTTGCCACCCTCCGCGGGTGGCCCGACCTTGTGGAAGTGTCATCGAAGCATGGCACACTCCTCAAGGGTGATGCTTGACGGGCCCCTGATGATAGGGGCACAGCTCCTTGAGCATCTTGTCGAAGAGGTTGGCACCTCCGGGAGGCTTCCGAGGGTTCTTGTACTCGGCGGCGGCGACAAGGTCCGTGTCGGCGGCGTCGCGGTTCGCTTGCGACTTCTTCTTGCCCTTCTTCTTGGCGTCGCGCTGAGTTGACGCCTCGAGAGCATCTTCCAGTGGGCGGCCCTGGGGCTGCTTGTCCTTCCGGAAAATGGCCTCACCGCCTCCTGGCCAGAGGCGAACTTGGTGGCGATGTCCATCAGCTTGCTCGCCCTGGTGGGGGTCTTGCGACCCAGCTTGCTCACCACATCGCGGCAGGTGGTGCCGGCGAGGAACGCGCTGATGACATCTGAATCGGTGACGTTGGGCAGCTCTATGTGCTGCTTCGAGAATCGCCGGATGTAATCCTGGAGAGGCTCTCCCGGCTGCTGGCGGCAGCTTCGGAGATCCCAATAGTTCCCAGGGCGCACGTACGTGCCCTGGAAATTGCTGGCGAAGGCTTGGACCAGGTCGTCCCAGTTGGAGATCTGCCCCGGGGGCAGGTGCTCCAGCCAGGCTCGAGCGGTGTCGGAGAGGAACAGGGGGAGGTTGCGGATGATGAGGTTGTCATCGTCCGTTCCACCCAGTTGGCAGGCCAGCCGATAGTTCGTGAGCCACAGTTCCGGTCTCGTCTCCCCCGAGTACTTTGTGATAGTAGTCGGGGTTCGGAACCGGGTAAGGAACAGTGCCCGTCGTATGGCGTGGCTGAAAGCCTGCGGACCGGGTGGTTCGGGCGAAGGACTCCGATCCTCCCCGCTGTCGTAGCGTCCCCCACGCCTGGGGTGGTAGCCTCGGCGCGCCCTGTCGTCGAGGTGGGTCCGACGGCTGTGATGATGGCGCTCGTTGCCGAGGCGACCCGGGACTGCAGGCGCTGTGTTGCGCGTGCGCCCGGAGTGGGCCGAGGCTTCCCGCATGAATCGGGAAGTCGCGGCGCGATGTTCCGAGGGGAACCCCTGCCTTCGGGAGGCAGAGCTTTCGGCCCGTCGGACCGCGGCGTCCTCCAGGAGATTCTTGAGCTCTCCCTGGATGCGCCGCCCCTCGGTGGTTGATGGCTCCGGCATCGCGCGGAGGAGTATTGCCGCTGCAGCCAGGTTCTGGCCGACTCTGCTGGAATCCGGCGGTGGCCTTACCCTAACGTCGTCGGCGATGCGGTGCTGGATGTCCTGGGGGAGACGACGCGCTTCTCCGACCGGGGGTTGGACCGCCCATCCCTGCCCGATGTTCCGGCGGATCGGCACAAGCGTTCCTGCTCCCTCGTCGAGCCTGGCCTGCATCTCGCGGATTTGCTCGAGCTGTGGGTCAGGACCCCCCGCCGGGACGGGGACCACAGCTAGCTCCCGAAGGATGTCAACGTGAGGCACGGGCCTAGGGGGATCACCATTTTCTGGCATACCAAGATGGTTGCCTTCGCCGAGACCCCCTAGATCGACGTGGAAACATTCACGACTTGGGCCGCAGTCCTTGTTGTCGAGGCCGCGGCTGCCGTCGAAACAGTCGGAAAGGCAGTAGTCACATGCGGTCATGAAGTCTCGCACGACACTGGGGTTACCAAGTCTGGAGAAATCCCAACAGAGGTCGGGCTCGCCATCTTCCTCGGACCCCGAGGGCTCGTAGGTCGAGTTGGTCGTCAGTTGGTCCCAGGGTGACCGCACACGATACCCCAGAGGGTTTGGACTCGCCTCTAAGAGAGTGCTCACCGAAGCGGAGTCGCTTGGTGGGTCGAGGCCGAATCCAAAAGACGCGAGATGGGAATCGGTCGGTACCTTTCGGTCGACGGTCGGTGACGAGGTCGCGTCTGGGACTGACTGCACCGTTGTCTCAGGTACGAGGGTGACGCCCAGCAAGTCCTTCGCGAGCGTGCTGACGTCGTGCGTTTGCTTGAGATTGGCGTGTTGCGGGGAGGCGGCGCTTGTCTTCGTCTCAGACGCGAGATCGATGCCCGACGCGCCCTTCGTTGGAGCGCCGGCGCCGTCGACTCGCTCGACAGCCAACGAGGTGCCGCTTCCCGCTTGGCCTTGGTTGCCCCGCCTCCTCCTCCGTCGGCGGGGGAGGGGACGGGACAAGCCCGAATGTCGTCCTTCCACCATGTGGGGAAGGCGTCGTCGATTCCTCCACCGGCGAGCGGGTTGTCGACTGCCATTGTCGCTGTCGCGCGGCGGGGGAAGGAGTATCATGTCGTAGCTGCCGTCGAGGGACATGAACTCAAGATTCCCGAAACGGAGCACCGTCCCGGGCTGGAAAGGTTGCTGGAGACTGCCCATCTGGAGCTTGACGGGAAGCTGTTCGTCAACACGCAGCAGGCCCCTACCAGGCGCGCCAACTGTCGGTGTTTCGAAACCCGGGGGGTCCCTGGACCGACGAGTGAATCGTCATCGCGTGCCCCAGCCCAGATGGGTCGACGCGAGGCGGAACGCGAAGGGGGGAAAGGAAGCAGCCGGAGGGAGGTAGGTGTGAGAGAGCGGATCCCGCGGCCTTCGTGTTAGCCCCGCGCCTGAGTCGGGTGCGCTTGCAGTAGGGGGATACAAGCGTCCACGCGGGAGTGGGAGCGAGCGGCCTTGCGCGAGCGCCGTCCCGTCCTTCCCCGCGCGGGCCAACCCTCTGTAAGAGGGCCCTGGTCCTCCCTTTTATAGGCGTAAGGAGAGGATCCAGGTGTACAATGGGGAGTGTAGCAATGTGCAAACGTGTCTAGCGGTGGGGAGCTAGCGCCCTAAGTACATGCCATCGTGGCAGCCGGAGAGGTCTTGGCGCCCAGTTCGCGTGGTGTCGTGTCCGTCGGAGGAGCGCTGGAGCCTGGCGGAAGGACAGCTGTCGGGGCTGTCGAGTCCTTGCTGACGTCCTCTTGCTTCCGTAAGGGGGCCGAGAGCCGTCGTCGTCACAGAGCGTGCGGGGCGCCATCATTGCCTATCTGGCGGAGCGAGCCAGATGGGACGCCGGTCTTGTTCCCCGTAGCCTGAGTCAGCTCGGGGTAGGGTAATGATGGCGCCTCCTGTCGACGTGGTCGGTCCGTGCCCTAGGTTGGGCGATGTGGAGGCTCCTCCGAGGTCGAGGTCGAGTCTGTCTTCTGTGGCTGTGGTTGAGTTCGAGCCCCTGGGTCGGGCGAGGCAGAGACCGTCGGCTGAGGCCAGGGCCGAGTCCGAGCCCTGGGGTCGGGCGAAGCGGAGTCCGTCGTCTCCTGGGGCTGAGCCCAAGTCCGAGCCCTGGGTCGGGCGGAGCGGAGTTCGTCGTCTTCTGGGGCTGAGCCCAAGTCCGAGCCCTGGGTCAGGCGGAGCGGAGTTCGTCGTCTTCCGGGGTTGAGCCCATGTCCGAGCTCTAGGGTTGGGTGAGGCGGAGTTCGTCGTCTTCTAGGGTTGAGCCCATGTCCGAGCCCTGGGTCAGGCGGAGCGGAGTTCGCCGTCTTCCGGGGCTGAGCCCGAGTCCGAGCCCTGGGTCGGGCGGAGCGGAGTTCGTCGTCTTCCGGGGCCGAGCCCATGTTCGAGCCCTGGGTCGGGCGGAGCGGAGTTCGCCGTCTTCCGGGGCTGAGCCCAAGTCCGAGCCCTGGGTCGGGCGGAGCGGAGTTTGCCGTCTTCTGGGGCTGAGCCCGAGTCCGAGCCCTGGGTCGAGCGGGGCGGAGTTTCCTATGACGCCCGAGGCCGGCCTTGGCTGCTGTCAGCCTCACTCTGTCGGGTGGCTCAGCAGTCGGAGCGGCGCAGGTGGCGCTGTCCTCTTGTCAGACCGGTTAGTAGAGCGGCGAAGTGACTGCGGTCACTTCGGCTCTGTCGACTAGAGGGCGTGCGTCAGGATAAAGGTGTCAGGCCACCTTTGCATTAAATGCCCCTGCGATTTGGTCGGTCGGTGTGGCGATGTGGCCAAGGTTGCTTCTCGGTGAAGACTGGGCCTCGGGCGAGCCGATAGTGTGCCCGTTGCTGGAGGGGGGGTCCTCGGGCGAGACGTAGGTTCTCCGGGGTCGGCTTCCCTTGTCCGAGGCTAGGCTCGGGCGAGGCACGATCATGTCCCTTGAATGGACCGATCCTTGACTTAATCGCACCCATCAGGACTTTGCAGCTTTGTGCTGATGGGGGTTACCAGCTGAGATTTAGGGGTCTTGAGGGTACCCCTAATTATGGTCCCCAACAGTAGGTGTCACTATCTTTAGAAGAAGTGATGATTCAATAGCATCTAAGGGAGTGTTAGAGGGTCAGCTATACTTGGTAAATTTTGATAGAGCTGAACTTGACACTTGCTTAATTGCTAAGACTAACATGGGTTGGCTCTGGCACCGCCGACTAGCTCATGTTGGAATGAAGAATCTTCATAAGCTTCTAAAGGGAGAGCACATTTTAGGACTAACAAATGTTCATTTTGAGAAAGACAGGATTTGTAGCGCATGCCAAGCCGGGAAGCAAGTTGGCACTCATCATCCACACAAAAACATCATGACAAGTGACAGGCCACTGGAGCTCCTACACATGGATTTATTCGGCCCGATCGCTTACATAAGCATCGGCGGGAGTAAGTACTGTCTAGTTATTGTGGATGATTATTCTCGCTTCACTTGGGTATTCTTTTTGTAGGAAAAATCTCATACCCAGGAGACCTTAAAGGGATTCTTGAGACGGGCTCAAAATGAGTTCGGCTTAAGGATCAAGAAAATTAGAAGCGACAACGGGACGGAGTTCAAGAACTCTCAAATTGAAAGCTTCCTTGAGGAGAAGGGCATCAAGCATGAGTTCTCTTCTCCCTACACCCCACAACAAAATGGTGTAGTGGAGAGGAAGAATCGAACTCTATTGGACATGGCAAGAACCATGCTTGATGAGTACAAGACGCCGGATCGGTTTTAGGCCGAGGCGGTCAACACCGCCTGCTACGCCATCAACCGGTTATATCTACACCGAATCCTCAAGAAGACATCCTATGAACTCCTAACCGGTAAAAAGCCCAATATTTCATATTTTAGAGTTTTTGGTAGCAAATGCTTTATTCTTGTTAAAAGAGGTAGAAAATCTAAATTTGCTCCTAAAACTGAAGAAGGCTTTTTACTAGGATATGACTCAAACACAAGGGCATATAGAGTCTTTAACAAGTCCTCAGGACTAGTTGAAGTTTCTTGTGACGTTGTGTTTGATGAGACTAACGGCTCTCAAGTAGAGCAAGTTGATCTTGATGAGATAGGCGAAGAACAGGCTCCGTGCATCGCGCTAAGGAACATGTCCATTGGGGATGTGTGCCCTAAGGAATCCGAAGAGCCTCCACATGCATAAGATCAACCATCCTCCTCCACACAAGCATCTCCACCAACCCAAAATGAGGACGAGGCTCAAGTTGATGAAGGAGAAGATCAAAGAGATGAGCCACATCAAGATGACGGCAATGATCAAGGGGGAGATGCAAACGATCAAGACAAGGAGGATGAAGAACCAAGGCCGCCACACCCAAGAGTCCACCAAGCAATACAACGAGATCACCCCGTCGACACCATCCTCGGCGACATTCATAAGGGTGTAACTACTCGATCTCGTGTTGCACATTTTTGTGAACATTACTCTTTTGTTTCCTCTATTGAGCCACACAGGGTAGAGGAAGCACTCCAAGATTCGAATTGGGTGATGGCGATGCAAGAGGAGCTCAACAACTTCACGAGGAACGAGGTATGGCATTTAGTTCCACGTCCTAACCAAAATGTTGTAGGAACCAAGTGGGTCTTCCGCAACAAGCAAGATGAGCATGGTGTGGTGACAAGGAACAAAGCTCGACTTGTGGCCAAGGGATACTCTCAAGTCGAAGGTTTGGATTTTGGTGAAACCTATGCACCCGTAGCTAGGCTTGAGTCAATTCGCATATTATTAGCCTATGCTACTTACCATGGCTTCAAGCTTTATCAAATGGACGTGAAGAGTGCCTTCCTCAATGGACCAATCAAGGAAGAGGTCTATGTTGAGCAACCTCCCGGCTTTGAAGACAGTGAGTATCCTAACCATGTTTTTAGGCTCTCTAAGGCGCTTTATGGGCTCAAACAAGCCCCAAGAGCATGGTATGAATGCCTAAGAGATTTCCTTATAGCTAATGGCTTCAAAGTCGGCAAGGCCGATCCTACTTTATTCACTAAAACTCTTGACAATGATTTGTTTGTATGCCAAATTTATGTTGATGATATCATATTTGGGTCTACTAACGAATCTACATGTGAAGAATTTAGTAGGATCATGACACAGAAATTCGAGATGTCAATGATGGGGGAGTTGAAGTATTTCTTAGGATTTCAAGTAAAGTAACTCCAAGAGGGCACCTTCATTAGCCAAACGAAGTATACTCAAGACATTCTAACCAAGTTTGGAATGAAGGATGCCAAGCCCATCAAGACTCCCATGGGAACCAATGGGCATCTCGACCTCGACACGGGAGGTAAATCTGTCGATCAAAAGGTATACCGGTCGATGATAGGTTCATTACTCTATTTATGTGCATCTCGACCGGACATTATGCTTTCCGTATGCATGTGTGCAAGATTCCAAGCCGACCCTAACGAATCACACCTTACGGCCGTAAAACAAATCTTGAGATATTTGGCTTATACTCCTAAGTTTGGGCTTTGGTACCCTCGGGGATCCACATTTGATTTGATTGGTTATTCGAATGCCGATTGGGCAGGGTGTAAGATTAATAGAAAGAGCACATCGGGGACTTGCCGGTTCTTGGGAAGATCCTTGGTGTCTTGGGCTTCAAAGAAGCAAAATTCGGTCGCTCTTTCTACCGCCAAAGCCGAGTATATTGCCGCGGGCCATTGTTGCGCGCAATTGCTTTGGATGAGGCAAACCCTGCGGGACTATGGTTACAAATTAACCAAAGTTCCTCTTCTATGTGATAATGAGAGTGCAATCCGCATGGCGAATAATCCCGTTGAGCATAGCCGCACTAAACACATAGCCATTCGGTATCATTTTCTTAGGGATCACCAACAAAAGGGGGATATCGAGATTGCATACATTAACACTAAAGATCAATTAGCCGATATCTTTACCAAGCCACTAGATGAACAAACTTTTACCAAACTTAGGCATGAGCTCAATATTCTTGATTCTAGGAATTTCTTTTGCTAAACTTGCACACATAGCTCATAAGTATACCTTTGATCATGTCTCTTTTATATATGCTATGACTAATGTGTTTTCAAGTGTATTTCAACCCAAGTCATAGGTATATTGAAAGGGAATTGGAGTCTTCGGCGAAGACAAGGCTTCCACTCCACTCTATCACTCATCCTTCGCCGTCGCTCCAAGCAATTCATCGTCTTTGGTATAACCTTCACTCATATGCTTTATTTGCCAAAGAGGAGATAGTAGTTAGACAAGGGCTTATATCTCACTCAAAGTATCTGTTTTTGGCGATTCATGCCAAAGGGGAGAAAGTATGAGCCCAAAGCAAAAGGACCGCACCACCACCCTAATTTTAAAATGATTTTCAATTGATAAATTTTAAATTAGTATCTCTTTGTGTTCTAAAGGGGGAGAAAGTAGTACCTTCAAAATTGATATCTTAAAACCCTCTTGAACACTAAGAGGAGAATTTATTTGAGGGGGAGTTTTGTTTAGTCAAAGGAAAAGCATTTGAAACAAGGGGACAAAATTTCAAATCTTAAAAATGCTTCGCAAAATCTTATTCATTTACCTTTGACTATTTGCAAAAGGACTTTGGAAAGAATTTACAAAAGAATTTGCAAAAACAAAACTTGTGGTGCAAGCGTGGTCCAAAATGTTAAAAATAAAGAAACAATCCATGCATATCTAGTAAGTGATATTAATTGGCTCAAATTCTAAGTAACCTTTGCACGTACATTTTGTAAACTAGTTCAATTATGCACTTTTATACTTGCTTTGGTTTGTGTTGGCATCAATCACCAAAAAGGGGGAGATTGAAAGGGAATTAGGTTTACACCTATTTCCTAAACTAATTTTGGTGGTTGAATTGCCCAACACAAATAATTGGACTAACTAGTTTGCCCAAGTCTATAAGTTATACAGGTACCAAAGGTTCACAATAAGCCAATAAAAAGACCAAGAAAAGGGTTCAACAAAAAGAGCAAAGGGACAACCGAAGGCACCCTGGTCTAGGGCACCGGACTGTCCGGTGCGCCACCGGACATGTCCGGTGCACCAGGATTCTCCACGCGCTGAACTCCTCGCCTTCGGGAAAACGCAGAGTCGCTCCGCTATAATTCACCAGACTGTCCGGTGTACACCGGACAGTGTCCGGTGCTCCAGGGATGAAGCGACTCTGAACTCGCCAGCTTCGGGAATTCGCAACGGCTCTCCGCTATAATTCACCGGACATGTCCGGTGTACACCGGACTGTCCGGTGTAACTACGGAGCAACGGCTACTTTGGCGCCAACGGTCACCTGCCATCGCATTTAATGCGCGCCAGAGCGCGCAGAAGTCAGGCACGCGCGAACAGGCGCGCCGGACACTCTATAGTGCATGTCCGGTGCGCCACAGGACATCCAGGCGGGCCTAGCGTCAGAGCTCCAACGGTTGGAACCCTAACGTTCGGGTGACGTGGCTGGGGCACCGGACATGTCCGGTGTGCACCGGACTGTCCGGTGCGCCATACGACAGACAGCCTCCACCCAAACGACTAGTTTGGTGGTTGGGGCTATAAATACCCCCAACCACCCCACATTCAAGTCATCCAAGTTTTCCACTTCTCAACCACTTACAAGAGCTAGGCATTCAATTCTAGACACACACAAGTGATCAAATCCTCTCCAATTGCACACAAGGCTTTAGTGATTAGCGAGAGAGATTTGTCGTGTTCTTTTGAGCTCTTGCGCTTGGATTGCTTCTTTCTTTCTCACTTGTTCTTGTGATCAAAACTCCATTGTAACCGAGGCAAGAGACACCAATTGTGTGGTGGTCCTTGCGGGGAAGTTTTGTTCCCGTTTCGATTTGAGAAGAGAAGCTCACTCGATCCACGAGACCGTTTGAGAGAGGGTAAGGGTTGAAAGAGACCCGACCTTTGTGGCCTCTTCAATGGGGAGTAGGTTTGCGAGAACCGAACCTCGGTAAAACAAATCCGCGTGTCACACTCTTCATTCGCTTGCGATTTGTTTTCCGCCCTCTCTCTCGGCTTGTAGTTGTGATTAATTTTGTAAATTTCAGTTTCACCCTATTCACCCCCCCTCTAGGCGACTTTCACCAGCCCTAGGTGAAACTGACCACGTACCTCGGCGGAGGAGTCGGTTCGGCCTCGCTCCCGGGGGGCCAACCACTCAGGTTGCGGCCCGCCGGAGAGAGGACGGAGCAAACCCTCGGTAACAAGGGCCTGCAGATCCTCCACAGTGATAGTGGAGAAAGGCCACGGGTCGCGCGGCGGAATGACAGTCGCCTTGTCAGCCATCGCCGAGCTAAAGCGGTGGAAGCGGAGGGGATGAGGTGCGCGGTTTTCTCTTCTCTGTCTACTCTCTTAGGCTGCAAAGACAAAAGCAGAAGACAAGCGCAAATGGCAGGGTAAAGAACCATTGCCGGTCCCTCTTCCGGGTATATAAAGGCCCGGGCAAAATCCACCCAAAACTTCGCCCGAACCCTTCGTGAATTTCAAACTCGAAGGCAAAACGGTTTTTTTCCGTTCCTCGAATGACTCGCGCACGCGCAACAGATACCCCGCGAGTCGCCCATCCCATCGCATTAACTCCCTGGTAGGACACACGTTTCCTCTGGCAGGCGGGCGGGCGCCGTTTCGCCTCCGTCATGATGACTGCCTCAAAAAAGGTGCGCCACACTATTTTGAAATATCTCCTTTCTCCCTTTCCTCTCTCTTTCTCTCTCTCTCTCCGCAGGGATCAGGAAAAGAGACATTTCGAAGGAGCCCTTCGCAGCAAAGGAAACGAGCCCCAAGCCCTCCTACTGATCAGGGGTTCGAAGGTTGCGCCCCGCGGGGTTCGGCGACCGCCCCAGAGCACTTGGGCTCCGAGCCCTTTACTGATCAGGGGTTCGAAGGCTGGCCCCTCGAAGGGATTCGACAGCCGCCCCAGAACACACAGAGTCAGGGATGACCCTGAGTACGTCCGTTACATGGCCAAGGCTCGGGCTACGCTCCCGAGGTACCCTAAGACATTTCCGAGACCAGCGGGAACGGTTTGTAATGGAATCCCACCAAAGGGAGGCACCGAGCCCTCGGACCCTATCGAATGGGTCCGTGTCCAGCAAATCACCTGCAGGTACTTTTGGAGCGCGCCTCTAGGCCACTAGCCGACCCTTATCGAACAGGGCTCGGGCGTCCGCTCGGATTACCCAACAGCAACTCACCGGAAACACCATGTTCAGCGCCCACTAAGAGTAGCATGGCGCGTTCCCCCCTCCTCCTTGCGGAAAGGCGACGAAGGGGCGTACAACAAAAAGCCGAGACGGTCCTCGATCATCCTCTTGCTCTGTGCAGAGGCTCGGAGGCTGCTCTCGCACCAGGCTACGACCAAATTGTTGACCACGTCGACAAACCATCTTAAAAACTCGGAGCCTGACCATGCACCCGGGCTGCGGCCAGGCCGCATGAGGGAACAACAAGGCCGACCGAGGAATCACAAGAAGAATTAAGACCTCAGAGGAGTCAAACCACTCCTCCGAGGCCTCGGGGGCTACACCCGACGGGTGCGCTCGCGCGCATCCATCGGAACAAAATATAACCGAGAAAGGCTAGTCACCTTGCAAAAAATCTGGCAGAACCTCCAAGCGAGTGCCTACACTCCCTTTGAGGCTCGGGGGCTACTGTTGGGTACCATAATTAGGGGTACCCCCAATACTCCTAAGCATGGCTGAAAAACATCCACAAAACAGACCGTAAAGGCTAGTAAGCACAGCGCAAAGTTAAAGCCTCATCTACCAAGGGACGCGATCTCGTCTCGCCCGAGCCCGGCCTCGGGCAAGAACAGTAGTGCCAGACGGATTCATGCCTCGCCCAAGGGCCTCCTCAGGCAGCTGGCGCACCCCTGGCTCGCCCGAGGCTAAGCTCGGGCAAACTTTGTCGTATAGCAACCTCGGCCAGATCGCCCTACCGCCGACCGTATCGCATGCGCATTTAATGCAAGGATCACCTGACACCTTATCCTGACACGCGCGCCTCAGTTAGCAAGGACAAAACGACCGCAGTCACTTCGCCCCTTTACTGATCGTTCTGACAGGAAAAAACACTATTCACCCCGTTCCGACTACTGTGCCAACCACTAGGGTAAGACTAACAACAGTAAGTCACGGCCTCTCCGGAGTTCAGCATCGGGCGCAACAGGGAGCTCCGCCTCGCCTGACCCCAGGCCTCGGCCTTAGCCTCGGCCTTGGGATAAGGTCTCCGCCTCGCCCGACCCCAGGCCTCGGCCTCAGCCTCGGCCTCAGGAGAAGGTCTCCGCCTCGCCCAACCCCAGGCCTCGGCCTCAGCCTCGGCCTCGGTAGAAGGTCTCCGCCTCGCCCGACCTCGGCCTCGGCCTCAGGAGAAGTCACTGCCTCGCCCGACCTCGGCCTCGGACCGACTACGCTACAGGGGATACATCATTACCCTACCTCTAGCTAGCCGCCTCAGGCTACGAAGGAACAAGACCGGTGTCACATCTAGATTACTCCGGCAACAGGTAATGATGGTTCCCTGCATGCGTCCATGGCGTCGATTGTTCTCAAGCTCTCTACGAAGGCAAAGAAACGTCAGCAGGACCCAGGGCCACACCGCCAGCTACGCTTCTACAGGGCTCAAGCACTTCTCCGTCGGCCACATTAGCACATAGCTACACCCCCATATGTACAGCTGGACCATCCCCTTGTATCTATAAAAGGGGAAGCCCAGGGCCTTCCTAGGGGGCGGGAGGGGGAGAGGACGACGGAGACGGACTCGCTCAAACATCAAACTCCTCTTCACATCACTAGACTTCTCAGAAGACCTAGGACCCGTTCCCTCTCTCACGAAGCTTGTAACCCCTACTGCAAGCACCCCGGTGCAAGATAATATAAGCCTCATCCCTCCTCTTGTGTTTCATCTTGCATCAATCCATCTGGGCAGGGACACGCGGCACAAAATTCACTAGTCGGTCTGGTTGAGGGTCCCCCGGGTCCGAAACACCGATAAGCTTAATTGTATCCTTGAGGGCTGTCGGCCAATAAAATCATTGTCGAAAGCCTTTATCGGCCACCATGTGATATGATGAATGGCTACTCCACTCTCTATCGTTGCCCCCCTCCCAATAAACACACTTTAGGATAGAATCCCTCTTCCACCAATGTGTACCTCTTAGCCATATAAAAGATGCGTTGTATAGCAGTGTTATCATTAGGGGGATATTTGTCCTTCAAGTAGCCTAGGATCTTCGAAATCCATGTATCGAGGTCTGTCGGTACCCTAGATCAGGGGTACCCTCTTCTACAACATGAAGACGCCGCACCCGTGCAGCACCTCAAGGCCACGCGGAGAATGGCACCCAACCCCACCACATGGGCAGGTCCAAGGGCGCCACGTGGCAAGGAAAGGAAGTGCATCCCAGTATTCATCGTTGGGTCCGGACCTCCACAGAAGGATACTGGACCCCTATACGTACAAGTCCAGAGCCCCCAAGAAGGCACGTCGGGTCCCTTGGAGGACCCCAGTCCCCCTCCGAGTAAGGTCCGAGCCTTAGCAAGGTCCCGGGATGAGAAGGACCCTGGCATGAGTAGGGGTCCGGTGCTGGCATGTGTCCAGGCCTTGCCCTGCGCTCCCTGCTACTGTCGCGTGGCTTGTGGCTCGTGACATAAGCCAACGGGCCGAGCCTGACGTAAAGCCCATAAAGTCATGCAACCTCTGCATTTATTGCAGAGAAGATGCGCCGCCTGCCATCACCACGCTAACGGGCGACGTGCCCTCCCAGCATTTAATGGTCCTGTCCAATCCGTTGGTAGACGACGTCAGGGTCATCGAGCAGGCGACACGTCTGACCGTTCTGTTGGCAAACAGTGCACCCGTGCCGAGCGGCGCACTGTACTCATCAAACCTTCTACATGAAGCTTTCCCTGCACGCCGAGGATACGCAGATCTCGAGGGTCAGGGCACTAGAAGATCGCCCCAGTAGCAAACACTTGTGGCTCCAAGTGCTATATTCGTTATGTCTCTAGGCCCGCATGTCGGGGCTCAGTACCTTTGTGCATGCCCCCTTCAGCTATAAAAGGGGAGGCATGCGGCGTTAAAAGATAGATCCAATCTTAGGCTCACTCAGACACTCACAAGTTCATACAAGCTCTCAAGCAATACATCACACAGTGGAGTAGGGTATTACGCTCCGGCGGCCCGAACCACTCTAAACCCTCGCGTGCTCTCGTGTGTTCATCCACCAGTCTCATAACAAGCAAAACGCTTAGGCCCCTCCTCTTCTTAGGATTTAGGGCGGGTGCAATCCGCCACCCGCCCGGGGAGATTTCCTCTCCGACATTTGGCGCGCCAGGTAGGGGACCTAGGCTTGAAGTTTTTGCTTGTTTTCTCGCTCAGCATGATGGTGCGGATCATCGAGCACCGCGCTGAAACTTCAGAAGATTTGGTGATGGAGCAAGAAGTTTCATCCTCTGCGCCGCGAGTACCCGACCGCCCTGAGTCTAGGGCTGCTGCTGTACACGCCGTGCAGCAGCACACGCCAGCACTGGTGTCCTGGACTCCGTCGAGGGAAGCGCCTACGGTGCTGTCTGCGGCCAGGGAGTTGCTACGCCACACCCTACTCCACGGCTTCACCGGGGGCCATGAAGCAGTGGCGTGACGACGTTGATCGGTTATTCGGCATGGCGCATTCTACCTCAACCAGGTCCAAGCCTCAGTCATCCCGGTGCCAACGCGAGGCGACGACGTCTGTACGCTCACCCTCCATAAGGGGGTGCACAGACCGACGACCTCTGGGCAGAACTCAACCACAGGCGTATGGGAGAGGACGCCCGGATCTCTTTGGAAAGGGCGCGCGAACGCCCCCAAAACATCGAGGGCCATAGCCTCGATCAAGACTTTGCTGCGACAGCACCGCAGACACCAATGGGCACCCAGTCCCAAACGGGTGTCCCCTTGGCCGGCGTGGGCTGCGCTGCCCTCGTGGACCATCTTCGCGCGCCGTCATGGCCGCCCAAGTTCCGGCCACACCTGCCAGAAAAATACGATGGAACATCAAACCCGTCGGAGTTCCTGCAGGTGTACGTCACCGCCACCACGGCAGCAGGTGGAAACACCGCTGTGATGGCGACGTATTTTCATGTTGCCTTGTCTGGACCTGCCTGAACTTGGCTCATGAACCTCGCCCCAGGGTCAATCTACACCTGGGAAGAGCTCTGTGCACGGTTTGTTGCAAACTTCGCCAGCGCTTACCAGCAACATAGCGTGGAGGCCCACCTACACATAGTGAGGCAGGAGCCCAGAGAGACCCTCCGGACGTTTATCTCCTACTTCACCAAGGTACGAGGTACTATACCTTGTATTTCCGATGCCTCCATCATCACGGCCTTCCGACAGTGGGTACGTGGTAAGAAAATGTTGGAGAAGCTGGCCACACATGACGTGGAGACTGTCCCCACGCTCTTCGCTCTGGCTGACAAGTGCGCCAGAGCCACCGAGGGCCGTGCATGGCACTCAACCCTACAAACCGTGACTGCCCAGACGGGTGGCTCGGGTGGCGCCCCCCAGGACGGCAAAAAGAAAAAGAAGGGCCATGGCTATGAAAGGCCGCAGTCTACCGCGCTGGTCGTTGCAGCTATGACCGGGGGCCGGGGCGACCGCAACAAACGCTCACGGCCGCAAAGGGGTAACAGTGGCTCATGCCCTGTACACCCCAATGGTCGCCACAGTGCCGCGGAGTGTCGCAAGATCATTGATCTCGCAAAACGCGTCAGCGAGCGCATCAGCGAGCGGCGTGAGCAGTCTTTCAAGAACGGCTCCCCACCTCGTCGCCGCCTTGGCAAGGAAAAGGTCGACGACGGCGAGGTAGCGGCGACTGAGCGAGACCTCGGGTATCAATCACCCGAAGGGGACCTAAAGGACGTCTTCACTAGGGACTCCCATTCCGATGGCGACGACTAGATAGACCACCGGCGGGACCCCATGTCCCTCGGCCTACGGAGCTGAAGCCTGCCTTCCTCCAGAAACCCTTCTAGATTCCCCATGGATCCAGACTTCTGACAGGTTCATCCAGGAATGACTGCAGCCAAAGACGGGGGCTCCTTCATCAGACGCAGATGGAAACCCAGGGTCAGGACTTAATCTTACGGAAGTACCAAACCAAATTAGGGCTCCGCAACACTCCCCCAGCTAGGAAGGATCCTTCAAGGTAATGGGAATACTCTGACCCGAGGGCAACTGTCTAGCTACGACTGAAGGAGTGCCTCCCCCGGTGCCAGAACATCTCTGTAAGTTTTATCTACAGAGCAAGTCTGAGGGGTCGAAGTGTTTCCCTTTTGTAACTAGGTAACGCATACGTGTATGCTAACCCGGTGGGGTCTGTCCCCATAAACCCGGCCTGTTGGTCCACACCCATGCATGATAAGTTATAAAGGAAAAATACCCTCTCAGATGTACCTCTATGATAGTGTTATCCTACTGCTCCAAGGTCTTACCCTGCAGTTTCCGGATTGTATTTTATCTAACCCACCCGATTAGTTCCCATCCTATCAGGCATGATGACATCTGAATTAAACAGCCAGGCTTGCAGTTTAGGACCTCTATGCTAAAGCAAGAGGGCCTGACAACCTGGGGGCCGGCTCTGGAGAATGGGAGCCCGTTCCATGGGGTGGTCTGGAGCCTATGTGGCCGGTTAGCCTGGTTCCGTACCCGAAATCCTACACACTCCACGACTCCGTGACGGGTACCCAAGTATTTGGAGCTATAAGTCCTGTGGGTCCGACAACCTGGGGTCCGGAACTAGAGAAGAGACACTTGTCTCCTGGGGTGGTCCGGAGCCGTGCAGCCGCTCAGTCTGGTCCCGTACCGTGGGCCTGCATACTCCACCACCCTTTGACAGGTGTCCTAGTACCTAGAACCACCATCCAGGGGGTCCGGACGCACAACTTGGCTCCCCCAGGCTAGACCCTGCAAGTCCCGAGCATGTATCAAAGGATGGCTAGTGTCAGATGACGGGTCCTACGGGTGTACTGCTAACGCTCCTTAGCTAAAGCTGTGTACAGATCCAGGTATCGACGAAGCTGCCTCCCGAGAATTGTTGACAACTCTTTCAGACGCACTGGTATCCAATCTCGACACATCAAGCCTGTATCCCAGGCGGGGGGCTAGGTACTAGGGGGAGTCAACAGCGTAACTGAGAGCACCTAGAGGGGGGTGAATACGTGATCCTGTAAAAACTTAAACTTAAAGCCACAAAAATTTGTTTAAGTGTTAGCAAAATAATTCCAAGTGGCTAGAGAGGAGTCTTAACAAAACACAATAACCACAAGAGATCAACACAGAGATGGCACAGTGGTTTATCCCGTGGTTCGGCCAAGTCCAACGCTTGCCTACTCCACGTTGTGGCGTCCCAACGGACGAGGGTTGCAATCAACCCCTCTCAACCGGTCCAAAGACCCACTTGAATACCACGGTGTTTTGCTATGCTTTTCTATATCCCATTCGCGAGGAATCTCCACAACTTGGAGTCTCTCGCCCTTACACTTGAAGTTCACAAAGAAGCACGGAGTAAGGGAGGGATGAGCAACGCACTCAAGACACAAAATCCAAGTGACAATACGCACACAAGTCGCAACAAGAGCTCGCAACACAACCCGACGAGTTCACAACTCAAATGGAGCTCTAATTGCTATCACAAAGAATCAAATGCGCGGAATCGAGGTCTTGGTGCTTAGGAATGCTTTGAGTATGCTTGATGATCTCCTCCATGCGCCTAGGGGTCCCTTTTATAGCCCCAAGGCAGCTAGGAGCCGTTGAGAGCATTCCGGGAAGGCAGATCTTGCCTTCTGTCGCATGGCGCACCGGACAGTCCGGTGCACCACCGGACACTGTCCGGTGCGGATTTGTTTCCTTATTTGGCGAAGCCGACCGTTGCAGATGTAGAGCCATTGGCGCACCGGACACTATCTGGTGCACACCGGACAGTCCGGTGCTCCAATGTGACCGTTGGCTCGGCCACGCGTCACGCGCGGAATCCTCGGCCGACCGTTGCCCCGGCTGACCGTTGGCTCACCGGACAGTCCGGTGCCTCACCGGACAGTCCGGTGAATTATAACCGTACGCTGTTGATGGCTTCCCGAGACTGACGACTTCGCCTATGAACGGCTCACCGGACAGTCCGGTGCACCACCGGACAGTCCGGTGATTTATAGTCGTACACCGCCGTCGAAGTCCCGAGAGCAGCAAGTTCGCCAGAGCCAGCCTGGCGCACCGGACACTGTCCGGTGCACCCAGACTGCGCAGACTTTGGCTGAACAAAGTCATCTCTTTTCCAATTCCATTTCTCCTGTTTCTAGCACTTAGACACAGTACATTAGTCCATAAAACAATGTACTAAGTCTAGAAACATACCTTTTGACTTGATTTGCACTTTGTCCACCACTTTGCATAGATTAACACAAAAGCACTTGTGTTGGCACTCAATCACCAAAATACTTAGAAATGGCCCAAGGGCACATTTCCCTTTCAATCTCCCCCTTTTTGGTGATTTATGCCAACACAACATAAAGCAACTAGAACAAGTGCAATATCAATGCAAATGAAAACTCAAAATTGTTTTGATTCAAATTTGGCATATATGGATCATACTTTGCCACCACTTGGTTTGTTTTTGCAAATCAACCTCAATTTCCTATCTCTAAGTCAAACACACTTGTAGAGACATAAGGAGAGTTGTTCCAAAAGAAATTGATCACAGTATCAAAAACTCCCCCTATTTCCCATAATCAACCATTCTCCCCACAAGAGACCAACTTTTGACAAAAAGAGCCAATACGAGTATTTTTGACAAAACAAAAGCTCGATTCTATTATTTTCAAAATTCTCAAGTGGTAGCTGATCCATTTATTGCTTTGGCCTTATTTTCTCCCCCTTTGGCATCAAGCACCAAAACGGGATCAATCTTGGCCCTTTAACCCCATTGCCTCACCAAAATCTTCAAATAAGAATACAAAGGCAATAGGAGTACATGAGATGAACTTGGAATAAGTTACCCTCTCATCGGAGTGTAGTGGAAGTCTTTCATGGTCCAAGTCCACCTTTTCCCTTTCAATCCTCCTTTGAGACTAAATCAAGCAAACTCAAGCACAAGGTTAGTCTCAAAGGGTCAAGTTGTAGCACAACTCCCCCTAAATATGTGCATCACTTGCAAAAGGACTTGTGAGGTCCGCGGAGTGTTTGTACAACTTGAGCACCACAAGTAAACAACAAAATGCATAAGGAACATGATCAAAGGCATAAACACATGTATGCTATAAATCAATCCAAGTTCCGCGAATCTAACACATTTAGCTCACTACGCAGCCTGCAAAAGGTCTTCTCATCTAAAGGCTTGGTAAAGATATCGGCTAGCTGGTTCTCGGTGCTAACATAAAACACTTCGATATCTCCCTTTTGCTGGTGGTCTCTCAAAAAGTGATGCCGGATGTCAATGTGCTTTGTGCGGCTGTGCTCAACAGGATTTTCCGCTATGCGGATAGCACTCTCATTTTCACATAGGAGTGGGACTTTTCTCAGATTGTAGCCAAAGTCCCGGAGGGTTTGCCTCATCCAAAGTAGTTGCGCGCAACACTGTCCTGTGGCAACGTACTCGGCCTCAGCGGTGGATAGGGCAACGGAAGTTTGTTTCTTAGAGTTCCATGACACCAGGGACCTTCCTAAGAATTGGTACGTCCCCAATGTACTCTTCCTATCGACCTTACATCCAGCATAGTCGGAGTCTGAATATCCAATCAAGTCAAAGTTAGACCCCTTTGGATACCAGATCCCGAAGCAAGGCGTAGCGACTAAATATCTAAGGATCCGCTTCACGGCCACAAGGTGACACTCCCTTGGATCAGATTGAAATCTAGCACACATGCATACGCTAAGCATAATATCCGGTCTACTAGCACATAAGTAAAGCAAAGAACCTATCATGGACCGGTATGCTTTTTGATCAACGGACTTACCTCCTTTGTTGAGGTCGGTGTGTCCGTCAGTTCCCATCGGCGTCTTTGCGGGCTTGGCGTCCTTCATCCCAAACCGCTTTAGCAAGTCTTGCGTGTACTTCATTTGGGAGATGAAGGTGCTGTCCTTGAGTTGCTTCACTTGGAACCCAAGGAAGTAGTTCAACTCGCCCATCATCGACATCTCGAATTTTTGCGTCATCACCCTGCTAAACTCTTCACAAGACTTTTGATTAGTAGAACCAAATATTATGTCATCGACATAAATTTGGCACACAAAAAGATCACCATCGCAAGTCTTAGTGAAAAGAGTTGGATCAGCTTTCCCAACCTTGAAAGCGTTAGCAATTAAAAAGTCTCTAAGGCATTCATACCATGCTCTTGGGGCTTGCTTAAGTCCATAGAGCGCCTTAGAGAGCTTACACACGTGGTCGGGGTACCGTTCATCCTCGAAGCCAGGGGGTTGCTCTACGTACACCTCCTCCTTGATTGGCCCGTTGAGGAAAGCGCTCTTCACATCCATTTGGAACAACCTGAAAGAATGGTGAGCGGCATATGCTAGCAAAATACGAATTGATTCTAGCCTAGCCACAGGAGCGAAAGTCTCCTCAAAGTCCAAACCTGCGACTTGGGCATAACCTTTTGCCACAAGTCGAGCCTTGTTCCTTGTCACCACCCCGTGCTCGTCCTGTTTGTTGCAGAACACCCACTTGGTTCCCACAACATTTTGCTTGGGACGAGGCACCAGTGTACAAACTTCATTCCTCTTGAAGTTGTTGAGCTCTTCCTGCATGGCCAACACCCAGTCCGGATCTAGCAAGGCCTCTTCTACCCTGAAAGGCTCAATAGAAGAGACAAAGGAGTAATGCTCACAAAAATTCACCAATCTAAAGCGAGTAGTTACTCCCTTGCTAATGTCACCCAAAATTTGGTCGACGGGATGATTCCTTTGAATCGTTGCTCGAACTTGGGTTGGAGGTGCCGGTTGTGCTTCTTCCTCCCTCACATGATCATCTTGTGCTCCCCCTTGATCACACGCCTCCTCCTGATGAACCTGTTCATTGTCTTGAGTTGGGGGATGTACCATTATTGAGGAAGAAGGTTGATCTTGCTCTAATTGTTCCTGTGGTCGCACATCGCCAATCGCCATGGTGCGCATTGCGGCCGTTGGAACGTCTTCTTCATCTACATCATCAAGATCAACAACTTGCTCTCTTGGAGAGCCATTAGTCTCATCAAATACAACGTCGCTAGAGACTTCAACCAAACTCGATGATTTGTTGAAGACCCTATACGCCTTTGTATTTGAGTCATAACCTAATAAAAACCCTTCTACAGCTTTGGGAGCAAATTTAGAAGTTCTACCTTTCTTCACAAGAATATAACACTTGCTCCCAAATACACGAAAGTAAGACACATTGGGTTTGTTACCGGTTAGAAGCTCATACGAAGTCTTCTTGAGGAGGCGGTGAAGGTAGACCCGGTTGATGGCGTGGCAAGCCGTGTTCACGGCTTCCGACCAAAAGCGCTCGGGGGTCTTGAACTGTCCAAGCATCGTCCTCGCCATATCGATGAGCGTCCTGTTCTTCCTCTCTACCACACCATTTTGTTGTGGTGTGTAGGGAGCGGAGAACTCGTGCTTGATCCCTTCCTCCTCAAGGTACTCCTCCACTTGAAGGTTCTTGAACTCGGACCCATTATCGCTCCTTATCTTTTTCACCTTGAGCTCAAACTCATTTTGAGCTCTCCTTAGGAAGCGCTTGAGGGTCCCTTGGGTTTCAGATTTATCCTGCAAAAAGAATACCCAATTGAAGCGGGAAAAATCATCAACTATAACAAGACCATACTTACTTCCTCCTATACTTAGATAGGTGACGGGTCCGAAGAGGTCCATATGAAGCATCTCCAAAGGTCTTGATGTGGTCATCACATTTTTGGTGTGATGAGAGCTTCCCACCTGTTTGCCTGCTTGACAAGCTGCACAAGGTCTATCTTTTTCGAAGTGCACATTAGTTAGACCTATCACGTGTTCCCCCTTTAGAAGCTTGTGGAGGTTCTTCATCCCCACATGTGCTAGACGGCGATGCCACAGCCAGCCCATGCAAGTTTTAGCAATTAAGCATGCATCTAGACCGGCCTCCTCTTTTGCAAAATCAACTAAATAAAGTTTGTCGTCCAGTACACCCTTAAAAAGCTAGTGAACCATCACACCTTCTAAAGACAGACACATCTACATTTGTGAATAAACAATTATATCCCATATTGCATAATTGACTCACAGACAGCAAGTTATATCCAAGCGACTCAACTAAGAACACATTAGAAATAGAGTGCTCGAACGAAATAGCAATTTTACCTAACCCTTTCACCTTGCCTTGGTTCCCATCACCGAATATTATTGAATCTTGGGGATCCTTATTCTTGACGTAGGAAGAGAACATCCTCTTCTCCCCCGTCATGTGGTTTGTGCATCCGCTGTCGATAATCCAGCTTGAGCCCCCGGATGCATAAACTTGCAAGGAAAATTTAGGCTTGGGTCTTAGGTACCCAACTCTTGTTGGGTCCTACAAGATTAGTTACAATAGTCTTAGGGACCCAAATGCAAGTTTTGTCTCCCTTACATTTGGCCCCTAACTTTCTAGCAATTATCTTCTTATCCTTTCTACAAATAGCAAAGGAAGCATTGCAAGCATGATAAATTGTAGAAGGTTCATTAATTTTCCTAGGAACATTAACAACATTTCTCCTAGGCATATGATGAACAACATTTTTCCTAGACACATCTCTACCATGCATATAGGAAGAACTAGAAGCAAACATGGCATGAGAATCAAAAGCATCATAACTTCTATAGGCATTCCTAGAATGTCTCCTATCATGATACATGAAGGCATGGTTCTTTTTAGCACTACTAGCCATAGGGGCCTTCCCTTTCTCCTTGGCGGAGATGGGAGCCTTATGGCTTGTTAAGTCCTTGGCTTCCCTCTTGAAGCCAAGTCCATCCTTAATTGAGGGGTGTCTACCAATCGTGTAGGCATCCCTTGCAAATTTTAGCTTGTCAAATTCATTCTTGCTAGTCTTAAGTTGGGCATTAAGACTAGCCACTTCATCATTTAATTTAGAAATGCAAGCTAGATGTTCACTACAAGCATCAACATTAAAATCTTTGCACCTATTGCAAATCATAACATGTTCTACACAAGAGTTAGATTTACTTGCTACTTCTAGTTTAGCATTTAGATCATCATTAACACCTTTTAAAGTAGAAATGGTTTCATGACAAGTAGATAGTTCACAAGAAAGCATTTCATTCCTTTTGATTTCTAAAGCAAGGGATTTTTGAGCCTCTACAAACTTATCATGTTCTTCATATAAAAGATCCTCTTGCTTCTCTAATAACCTGTTCTTATCATTTAAAGCATCAATCAATTCATTGATTTTGTCAATTTTATTTCTATCTAAACCTTTAAATAAACTAGAATAGTCTATTTCATCGTCATCACTAGACTCCTCATCACTTGAAGAAGTATAAGTGGTATTCAGAGTGCATACCTTCTTTTCCTTCGCCATGAGGCATGTGTGATGCTCGTTTGGGAAGAGGGATGACTTGTTGAAGGCGGTGGCGGCGAGTCCTTCATTGTCGGAGTCGGAAGAGGAGCAATCCGAATCCCACTCCTTTCCGAGATGTGCCTCGCCCTTGGCCTTCTTGTAATTCTTCTTCTTTTCCCTTTTGTTCCCTTTTTCCTGGTCACTATCATTATCGGGACAGTTAGCAATAAAACGACCAATCTTACCACATTTGAAGCATGAGCGCTTCCCCTTTGTCTTGGTCTTGCTTGGCTGTCCCTTGCGACCCTTTAGCGCCGTCTTGAAGCGCTTGATGATGAGGGCCATCTCTTCATCATTGAGCCCTGCCGCCTCAACTTGCGCCACCTTGCTAGGTAGCGCCTCCTTGCTCCTTGTTGCCTTGAGAGCAACGGGTTGAGGCTCATTGATTGGACCATTCAACGCGTCGTCCACGTATCTCGCCTCCTTGATCATCATTCGCCCGCTTACAAACTTTCCAAGAACTTCTTCGGGCGACATCTTGGTGTACCTAGGATTTTCACGAATATTGTTCACCAGATGTGGATCAAGTACAGTAAAGGACCTTAGCATTAGGCGAACGACGTCGTGGTCCGTCCATCGCATGCTTCCGTAGCTCCTTATTTTGTTGACAAGGGTCTTGAGCCGGTTGTACGTTTGGGTTGGCTCCTCGCCCCTTATCATCGTGAATCTCCCGAGTTCGCCTTCCACCAACTCCATTTTGGTGAGCATGGTGACGTCGTTCCCATCATGTGAGATCCTGAGGGTGTCCCAGATCTGCTTGGCATTGTCCAAGCCGCTCACCTTATTGTACTCTTCCCTGCACAAAGATGCTAAAAGGACAGTAGTAGCTTGTGCATTTTTATGAATTTGTTCATTTATAAACATGGGACTATCCGAGCTGTCAAATTTCATTCCACTCTCTACAATCTCCCATATGCTTGGATGGAGAGAGAACAAGTGACTACGCATTTTGTGACTCCAAAATTCGTAGTCCTCCCCATCAAAGTGTGGAGGTTTGCCAAGAGGAATGGAAAGCAAATGTGTATTTGAGCTATGCGGAATACGCGAATAATCGAAAGAGAAGTTTGAGTTAACCGTCTTTCTTTTGTCGTAGTCGTTGTCGTCGTTGTCCTTTTGGGAAGAAGTGGACTCATCGCTGTCGTCGTAGTAGACGATCTCCTTGATGCGTCTCGTCTTCTTCTTCTTCCCATCTTTGCGTTTGTGACCCGAGCCCGAGTCGGTAGGCTTGTCATCCTTCGGCTTGTTGACGAAGTACTCCTTCTCCTTATCGTTGATCACAATTTCCTTCCCCTTAGGATCCATCTCTTCGGGCGATTAGTCCCTTCGTGAAGAGAACGGCTCTGATACCAATTGAGAGCACCTAAAGGGGGGGGTGAATAGGTGATCCTGTAAAAACTTAAACTTAAAGCCACAAAAACGTGTTTAAGTGTTAGCAAAATAATGCTAAGTGGCTAGAGAGGAGTCTTAACAAAACACAATAACCACAAGAGATCAACACAGAGATGGCACAGTGGTTTATCCCGTGGTTCGGCCAAGTCCAACGCTTGCCTACTCCACGTTGTGGCGTCCCAACGGACGAGGGTTGCAATCAACCCCTCTCAAGCGGTCCAAAGACCCACTTGAATACCACGGTGTTTTGCTTTGCTTTTCTATATCCCGTTCGCGAGGAATCTCCACAACTTGGAGTCTCTCGCCCTTACACTTGAAGTTCACAAAGAAGCACGGAGTAAGGGAGGCATGAGCAACGCACTCAAGACACAAAATCCAAGTGACAATACGCACACAAGTCGCAACAAGAGCTCGCAACATAACCCGACGAGTTCACAACTCAAATGGAGCTCTAATTGCTATCACAAAGAATCAAATGCGCGGAATCGAGGTCTTGGTGCTTAGGAATGCTTTGAGTATGCTTGATGATCTCCTCCATGCGCCTAGGGGTCCCTTTTATAGCCCCAAGGCAGCTAGGAGCCGTTGAGAGCATTCCAGGAAGGCAGATCTTGCCTTCTGTCGCCTGGCGCACCGGACAGTCCGGTGCACCACCGGACACTGTCCGGTGCGGATTTGTTTCCTTATTTGGCGAAGCCGACCGTTGCAGATGTAGAGCCGTTGGCGCACCGGACACTGTCCGGTGCACACCGGACAGTCCGGTGCTCCAATGTGACCGTTGGCTCGGCCACGCGTCACGCGCGGAATCCTCGGCCGACCGTTGCCCCGGCTGACCGTTGGCTCACCGGACAGTCCGGTGCCTCACCGGACAGTCCGGTGAATTATAGCCGTACGCCGTTGATGGCTTCCCGAGACCGACGACTTCGCCTGTGAACGGCTCACCGGACAGTCCGGCGCACCACCGGACAGTCCGGTGATTTATAGCCGTACACCGCCGTCGAAGTCCCGAGAGCAGCAAGTTCGCCAGAGCCAGCCTGGCGCACCGGACACTGTCCGGTGCACCCAGACTGCGCAGACTTTGGCTGAACAAAGCCATCTCTTTTCCAATTCCATTTCTCCTGTTTCCAGCACTTAGACACAATACATTAGTCCATAAAACAATGTACTAAGTCTAGAAACATACCTTTTGACTTGATTTGCACTTTGTCCACCACTTTGCATAGATTAACACAAAAGCACTTGTGTTGGCACTCAATCACCAAAATACTTAGAAATGGCCCAAGGGCACATTTCCCTTTCAGTAACATCTCACATAGCAGGAACGAGCGATACACAGATAAGTGTTAAACACTGCTTTATAAATAATACTCAGGAGTACCTTACAAAAACAGGAAAAAGCCTGGGGGCCGGTTCTAAAGAACAGGTGCCCGTTCCATGGGGTGGTCCAGAGCCTGTGTGGCCGGTTAGCCTGGTTCCGTACCCGAAATCCTGCACACTCCACCACTTCGTGACAAGTGCCCAAGTATTTGGAACTATAAGTCTTGTGCGTCCGACAACTTGGGGTCTGGACCTAGAGAAGAGATGCTTGTCTCCTAGGGTGGTCCGGAGTCGTGTAGCCGCTCAGCCTGGTCCCGTACCGTGGGCCTGCACACTCCACCACCCTGCGGCAGGTGTCCTAGTACCTAGAACCACCATCCAGGGGTCCGGACGCACAACTTGGCTTTCCAGACTAAAATCTTGCGTACATATGTTATTACATTCCCTTACAAGCGGGGCCCTAGCTCCATTTCTGCAGGAATGAACTGCGCTGCACCAGCAGGACTCACACTGGAAGCTGGCTCCGGGCAACCTCACCGGCGGCGACGATCATCTCTGCACCGACGGTTCGCCGGCGACCGACCACCTCTGCACCAGCAGCGACAACCACCTCCGCTCTGAGCGACTTACCAGCGGTGGCGACCACCCCAGGGTGTGCGCCATTGCAAGGAGGTCCTCGCCCCGTCCTCCTACAGGGGGTGACAACGAGGCCAGTAAAGCCAAAGAGTTGGGGACCCGACGGCAGGAGGCTTTGATGGTCCCGCCAGCGGAGGCAACCACCTCCGCAATGGGTAGCCTCACCAGCGGCGGCGACCACCTCTGCACCGGTGGACGGTGACTGCCTCAGCACGCACGAAGGGGTCCTCGCTCCCGTCCTCCCACGGGAGTAAGGACAAGACCATCCAAGAACGCAACCACCACCCCCACGACGTACGACGTCTTGTACGACCCCCCAGTGCGGCCGGCGGGCAGGAGAAGCCATGGATGTGGCGGACCCACGCACGGCGCGACCGTCGCCCATGCGGTGGACGGACAGCCACGCCCCGGCCAGACGGCAGGAGGCAGCGTCAGAGGCGGCACCAAAAGCCATCCAGCCCAAAGGGCCAAACACGCTGCAGCTGACGCCCTGCAGTCAGCCGGCCCCGCGTAGCCGAGGTTCGCCTCCTCTGCAAGGCTGGTGGACGTCCTTCTCCTCCGAATGCTGGAGGAAGAACCGGGTCACCAGCCCATGCAGAGGGCAGGGCTCCGACTCAGCTCGCCCTCCACCCCAGCGAGGATGATGAACATCCTTGAAGCTGAGGGTGGGGGGGAGGCCACAACCCGGCTTGCTTCTCCCCACCACGAGGCTGGTGGTCATCCTTCTGGATGGCCACTAGCGGGGGACTGCAGCCGGGCTGCATGATGAAAATCCTTGAAGCCAAGCGATGGCGGAAGAGCACCAACCCCCACGGGGTTGCGCTCCTCTAACAGCAGCAAGAAGAAAACAAGACCGCTCGCACCACCATGAGCGTAAGCTCTCCGGCGGTGAGATCGCCGGAGGGGACGGCCCTGACGCGGATCTCTCCAGAAGACACCGGCGCACCCCATCTGGAGGCCCGGAAGGCAGAAGTGTGTAAGGAATGCAAGAGGAGCAAGGCATGGTTACTGCTCGGGAGATCGATTCCTTTTTAAAGGCAGATCTCCCCACTCGCCCCCCGAAGCGTCACGGGCAAAGTCTCCAGGGTTCCTACCCTGTGACAAGGGGGCCAGGCTCCACATGTCATACAGACTGACCCAAAGCATGAAGAAGGCGAACCACCGCATAAGGAGCATGCAACTGCCCCGCAGTTATACGCCCCTTCATTTTCGGAGCATCCAGCGGTCAGGAAGGCGAACCGCCACGCAGGAAGCGTACAACCGCCCCGCAGTTATGCGCCCCCTCAGCTTTGCTGCAACTGGTGGTCCAACATGGGGGCCCAGGCCCACATGTCATACAACCGGCGCACCGATTGCCGGGTGCGGAAAAATCGCACTGCTGCTCGCGTCAATGCCACGTCTTCTCGGGGCCGTCGCAGCAGACTGAAAAGATAAGTTTTCAGAACCAGTGCAACGACTCGAGGAATCCCGCGTATGGCCCAATAGTGACATTAAGTGTGAAGGTCACGAGTCAGTCAACCTTGGGAATAGGTGCGGCAGTCGGCATGACCATAAGAGGGCCGACAGTAGTTGCGTCAACGGGCGCGCAAGAGCGCTAATCAGACTCTAGCCCCGCCTGCAGGTTCACATCCTCCCCTAAGGCAGGCCCGGGGGCCACTGTCGGTACCCTGGATCATGGGTACCCTCTTCTACAGCATGAAGATGCCGCACCCGTGCAGCACCTTAAGGCCACGCGGAGAATGGCGCCCAACCCCACCACATGGGTAGGTCCAAGGGCGCCACGTGGCAAGGAAAGGAAGTGCATCCCAGTATTCATCGTTGGGTCCAGACCTCCACAGAAGGATACAGGACCCCTATACGTACAAGTCCAGAGCCCCCAAGAAGGCACGTCGGGTCTCTTGGAGGACCCCAGTCCCCCTCCGAGTAAGGTCCGAGCCTTAGCAAGGTCCCGAGACGAGAAGGACCCTGGCATGAGTAGGGGTCCAGTGCTGGCATGTGTCCAGGCCTTGCCCTGCGCTCCCTGCTGCTGCCGCGTGGCTTATGGCCCGTGACATAAGCCAACCGGCCGAGCCTGACGTAAAGCCCATAAAGTCGTGCAGCCTCTGCATTTATTGCGGAGAAGACGCGCTGCCTGCCATCACCACGCTAACGGGCGACGTGCCCTCCCAGCATTTAATGCGTCCTGTCCAATCCGTTGGCAGACGGCGTCAGGGTCATCCAGCAGGCGGCGCGTCTGACCGGTCTGTTGGCAAACAGTGTGCCCGTGTCGAGCGACGCACTGTACTCATCAAACCTTCTACAAGAAGCTTCCCCTGCACGCCGAGGATACGCAGATCTCGGGGGTCAGGGCACTAGAAGATCGCCCCAGCAGCAAACACTTGTGGCTCCAAGTGCTATATTCGTTATGTCCCTGGGCCCGCATGTCGGGGCTCAGTACCTTTGTGCATGCCCCCCTTCAGCTATAAAAGGGGAGGCATGCGGCGTTACAAGACAGATCCAATTTTAGGCTCACTCAGACGCTCACAAGTTCATACAAGCTCTCAAGCAATACATCACACAGTGGAGTAGGGTATTACGCTCCGGCGGCCCGAACCACTCTAAACCCTCGCGTGCTCTCGTGTGTTCATCCACCAGTCTCGTAACAAGCAAAACGCTTAGGCCCCTCCTCTTCTTAGGATTTAGGGTGGGTGCAATCCGCCACCCGACTGGGGAGATTTCCTCTCCAACAAGGTCTATCTGAGCATAGGACTCGAGCCATCATCGTTGGTGGGCGGAGCATTTAATTCCAAAGTCGTCAAGGCAATGAATTCTTTTCATGTTGGTCGAGCCTGCCTTGCTTAGGTTAGGATGCTGGGCGGCACGTTTCTAGCCCTAACCTCGCCTTTCAAAGACCAAGCCCACACACCCGCCTTCGTTCTCCACGCTGCATACCTTACATTAGAAATCTTGTCGATTGATAAGTACGAAGGGTGATCGAGGGTTGGTTTCATCTTTCGTTCCAATATGAGACGACATCGACAACTAAAATAGATTTGTAATACGAACCACCGTAGATATACACATTCTTAGGGGGTGAAACAAACAGACCTGAAAATTCAATCTCCGGAACTAAAAAGTGCCGCTCAGACTATCTAACCAACCCTGATAAAAGCTATTTCGCTCCGACACGATGATCTCTCTATATATAATGGATATATTTATGTTCTCATAAACGATGATCGTCTCTTCGACCTATACTGTATTTTATTTAGCACCCTCTACCAACCGAGCGGTTACTGTGCGTATGCCGGCAGTCACATGACGCCCGCCATCTTTTCGCCGCTTTTGGGTTGTCACTTGTCAGCTCCTCATCGGTACCACCATGTCCATGTACTGAAATATTCGACTACCTACCCGGCCCGGCCTGCTCGGCGTCGCCACACGCGGTTCCGAGGTTCCTTCGGTCCGGTCGCCGCGCTTTGAAAAGTGAAACCAATCGTTCGTTCGCGTCCTCTTCCTGCTTGCATGCTGCCTGAGCAGAGCAGTAAATACACTTTGAATAGTAGGCTGGTTAGGTGGCTGCTCATCCGGTCCACCTTTCGTTGTATACTAGTTATTATACTAGTTATTAGTACCTGTGCATTTATGTATAATGTGTCTCACGAATTCTGCCGCCAAATCAAGGATTTCCACTCTGTAAATTTCGAACAAAAATCTGATGCGGTCACAATTTCTTTTGACCCCTTTTGTTTCTGAAGCAGTGATATCCATTAGGAAAAAAAACTGCCTGTCTCGCAAATTGCAGTGGATCAAGCTACCTAACGACTCTCCTGTCGGTTCTGAATTCTGAAAATCTGAACCCCTGCTGCCCCGCGTCGTCAGCCTGAGCCTGGCATCCGCACGCCTCCCCGGCGCGGAGGCCCAGGCGGTAGCACAGGCACACCGCCAGCTGCGACTGCGAGGTGGGCGTGTCGGCCGCCGCTGGCGGGCCCACGGACAAGTCGAGGTTGAGGTCGGGGCACCGCGGCTCCTCCACGCTGGCGCCGCCGCCGCCGCCGCTGCTTGTGCCGCTACTCCGGCCGCCGTCGTCGTCGGATGACTCCGCCGGCGCCGGCTTCACGGCGAGCTCGACGGGGGCTGCGCGGTGCAGCAGCGCCCGGTGCGCGACCACGCCGGGTGGCGCTGCGGCGGCGGCGTCGGCGCCGAGCGGGCGGTGCGTCTTCGGGTCGATGCCGCGGGCGAGGAGCTTGCGCTTGATGTGCGTGTTCCAGTAGTTCTTGATCTCGTTGTCCGTCCGGCCAGGCAGCTGCCCGGCGATGAGGGACCACCTGCGGGGCAAGAGAAGAGCAGGTTATGTTGTGGCGTTAGGCGAGAGACGAAGCGCCCGGCCGGAGACGAAGCGCCCGGCCGGGGGCATTATTATTATTATTATTGTATTAACCGTATCGTATCGACTAGGAATAGGAACGACGACGAGACGAGAGCTAAAGCTAATAGCTAGACAGAAGCCGGCAGCCCGGCACACAGACGCTCACTGACTTGTTGCCCAGGAGGCTGTGCAGGCGGATGATGAGCTCGTCCTCGTCGTCGGTGAAGTTGCCGCGCTTGAGGTCCGGGCGGAGGTAGTTCATCCAGCGCAGCCTGCAGCTCTTGCCGCAGCGCAGCAGCCCCGCCGCCTTGGGCAGCGAGCGCCAGCACCCCTCCCCGTGCGCCCGGACGTACGCCACCAGCCGCTCGTCCTCCTCCTTGGTCCAAGCGCCCTTGTTGGTGTGCGCCTTCTCGCAGCACGGCGACCTCCCCATGGCGCTCCCAGCCAGCCAGAAAGCAAAGCACTCGTGGCGCCGATCGGTCGAGAGCAGCCGAATGCCAAGGCGCGCGGCCGAGAGGGGGTCCTATATATATGGCACGTGGCTGCTGCTGGGTACAGTGGCCGTGCTCGCTATAGCTCGGGTGTTGTTTGTTCCCTGTTTCAGTGTTTGTGCTGGCTGTACTCACACTCGCGTCCACCCCCACCCCACCCCACCTCTGAACGGTGTTTCCGGGTGAGTTTGACGGATTGGTTGGTTCGGGTGGTGGTTGCGGGTTGCGGCGGTGGAGCCCGCGTGTCGTGCACTTGCGCTGCTACGCGTCGCCCTGCTCCCACCCACTTGCTTGTTTGTAGTTGTAGTGCCGCTCCATAGGCGGTTTGGTGGTTGCAGCTCGCGTCGCGTCCTCCTCCTCCTCGGTCCCCGTCACTGCGGTGGCGGTTGTTTCGGCGGCCGCGCCCGTGTCAACTTATGGTACATTGGTGTGATGGAGCGTTGGTAGCGGGTGGTGGATGGATGGGCATGAGCCGATGAGCCAACGCCACCGGCAGCCGTGCAATCGACAAGGCGTCATTACGAAAGGTCCCGTCAGTTTACTTCCAGTCCAACAACTACTACTCCTACTAGGTGATGAGCTTTTGCTGTTTGCTTCAGCACTGCCATAATCAGCTCGGTCCGGTGGTTGGCAAGTGGCAACGGCCGTCTCTATAGCAGTCTATAGATAATTTATCTAAATATTTTTTATATTATTCTGTATTGTAGACTATATTATTTGTAAAATATAATTTAAATATATGTATAGAGATGAATAAACTACTGGAGATAATTTTAAAGGAGTGGCCAACCGGTGCGACGAACGAGAACATATGTATATATACTCCTAGAATATAATTTATTTTAGACTAAACATACTTTCATCAATTAATCTATAAATATAGTTTGTATGTATGTCTACGTGCATTATATTATTATTCATTCGAAAGTGGACCGGGAAAGAAAGGCTAGAAAAAAATTGTATTTTAAGACAGACTAGTATTATTTAGTACTTCCTACGTTTTAAATTAAAATTCATTTTATATTTTTACTAGAATCATATAATAATTAATGTATATGTTCTATATATGTTTATGCTTATAATTATGTATATAAATATAGATACAAAATTTTAGAGCGAGAACGACAAGAGGCACGTTGTCGGAAGAATTAGATTGGTAGGCCCTTAGGGCCTGTTTGGAAATGCAGTTTTGAAATACTGTAGTTTTGAGATACCATAGTTTACAATTGTACATGACATAAATACTACGGTATTGTTTTATCACAGTAAAACTACAGTATTACTCAAAACCGAGATCTGTTTGGTTTTATTGGAAAAACAAAGTATATACAGAGAGAAGGGAAGAAAACTGAGGTCCTGAGTGCAGTTTCGAGAACTCCAAAAATACCATAGTTTTAGGTAAAGCATTGTATTTAAAATTGAGTTTTGCCTGTACAAATTAAACATCTTTTGATCTTCAATACTATAGTATCATTAAATACCATAATATAATTTTAAAACTGCAAAAATAATACAATTTCAAATAGGGCCTTATTGCTTGCCTACGACATTGTCGAGACGGGCCCTATTGGCAACGCGCGGATTATGAGATTAGGTACCTAGCAGCAGCTTTTTGTTTCATAAAGTCGCGTGGTTGCGGCGGGTGCATGATGGACGACGTGTGTGCTCTGCACGGTATGGGAGGGCTGCGATAGTTAATTTAGGGCCTGATTAGGTGACGTGCGTCCGGTCGGGTTGGGAGTTCATTAGGTTGCGTTTGGTATCGTTCCACAGCCACAGGTGGGCTCGGAAAGAAAATGCCCAAGGCCAAAGCTACCGTAACACATGCCACTATGCCACGCGTTCCTTTCGTTGTGGCTGAGTACTTGAGTTAGAGCAAGTTTAATAATAGAGTCTGTTGTTGGCTCTAACTTTGTCGGCGTTTCGGATCCGCGAGGACCGTCAACCGATCAATGAATTTGTCGCTGCGTGTCTATGCCCAAATAGGTTGATGCAAGATGAAACACAAGAGGGAAATGAGGCTTATGTTATCTTGCACCGGGGTGCTCGTAGTAGGGGTTACAAGCGTTGCGAGGGAGCGAGAACGAGAGAGAGAGGGTTTGGCCTTGAGGCGAGCTGTCTGAGTCTGCCTCTGCCGCGCCTCTCCTACTCTGTCTGCCCCCGCTCGTTTGCACGTCGCACGTTCGTACGTTCCGTTCCTCTCTCTTTCTTCTTCCCTTCCTCTTTTCCCCTGTGCCTTTGGAAGGCCCTGGACATCCCCTTTTATAGATATAAGGAGATGCCTAGCTGTACAATGGGGGTGTAGCTATGAGCTAACGTGGCTGGCGGGGAAGTGCCTTAAGCCATGTATATGTTCTAACGTGGCCGTTGGAGAAGCGCCTTGAGTCCTGTAGAAGCATGGCTGACGGTGCGGCATGGATCCTGCTGACGTTTCCTTGCTTACTGTCGGTGTTTCGGATCCGGGGGGCCCTCAGTCGGACCGACTAGTAAAATTTAGTGCTGCGTGCCCCTGTCTAGATGGGTCGATGCAAGATGAAACACAAGCGATGGGATGAGGCTTATATTATCCTGCAACAGGGAGTGCTTGCAGTATGGGTTACAAGCGTTGCGGGAGAGCGAGAGAGAGAGAGAGAGAAGGAGAGGGTTCGGCCTTGAGGCGGGCCGTCTAGGGCTGTCTGTACCGCGTCTCTCCTACTCTGGCTGCCTCTGCTCGTCAGCGCCGTGCGTCCGTGTGTTCGTATGTTGCACGTCCGTCTCCTTCTCCCCTCCCCCTCTCCCTCCTCCCCTTTCGGGGCCCTGGACATCCCTTTTATAGATGCAAGAAGATGCCTAGCTGTACAATGGGGGTGTAGCTATGAGCTAACGTGGCTGACAGGGAAGTGCCCTAAGCCCTATACAGGTAATAACGTGGCCGTCGGGGAAGTGCCCGGAGCCCTGTAGATATACCGATGTGGCCGTCGGAGGAGTGCCTTGAGCCATGTAGAAGCATAGCTGATGGTGCGGCATGGATCCTGCTGACGTTTCCTTGCTTCCGTAGGGGGTTGGGAGCAGCCGACGTCATGGGCGCACGCGGGGGACCATCATTACCTATTACCGGGGTAACTTAGACGGGACACCGGTCTTGTTCCTTCGTAGCCTGAGGCGGCTAGCTAAGGGGTAGGGTAATGATGGATCCCTGATAGCGTAGCTGATACGAGGCTGAGGTCGAGGGAGGCGGTGACTCCTCCGAGGCCGAGGCTGAGGTCGGGCGAGGCGGAGTCCTTCTCTCGAGGCTGAAGCTGGGGCCGAGGTCAGGGTCGGACGAGGCGGAGTCCTTCTCCCGAGACCGAGGCTGAGGCCGAGGTCGGGGTCAGACGAGGCGGAGTCCTTCTCCCGAGGCCGAAGCTGAGGTCGGGGTCGGGCGAGGCTGAGCTCCCTATTGCGCCCGAGGCCGAACTCGAGGGAGGTCGTGACTTGCCATTGTCAGCCTTTCCCTAGTGGCTGGCATAGTTGCCGAAGCAGGGTGAACAGCGCTGTTTTTCTGTCAGAATGGTCAATAAAGGGGGCGAAGTGACTGCGGTCACTTCGACCTCGCCGACTGAGGCACGCGTGTCAGGATAAGGTGTCAGGTGATCCCCGCATTAAATGCGCATGCGATACGGTCGGTTGGTAAGGCGATTCGGACGAGGTCGCTGCACGACAAAGCCTGCCCGAGTTGTGCTTCGGGCGAGCCGAGGGTGCGTCTGCTGACTGAGGGGACCCTCGGGCGAGGCATGAATTCGTCCGAGACTACTGCCCTTGCCCGAGGCTGGGCTCGGATGAGGTCGCGTCCCTTGATAGACGAAGCCCGCGCTTTATCAGTCGTTGATGGCTCGTTCTGAAGATGTTTTCCAGCCAGATTAAGGTGCATTGGGGGTACCCCTAATTACGGTCCCCGACAGTAGCCCCCGAGCCTCGAAGGGAGTGTAGGTACTCGCTTGGAGGTTTTGCCGGATTTTTCGTAAGGGGACCGGCCCTTCTCGGTTATGCTTTGTTCCAGTGGGTGCGCGCGAGCGCACCCGCTGGGTGTAGCCCCCGAGGCCTCGGAGGAGTGGTTTGACTCTTTCGAGGTCTTAATCCTTTTTGTGATGCCTCGGTCAGCCTTGTTGTTCCCTCATGCGGCCCGGCCGCAGCCCGGGTGCACGGTCAGGCTCCGAGTTTTCAAGCTGGTTTGTTGACGTGGTCAATGGTTTGGCCGTAGCCTGGCGCGAGAGCAGCCCCCGAGCCTCTGCATGGAGCGAGAGGACGATCAAGGACCGTCTCGACTTTTATTGTACGCCCCTTCATCGCCTCTCTGCGAGGAGGAAGGGGGGGGGGAAGCGCCATGTTACCCTCGGAGGGCACCGAACATGGTGTTTCCGGTGAGCTGCTAACGGGTGATCCGAGTGGACGTCCGAGCCCCGTTCGATAAGGGTCGGCTAGTGGCCCAGAGGCGCGCTCCAAAAGTACCTGCAGGTGATTTGCTGGACCCGGACCCATTCGATAGGATTCGAGGGCTCGATGCCTCCCTCCGGTGGGATTCCATTACAAATCGCTCCTGCCGGTCTCGGAAATGTCCTAGGGTACCTCGGAAGTGTAGCCCGAGCCTCGGCCATGTAACGGGCGTACCCAGGGTTATCCCTAACTCTGCGTGCTTTGGGGCGGCTGTTGAACCCTTCCGAGGGGCCAGCCTTCGAACCCCTGATCAGTAATGGGCTCGAAGCCCGGGTGCTCTAAGGCGGTTACCGAACCCCGGAGGTCGCAACCTTCGAACCCCTGATCAGTAGGAGGGCTCAGGGCCCATTTCCTTCGCTGGGAAGGATCCTTTTCGCAATATCCCCTTTCCCGGTCCCTGTGGCAAGAGAGAGAGAGAGAGGAAAAGGAAAAGGATATAAATTTAAATAAGGTGGCACACCTTTTTTAACGCGGTCATCATGACAGAGATGAAACGGCGCCCGCTTCGCCTGCCGGAGGTGTCACTTGCCCTGCCAAGGAGTTAATGCGACAGGACGGGCGATTCGCGGGGCGTCTGTTGCGCGTGCGCGAGCCGTTCAAGGAACAGAAAGACCGTTTCACCTTCGAATTTGAATTTCGCGGCGGGTTCGGGCGAAGCCTTCGGTGGATCTCGCCCGAGCCTTTATATACCCAGAAGAGGGGCCGGTGGTGGTTCTTTACCCTGCCGTTTGCGCTTGCCTTCTGCTTTGGTTTCTGCAACCTAAGAGAGCAGTCAGAGAAAAGGAAACCACACACCTCATCCCTTCCGCCTCCACCACCTCCGTTCGGCGATGGCTGACAAGGTGACCGTTATTCCACCGCGCGACCCGAGGCCTTTCTCCATCGTCGCTGTGGAGGATCTGGAGGCCCTCGTTGCCGATGGTCTGCTCCGTCCCCTCTCCGATGGGCCGCAGTCGGAGTGGATGGCCCCTGCGAGCGGGGCCGACCCGACTCCGCCGCCGGGGTATGTGGTAAGTTTCATCCCCTTCCATGAGTGGGGGTTTGGGGTGCCAGCGAGTTGCTTTATGCGGGCGCTCCTGCACCACTACGGGGTGGAGCTGCATAACCTCAACCCCAACTCTATTGCGCAAGCGGCCATCTTTGCGGCGGTTTGCGAGGGTTTTCTGGGGATTAACCCTCACTCGGACCTGTGGACCCATCTCTTCTCCACGGAGTTCTTCACTGCGACGACGGAGGCGAAGAAGGTCTGTATGGCGGTGCGGGCCGGTGGCTGCACCCTGCAGCTGAGGTTGGGGCGCGCTCAGTAGTACATCCCTGTCTCCCTTGTGTCTTCGAACAAGGGGTGGCAGAACCAGTGGTTTTATCTCTGGAACGACGGCGGGATGCTTCCGCCGTTTTCTCAACGAGTGGTGACCGCCGCCGGCACTAACTGGCGCTGGGGGGCCACGCGCGAGAAACAGGAGAAGCTCCAACCTATCCTGGAGGCCTTAAAGAAGTTACGAGATGGGGGCCTTATCGCTGCGGGGGTCGTCGCTGCTATCCACCGTCGAAGGGTGCTCCCTTTGGCAGAGCGGCGGCTGCGGCTTGCGGAGATGAAGCTGGGGGTCGATTTATAGGGCACACGGATGTCCTTGACCCCCCTCTCCGCCGACGACCTCCTCAAGCGGGTAGCGGGTACGGTGGGGAGGCCGGACGCTGGCGCCCTTAGCTAGCCCGCGATGCGTCCCGACCGTGGGTATGTGACCCTGGTAAGCGCCCGGTCCTTCCCCTGTTTCGCGCCGAGCTTTCTGCGCCTTTGATTCTCACAGTTGGGATTTTTGTTCGTCCCCAGGGGTTGAGGATTTATAAACCCGCCCGACCGCCGGTCCCGAAGGACGCAGTGGACCGAGCCGCGCGGAGGCTTGCCGCGGAGAAGGAGAAGGAGAAGAAGGCTGTGGAAAAGGCCCGAGCTCGCAAGAGGATGCTAGCTCGGGAAGCCTTGGAGAAGCGTCGTCGGAGGCAGGCAAGGGATGGGCTCCCGAGGGAGCCGTCGCCAGAGACGCCTGACGACGATGACGATGATGACGACGAAGACGACGACATGGCGGCCCGACTTGGCCTCAGCCCGGACCCGAGGCTGGGCCAAGGGTCGCCGAGCCAGCCTCCAAGTGGGCTGGCGCCACCAGTGCCTAGGGCTGGGACGGCAAGGTCCTAATCCAAGGAGCGGGGGCAAGCCGAGGGGGTACTTGACCCCTTGGCCGAGATAGTTGTTGTGACTCCGGGGGGGTCAGGCTGATTTGCCTGTTCCCTAAGAGCAGGTGCCCACGCTGGTTGCATAGGAGGCCGGTCCCTCGACCGTCGTGACGACGCCTGGGCAGGCCGCTCCCTCAGCGCCTCGGGTGTCCGAGGCAGAAACGGCGCCAAAGCCGGCGGCGGGGCAGCCCCCGGCAGCGCCTGCGGGGATAGGGACCTGAGGGGCCTCCCCACAGGCACGATTGGTCTTGCTCCGGAGCGGGTAAGTATCTGAGGATACCTTTGTTTCGATCTTTCGCTGTGTGCCTTGACCTTGCTCTCTCTTTCTCTCAGCAAGCGGAGGCAAGGCTTGGCTGGTCTGGCCCCCCACGAAGGCCTTTAAGACGAAGCCGGCTTCGGCGGCCAGTGCTGCAGCGCTCCATGTCAGTTGGTTGGCCTCCGCGCAAGGCGCCCTCCAACGGGGGGCTCAGGCGGCACGAGTTGCCATGGGGCAAGCCTCCCCGGCTGACCTCCCTGTTGGAGCGGCCATCACGCCGGGGGAGGCTGCTGACGCGGCTGCGACCCCGAGCCCTCCTGACTTGTTGTCGGCGCTGGCATCGACTCCCGCCGGGGCCGTCGCTGTTTCGCCCGTGGAATCGCCCGTCGCTGTCGACGTCGGGATGGTTGAGGTGCCACCGCCCGTGGTCATTCCCGACCTCCCCGTTCTCGGCCATGAGGAGAGTGCGGCTGTCGTTGCCAAGGCTGGTGATCAGAGGCCCGCCACCTTAGCCGAGGAGAGGCCCAGTACGTTGACGGCGGTGGCACCTAACGCTTCGGCTGCAGGGGGACCCGACGCCATGGTAGACGGGCGTGTAGAACCGTGGCCTGTCCTAGGGAACAGCGGCCTTATCCCTGCGCAGCTCAATCCCAATGAATGGTGCGGGCAGCCGCTCTGGTTCAGGGGCCGTAGCACCTCGGAGCCCCTCCTCCTCCTCAATGATGAGTTGGAGGAGAAGGCTCGAGAGAGTTTCCGTGAGTATACCGAGGCGGCGATGAGGTCGCTTCGGTCGACCTTGGAAACCCTTTTCAGGGATGTTCCCAGGGTTTTCTAGGTAAGGACTTAGACGTACGCCTTGCGTGATCAGGGCATTCTTTGTGACATCTCATTTTCCTTCCTCAGAAGCTCGCGGACGCGAGCACCGCCAAGTCATTGTTCATCCGCCACAAAAACGATGTTTAGAGGTCGCTGCGATCCCAGCGGGCTGCGCTTGCCGAGGCCAATGAGTGCCTTGCCCAACGGAGCGCCAAGGTGGCGGACCTTCAGTTGCTCTGCGACGGGCTGAAGGTGGAGGCAGCAGCGACGCGGACAGAGGCGGTGTCGGCACGAGCGGAGGTTTTGTCGGCTCGGGAGCAGGTGGCTTCCCAGGCCGAGGAGATGCGGCAGCGGCAACTGGAGCTCGGCCAGGCTATCAACGAGCGGGACCAGTCCCGAAGCCAAGCTGCCGAGGTCGTGAGCCAGGCCGAGGCCCTCAGGGGTCAGCTGGCTGAGGCTACGGAGCGGCTAGCCGAGGCGTCCACTCGGGCCGAAGGTATGTTTTGCCTGCTTCGCGACTTTGTTTTTGTCTCCATTCTTCTCCTTGCGTCTGAAGAATGTGTCCGTCTGTCTGCAGAGTTCGAGACGGCTCTTAACGAGTCTGTTAAGAACTGCAAGGCGCTTGCCGAGGCGACTGAGTAGAAGGAGGCCGAGCGCGTGGCCATGTCTGAGGCCATCTCGGCTTTCTGCCAGGCCTTTGGCCTCAACGGCGTCCCCTCGGGTAGCTCCCCCCTAGAGTCATCTACGGGCCTTGGGCGGCCATGTGTGCAATAGACTCCGCGGGGCGCTGCACCACGGCGTTAGGCGGGCCTTCACCGTGCTCGCTTCCCACTACGACGTGGATCTGGAGCGGGTTAGCGAGGGGTACTGCTTACCTGACGAAGAGGAGGCCGCCTTAGCCGAGGTCCAGAGGCTTGACACGGCCGTCGAGGGCCCAAGTGCGGCGCTGGCTTCCTCCTTTGAGGTGAAGATCCTTCCGCCCGTGTCGTCGTCTGAGGCCGGGCCAGATTCTGTCGAGGGTGGAAATGACGCCGAGCGTGCTGCTCCTCCCCCTGCCGATGTCTGAACCTGCAGGAATAGTTTTATTGAAGTATGCGTATGTCTTTTGCGGCCGCTGGGGCCTAAACATTATTGTCGTATTATAAAGCTATGTTTTCTTTCCTCTTGTTTCGTGCGTTAGGACTTGTTCGGTAGCAGAATCGCTTATCCGAGCGTGAGTTACTTCTCGCGGAAGGTGATGAGTGAGGTATCCGTATCCCGGTGGCGTAGGAGTTCCTCGGCTCGGTCGGCCTTGCCGCTTACGTGTTCTCCCATCGTTTTTAGGATTCTGTTAGCGACGTAGTCGAAAAGGCACGAAAAGTCGTTCTGGCAGAAAAGTTTTCGAGCGTTAGGACTTGTTCGGTAGCAGAATCGCTTATCCGAGCGTGAGCTACCCTTTCGCGGAAGGTGATGAGTGAGGTATCCGTATCCCGGAGGCGTAGGAGTCCCTCGGCTCGGTCGGCCTTGCCGCTTACGGTCTCTCTTGCTCGTCTTTAGGATTCTGTTATCAATACAGTCGAAATGCACGAAAGACGTTCCGGTGAAAGACTTTTTCGAGGAAAAATTTTGACGCAGAGGGGGTTCCCCCCTTCTAGCCTCTGAGGAAGGGTCGGGCTTTGCCAAGGCAAGGCTGATCCTTCCTTGACGGTTAGACTTTATTTACGCATGTAAAGAAAGCGAGATACATGAAAGACTTGAAACATTTTAAGGGTAAAAGCGACGTAGCTGTTCGATGTTCCAAGCGTTGCTGTAGACCTTGCCTTGATCGTTGGCCAGCTTGTATGTCCCGGGCTTCAAAATCTTGGAGATGATGAATGGTCCTTCCCAGGGAGGGGTAGGCTTGTGGCGCCCTCGGGCGTCTTGTCGCAACCGAAGTACCAAGTCCCCCACTTGGAAGTCTCGGGGCCGAACCCTTCGGGCGTGGTAGCGTCACAGGGACTGCTAATACCGCGCCGAGTGTAGTAAGGCCACGTCCCGAGCCTCTTCCAGCTGGTCCAACGAATCCTCTCGGCTGGTCTGGTTGCTTCGGTCGTCGTAAGCCTTTGTCCTCGGGGAACCGTATTCCAAGTCCGTGGGTAAGATGGCCTCGGCCCCATAGACTAGGAAAAACGGCGAGAAACCCGTGGCCCGGCTCAGCGTCGTCCTCAGACTGCAAACCACCGAGGGTAGCTCTTTTATCCACCGCTTGCCGAACTTGCTGAGGTCGTTGTAGATCCTCAGCTTTAGTCCCTGCAAAATCATACCGTTGGCGCGTTCCACCTGCCCATTTGTCATTGGGTGCGCTACGGCGGCCCAGTCCACATGGATGTGGTGGTGCTCGCAGAAGTCCAGGAACTTCTTCCCAGTGAACTATGTGCCATTGTCGGAGATGATTGAGTTTGGGACCCCAAAGCGATGGATGATATTTGTGAAGAACGCCACCGCCTGCTCGGACCTGATGATGGTTAGGGGTCGGACCTCGATCCACTTGGAGAATTTGTCGATGGCGACCAACAGGTGCGCGAAGCCCCCGGGTGCCTTCTGCAAAGGACCGACGAGGTCTAGACCCCACACAGCGAAAGGCCAAGTGACAGGTATTATCTGCAGGGCTTGAGCGGGCAGGTGCGTCTGTCTTGCGTAGAATTGGTACCCTCGGCAAGAGAGTACATTCCTAGTGGCGTCGGCCACTGCGGTTGGCCAGTAGAAGCCTTGTCGGAAGGCGTTTCCCACGAGGGCTCAAGGTGCTGCATGGTGACCACAAGCCCCCGAGTGTATTTCCTGCAACAGCTCTTGTCCTTAGGCGATGGATATGCATCGCTGGAGAATGCCTGAGGAGAATGCAACAGCTCTTGTCCTTGCAACGAGCGTCGAGGCGCCGAACCCCTAGCTCGACGACGATGCGCAGGCCATTAACTAAGGCCTCGTACTCGACCATGTTGTTTGACACCGGAAAATGGAGGCGCAGTACGTAGCGCACATGTTTCCCGAGGGGTGAGATGAAAAGCAGGCCAGCACCTACTCCTATCTTCATAAGCGACCCATCAAAGTACATGGTCCAAAGTTCAGGCTGTATTGGAGCTGTCGGCAATTGGGTGTCGACCCATTCAGCCAGGAAGTCTGCCAAGACTTGAGATTTTATGGCCTTCCGAGGAGCGAATGAAAGTGTTTCGCCCATGAGTTCCACTGCCCATTTTGCTATCCTACCTGAGGCCTCTCGGCACTGGATGATCTCTCCCAGGGGGAAGGATGACACCACAGTCACCGGATGAGACTCCAAGTAGTGTCGAAACTTTCGCTGTGTCAGAATTACTACGTACAGTAGCTTCTGGATTTGTGGATAGCGGATCTTGGTCTCGGATAGCACCTCGCTGATGAAGTAGACTGGCCTCTGGATGAGCAGTGCATGCCCCTCTTCTCATCTCTCGACTAGATCGCGGCGCTGACCACCTGAGTGGTTGCGGCTACGTAAATCAAGAGGGCTTCTCCCGCAGCAGGGGGCACCAAGATGGGTGCATTAGTAAGGAGTGCCTTTAAGTTTCCGAGGGCTTCTTTCGGCCTCGGGGGTCCAAGTGAAGGGCTCGGCCTTCCTTAAGAGGCGGTACAAGGGCAATCCTTTCTCGCCGAGGCGCGAGATGAAGCGGCTCAGAGCCGCAAGGCATCCCATGACACTTTGTACTCCTTTCAAATCTTTGATGAGCCCCATGGTGATGGCCGCAATTTTCTCCGAGTTGGCCTCGATGCCTCGTTCGGAGACGATGAACCCTAGGAGCATGCCTCGGGGGACTCCGAAGACACACTTCTCGGGATTGAGTTTTACGCCCTTTGCACGCAGGCACCCAAAAGTTACTTCAAGGTCGGAGAGGAGGTCGGAGGCTTTCCTTGTCTTGACAACGATGTCATCGACATAAGCCTCGACCGTTTTGCCGATGTGTTCTCCGAACACATGGTTCATGCACCTTTGGTAGGTGGCACCTGCATTCCTCAAACTAAATGGCATTGTAGTATAACAATACATGCCAAAGGGTGTGATGAAAGAAGTCGCGAGCTGGTTGGATTCTTTCATCTTGATTTGGTGATAGCCCGAATAGGCGTCGAGGAAAGACAGGGTTTCGCACCCAGCAGTGGAGTCCACAATTTGATCGATGCGAGGCAGAGGGTAGGGAACCTTCAGACATGCTTTGTTTAAACTAGTGTAGTCTACGCACATCCTCCATTTCCCACCTTTTTTCTTTACAAGCACAGGGTTAGCTAACCATTTGGTATGGAATACCTCTTTGATGAACCCTGCAACCATCAGCTTGTGGACCTCCTCGCCTATGGCCCTGCGCTTTTCTTCATCAAAGCGACGCAGGGACTGCTTCATGGGTCGGGCACCGGCTTGGATGTCTAGTGAGTGCTCGGCGACATCCCTCGGTATGCCGAGCATGTCCGAGGGACTCCACGCAAAAACTTCGGCGTTTGCGCGGAGAAAGTCGATGAGCACTGCTTCCTATTTGGGGTCGAGCTCGGAGCCGATCCTGACTTTCTTGTCGGCGTCGTTGCTGGGGTCGTGAGGGACAGACTTAACTGCCTCGGCCGGTTCGAAGTTGCCGGCGCGCCGCTTCGCGTCGGGCGCTTCTTTGGAGAGGCAATCCAGGTCGGCGATGAGGGCTTCGGACTCGGCGAGGGCCTCGGCGTACTCCACGCATTCCATGTCGCACTCGTAAGCATGGCGGTACGTGGGTCCGACGGTGATAACTCCCTTGAGGCCAGGCATCTTGAGCTTGAGGTAAGTGTAGTTGGGGATGGCCATGAACTTGGCGTAGCACGGTCTTCCCAGCACCGCGTGATAGGTCCCTCGGAACACAACTACCTCGAAGGTGAGGGTTTTCTTTCGGAATTTGGAGGGAGTTCCGAAGCAGACGGGTAAGTCAATCTGTCCGAGGGGCAGGATACGCCTTCCGGGTGCGATCCCGTGGAAGGGTGCTGCACCAGCCCGGATCTCGGACAGATCAACCCCCAAGAGCTCCAGGTCTCGGCATAGATGATGTTGAGGCTGCTGCCTCCGTCCATGAGGACCTTAGAGAGCCTAACGTTGCCGATGATCAGGTCGACGACGAGCGGGTACCTCCCTAGGCTCGGCACGTAGTCGGGGTTCGGAACCGGGCCGGGAACGGCGCTCATCGTATGGCCCGGTTGAAGACTCATGGACCTGGTGGCTCAGGCGAGGGACTCCGATCCTCCTCACTGTCGTAGCGTCCCCCGCGCCTGGGGTGGTAGCCTCGGCAAACCCTTTCCTCGAGTCGGGCTCGACGGTCGCGGCAGTGCTGCTCGTTGCCAAGGCGATCCGGGGCTGCAGGCGTCCCGTCCTGTGTGCGTGCGGTGTGGACCGAGGCCTCCCGCATGCGTTGGGAGGGCGTTGCGTGATGCTCCGAGGGGTCTCCTCGCCTCCAGGAGGCAGAGCTCTCGGCTTGTCGGACAGCGGCGTCTTCCAAGAGGCCCTTGAGCTCGCCCTGGATACATCGCCCCTCGGTGGTGGATGGCTCCGGCATTGTTCGAAATAGCATCGCCGCTGCAGCTAGGTTCTGGCCGGCCCCGCTGAGGGCCGGGGACAGCCCTGCCCTGGCATCGTCAACGATACGACGCTGGACGTCCCAGGCCTGATGACGCGCTCCTCCGGTGAGTGCTCGGCCTGCCCACTCCTGCTCGATGTTTTGTCGGAGCTGCACAAGCTGCCATGCTTCTTCGTCGAGCTTGGCCTGCATCTCGCAGAGTTGCTCAAGCTGTGTCCTGACCCCCCGCAGGGACTTGGACCATAGCTAGCTCCCGCGGGATCTCAACGCGAGACGCAGGTGCAAGGGCGTCGTCACTTCCTAGCATGCCAAGGTGGTTTTCTCCGTCGTGATCCTCCTGATCGATGTGGTAGCACCCACGAGTTGGGTCGCAACCCTCGTCGTCAAGGCTGTGGCCATCATCAGAGCAGCCGGAGAGGCAGTGGTCACATGCGGACATGAAGTCACGCATGGCACCGGGATCACGGAGTCCGGAGAAATCCCAACTGACGTCAGGGTCATCCTCTTCCTCGGAACCCGCGGGTCCGGAGGTTGAGACGGCCGTCAGTCGGTCCCAAGTTGACCACATATGGTACCTGAGAGCACCTAGAGGGGGGGGTGAATAGGTGATCCTGTAAAACTTGAAAACTTAATGCCACAAAACTTGGTTAGGCATTAGCACAATAATGCCAAGTGGCTAGAGCCTAGAGAGGAGTCTCAACAAAACACAATAACCACGAGAGATCAATCACAGAGATGGCACAGTGGTTTATTCCGTGGTTCGGCCAAGACCAACGCTTGCCTACTCCACGTTGTGGCGTCCCAACGGACGAGGGTTGTAATCAACCCCTCTCAAGCGGTCCCAAAGACCCACTTGAATACCACGGTGTTTTGCTTGCTTTACTATATCCCGTTTGCGAGGAATCTCCACAACTTGGAGCCTCTCGCCCTTACACTTGAAGTTCACAAAGAAGCACGGAGTAAGGGAGGGATGAGCAACGCACACAAGACACAAAAATCAGAGTGTCAACACGCATACAAGTCGCAACAAGAGCTCGCAACAAAACCCGACGAGTTCACAACTCAACTAGAGCTCTAGATGCTATCACGAAGAAACAAATGCGTGGAATCGAAGTCTTGGTGCTTAGGAATGCTTTGAGAATGCTTGGTGTACTCCTCCATGCGCCTAGGGGTCCCTTTTATAGCCCCAAGGCAGCTAGGAGCCGTTGAGAGCATTCCAGGAAGGCAGATCTTGCCTTCTGTCGCCTGGCGCACCGGACAGTCCGGTGCGGATTTCTTTCCTTCTATGGCGCAGTCGACCGTTGAAGATCCAGAGCCGTTGGCGCACCGGACACTATCCGGTGCCCACCAGACAGTCTGGTGCACCAATGTGACCGTTGGCTCGGCCACACGTCACGCGCGGAATCCTCGGCCGACCGTTGCCCCGGCTGACCGTTGGCTCACCGGACAGTCCGGTGCACACCGGACAGTCCGGTGAATTATAGCCGTACGCCGTTGATCATCTCCCGAGAGCGACGACTTCGCCTATGAACGGCTCACCGGACAGTCCGGTGCACACCGGACAGTCCGGTGATTTATAGCCGTACAACGCCGTCGAAGTCCCGAGAGCAGCGAGTTCGCCAGAGCCAGCCTGGCGCACCGGACACTGTCCAGTGCACCACCGAATAGTCCGGTGCACCCAGACTGAGCAGACTTTGGCTGAACTAAGCCATCTCTTTTCCAATTCGATTTTTCCTTTTGACTTGATTTGCACTTTGTCCACCTCTTTGCATAGATTAACACAAAAGCGCTTGTGTTGGCACTCAATCACCAAAATACTTAGAAATGGCCCAAGGGCACATTTCCCTTTCAATCTCCCCCTTTTTGGTGATTTATGTCAACACAACATAAAGCAACTAGAACAAGTGCAATATCAATGCAAATGAAAACTCAAAATTGTTTTGATTCAGATTTGGCATATATGGATCACTCTTTGCCACCACTTAGTTTGTTTTTGCAAATCAAACTCAGTTTCCTGTCTCTAAGTCAAATTCACTTGTAGGGACATAAAGAGAGGTATTCCAAAAGAAATTGATCAAGGATTTCAAAAACTCCCCCTTTTGCCATAATCAACACTCAAAAACTCCCCCTTTTCCCATAATCAACACTTCTCCCCACAAGAGGCCAACTTTTGACAAAAGAGACAATAAAAGAGTTTTGATAAACAAAAAGCTCTATTCTACTATTTTCAAAATTTCTCAAGTGGTAGCTGATCCATTTATTGCTTTGGCCTTATTTTCTCCCCCTTTGGCATCAAGCACCAAAACGGAATCAACCTTGGCCCTTAAACCCCATTGCCTCACCAAAATCTTCAAATAAGAATACAAAGGCAATAAGAGTACATGAGATGAACTTGGAATAAGTTACCCTCTCATCGGAGTGCAGTGGAAGTCTTTCATGGTCCAAGTCCACCTTTTCCCTTTCAAACCTCCTTTGAGACTAAATTAAGAACACTCAAACACATGGTTAGTCTCAAAGGGTCAAGTTGTAGCACAACTCCCCCTAAATATGTGCATCACTTGCAAAAGGACTTGTGAGGTCCGGGGAGTACTTGTACAACTTGAGCACCATAAGTAAACAACAAAATGCATAAGGAACATGATCAAAGGCATAAACACATGTATGCTATAAATCAATCCAAGTTCTGCGAATCTAAGACATTTAGCTCACTACACAGCCTGCAAAAGGTCTTCTCATCTAAAGGCTTGGTAAAAATATCGGCTAGCTGGTTCTCGGTGCTAACATAAAACACTTTGATATCTCCCTTTTGCTGGTGGTCTCTCAAAAAGTGATGTCGGATGTCAATGTGCTTTGTGCGGCTGTGCTCAACAGGATTTTCCGCTATGCGGATAGCACTCTCGTTGTCACATAGGAGTGGGACTTTGCTCAGATTGTAGCCAAAGTCCCGGAGGGTTTGCCTCATCCAAAGTAGTTGTGCGCAACACTGTCCTGCGGCAACGTACTCGGCCTCAGCAGTGGATAGGGCAACAGAAGTTTGTTTCTTAGAGTTCCATGACACCAGGGACCTTCCTAAGAATTGGCACGTCCTCGATGTACTCTTCCTATCGACCTTACATCCAGCATAGTCGGAATCTGAGTATCCAATCAAGTCAAAGTTAGACCCCTTTGGATACCAGATCCCGAAGCAAGGCGTAGCGACTAAATATCTAAGAATTCGCTTCACAGCCACCAAGTGACACTCCTTTGGATCGGATTGAAATCTAGCACACATGCATACGCTAAGCATAATATCCGGTCTACTAGCACATAAATAGAGCAAAGAACCTATCATTGACCGGTATGCCTTTTGATCAACGGACTTACCTCCTTTGTTGAGGTCGGTGTGTCCGTCGGTTCCCATTGGAGTCTTTGCGGGCTTGGCGTCCTTCATCCCAAACCGCTTTAGCAAGTCTTGCGTGTACTTCGTTTGGGAGATGAAAGTGCCGTCCTTGAGTTGCTTCACTTGGAACCCAAGGAAGTAGTTCAACTCGCCCATCATCGACATCTCGAATTTCTGCGTCATCACCCTGCTAAACTCTTCACAAGACTTTTGATTAGTAGAACCAAATATTATGTCATCGACATAAATTTGGCACACAAAAAGATCACCATCGCAAGTCTTAGTGAAAAGAGTTGGATCGACTTTCCCAACCTTGAAAGCATTAGCAATTAAAAAGTCTCTAAGGCATTCATACCATGCTCTTGGGGCTTGCTTAAGTCCATAGAGCGCCTTAGAGAGCTTACACACGTGGTCGGGGTACCGTTCATCCTCGAAGCCAGGGGGTTGCTCCACGTACACCTCCTCCTTGATCGGCCCGTTGAGGAAAGCGCTCTTCACATCCATTTGGAACAACCTGAAAGAATGGTGAGCGACATATGCTAGCAAAATACGAATTGATTCTAGCCTAGCCACAGGAGCAAAAGTCTCCTCAAAGTCCAAACCTGCGACTTGGGCATAACCTTTTGCCACAAGTCGAGCCTTGTTTCCTCGTCACCACCCCGTGCTCGTCCTGTTCTTCCTCTCTACCACACCATTTTGTTGTGGTGTGTAGGGAGCGGAGAACTCGTGCTTGATCCCCTCCTCCTCAAGGAACTCCTCCACTTGAAGGTTCTTGAACTCGGACCCGTTGTCGCTCCTTATCTTCTTCACCTTGAGCTCAAACTCATTTTGAGCTCTCCTTAGGAAGCGCTTGAGGGTCCCTTGGGTTTCAGATTTATCTTGCAAAAAGAATACCCAAGTGAAGCGGGAAAAATCGTCAACTATAACAAGACCATACTTACTTCCTCCTATACTTAGATATGCGACGGGTCCGAAGAGGTCCATGTGAAGCATCTCCAAAGGTCTTGATGTGGTCATCACATTTTTGGTGTGATGAGAGCTTCCCACCTGTTTCCCTGCTTGACAAGCTGCACAAGGTCTATCTTTTTCGAAATGCACATTAGTTAGACCTATCACGTGTTCTCCCTTTAGAAGCTTGTGGAGGTTCTTCATCCCCACATGTGCTAAGCGGTGATGCCACAGCCAGCCCATGCAAGTCTTAGCAATTAAGCATGCATCTAGACCGACCTCTTCTTTTGCAAAATCAACCAAATAAAGTTTGCCGTCTAGTACACCCTTAAAAGCTAGTGAACCATCACACCTTCTAAAATAGACAATTATATCCCATATTGCATAATTGACTAACAGATAACAAATTATATCCAAGAGACTCAACTAAAAACACATTAGATATAGAGTGCTCGGATGAAATAGCAATTTTACCTAACCCTTTTACCTTGCCTTGGTTCCCATCACCGAATATTATTGAATCTTGGGAATCCTTGTTTTTGACGTAGGAGGTGAACATCTTCTTCTCCCCCGTCATATGGTTTGTGCATCCGCTGTCGATAATCCAACTTGAACCCTTGGATGCATAAACCTGCAAGGCAAATTTAGGCTTGGGTCTTAGGTACCCAACTCTTGTTGGGTCCTACAAGGTTAGTCACAATTGTCTTAGGGACCCAAATGCAAGTTTTATCTCCCTTGCATCTTGCCCCTAACTTCGTAGCAATCACCTTCTTATTCTTTCTACAAATGGCAAATGAAGCATTGCAAGCATGATATATTGTAGAAGGTTCATTAACTTTCTTAGGAACATTAACAACATTTCTCCTAGGCATATGATGAACAACATTTCTCCTAGCAACATTTCTATCATGCACAACACGGGAACTAGAAGCAGTCATAGCATGAGAATCAAAAGCATCATAACTTCTAAAGGCATTCCTAGAATGTCTCCTATCATTATACATGAAAGCATGGTTCTTTTGCATACTACTAGCCATAGGGGCCTTCCCTTTCTCCTTGGCGGAGATGGAAGCCTTATGGCTTGTTAAGTTCTTGACTTCCCTCTTGAAGCCAAGACCATCCTTAATTGAGGGGTGTCTACCAATCGTGTAGGCATCCCTTGCAAATTTTAGCTTGTCAAATTCACTCTTGCTAGTCTTAAGTTGAGCATTAAGACTAGTCACTTCATCATTTAATTTAGAAATGCAAACTAGGTGTTCACTACAAGCATCAATGTCAAAATCTTTACACCTAGTGCAAATCATAACATGTTCTACACAAGAGTTAGATTTATTTGCTACTTCTAGTTTAGCATTTAAATCATTGTTAATTCTATTTAAGCTAGAGATAGAGTCATGACATGTAGACAATTCACTAGAAAGCATTTCATTCCTTTTAACTTCTAGAGCAAGTGAATTTTGTGCACTAACAAATTTATCATGCTCTTCATATAAAAGGTCCTCTTGTTTCTCTAAAAGTCTATCCTTTTCATTCAAGGCATCAATCAATTCATTAATCTTGTCTATTTTAGTTCTATCCAATCCCTTGAACAAACTAGAGTAATCTATTTCCTCATCACTAGACTCATCATCACTAGAAGAATCATAAGTAGTACTGTCTCGAGTACATACCTTCTTCTCCTTCGCCATGAGGCATGTGTGACGCTCGTTGGGGAAGAGGGATGACTTGTTTGAAGGCGGTGGCTGTGAGTCCTTCATTTTCAGAGTCGGATGACGAACAATCCGAGTCCCACTCCTTGCCAAGGTGTGCCTCGCCCTTAGCCTTCTTGTATGCCTTCTTCTTTTCCCTCTTGCTCCCTGGTTCCTGGTCACTTCCATTATCGGGACAGTTAGCGATAAAATGACCAATCTTACCACATTTGAAGCATGAGCGCTTCCCCTTTGTCTTGGTCTTGCTTGGCTGTCCCTTGCAACCCTTTAGCGCCGTCTTGAAGCGCTTGATGATGAGGGCCATCTCTTCATCATTAAGCTCGGCCGCCTCTACTTGCGCCACCTTGCTAGGTAGCGCCTCCTTGCTCCTCGTTGCCTTGAGAGCAATAGTTTGAGGCTCTTGGATTGGTCCATTTAGTGCATCGTCGACGTATATCGCCTCCTTGATCATCATTCACCCGCTTACGAATTTCCAAGAACTTCTTCAGGCAACATCTTGGTGTACCTAGGATTTTCACGAATATTGTTCACCAGATGTGGATCAAGTACAGTAAAGGACCTTAGCATTAGACGAACGACGTCGTGGTCCGTCCATCGCGTGCTTCCGTAGCTCCTTATCTTGTTGATGAGGGTCTTGAGCCGGTTGTATGTTTGGGTTGGCTCCTCGCCCCTTATCATCACGAATCTTCCAAGCTTGCCCTCCACCAACTCCATTTTGGTGAGCAAGGTGACGTCGTTCCCCTCATGAGAGATCTTGAGGGTGTCCCAGATCTGCTTGGCATTGTCCAAGCCGCTCACCTTATGGTACTCGTCCCTGCACAAAGAGGCTAACAACACAGCAGTAGCTTGTGCATTTTTATGAATCTGTTTATTAATAAATATAGGACTATCCGAGCTATCAAATTTCATTCCATTCTCAACAATCTCCCATATGCTTGGATGGAGAGAGAACAAGTGACTACGCATTTTGTGACTCCAAAATCCGTAGTCCTCCCCATCAAAGTGTGGAGGTTTGCCAAGAGGGATGGAAAGCAAGTGAGCATTTGAACTCTGAGGAATACGAGAGTAATCGAAAGAAACATTCGAATTAACCGTCTTCTTTTCTCGTAGTTGTTGTCGTCGTCCTTGTGGGAAGAAGTGGACTCGTCGCTGTCGTCGTAGTAGACGATCTCCTTGATGCGTCTCGTCTTCTTCTTCTTCCCATCTTTGCATTTGTAGCCTGAGCCCGAGTCGGTAGGCTTGTCATCCTTCAGCTCATTGACGAAGGACTCCTTCTCCTTATCGTTGATCACGATTCGCTTCCCCTTAGGATCCATCTCTTTGGGCGATTAGTCCCTTCGTGAAGAGAACGACTCTGATACCAATTGAGAGCACCTAGAGGGGGAGGGGTGAATAGGTGATCCTGTAAAACTTGAAAACTTAATGCCACAAAACTTGGTAAGGCGTTAGCACAATAATGCCAAGTGGCTAGAGAGGAGTCTCAACAAAACACAATAACCATGAGAGATCAATCACAGAGATGGCACAATGGTTTATTCTGTGGTTCGGCCAAGACCAACGCTTGCCTACTCCACGTTGTGGCGTCCCAACGGACGAGGGTTGCAATCAACCTCTCTCAAGCGGTCCAAAGACCCACTTGAATACCACGGTGTTTTGCTTGCTTTACTATATCCCATTTGCGAGGAATCTCCACAACTTGGAGCCTCTCGCCCTTACACTTGAAGTTCACAAAGAAGCACGGAGTAAGGGAGGGATGAGCAACGCACACAAGACACAAAAATCAGAGTGTCAACACGCACACAAGTCGCAACAAGAGCTCGCAACAAAACCCGACGAGTTCACAACTCAACTAGAGCTCTAGATGCTATCACGAAGAAACAAATGCGTGGAATCGAAGTCTTAGTGCTTAGGAATGCTTTGAGAATGCTTGGTGTACTCCTCCATGCGCCTAGGGGTCCCTTTTATAGCCCCAAGGCAGCTAGGAGCCGTTGAGAGCATTCCAGGAAGGCAAATCTTGCCTTCTGTCGCCTGGCGCACCGGATAGTCCGGTGCACCACCGGACACTGTCTGGTGCGGATTTCTTTCCTTCTATGGCGCAGTCGACCGTTGAAGATCCAGAGTCGTTGGCGCACCGGACACTGTCCGGTGCACATCGGACAGTCCGGTGCACCAATGTGACCGTTGGCTCGGCCACGCGTCACGCGCGGAATCCTCGGCCGACCGTTGCCCCGGCTGACCGTTGGCTCACCGGACAGTCCGGTGCACACCAGACAGTCCGGTGAATTATAGCCGTACGCCGTTGATCATCTCCCGAGAGCGATGACTTCACCTGTGAACGGCTCACCGGATAGTCCAGTGCACACCGGACAGTCCGGTGATTTATAGCCATACAACGTCGTCGAAGTCCCGAGAGCAGCGAGTTCGCCAGAGCCAGCCTGGCGCACCGGACACTGTCCGATGCACCACCAGACACTGTCCGGTGCACCCAGACTGAGCAGACTTTGGCTGAACTAAGCCATCTCTTTTCCAATTCGATTTTCTTTTTGACTTGATTTGCACTTTGTCCACCTCTTTGCATAGATTAACACAAAAGCGCTTGTGTTGGCACTCAATCACCAAAATACTTAGAAATGGCCCAAGGGCACATTTCCCTTTCAGTACCCCGGAAGGTCAGGATATGCCCTAGCGAAAGCGCTCACCGAAGCGGGGTCTCTTGGCGGATCGAAGCTAAATCTAAAGGGAACAGGGTGAAAAACGGATGGTACCTCTTGGTTGACGGACGGTGGCGAAGTTGCATCGGGGACGGACTGCACCGTTATCTCAGGTACGAGGCTAATGCCCAACAAGTCCTTCGTGAGGGTGCTGGCGTCATCAGCCCGCTTGGGGTTGGCACGTTGCTGGGAAGAGACACCCGCCGTTGTCTCAGGTGCGAGGACAACACCCAACATGTCTTTCGCAGGGGTGCCGGCGTCGTCGACTCACTCTGGTTCGACAGCCGATGAGGTGCCGCCTCCTGCCTGGCCACGGTTGCCCCGTCTCCTCCTCCTCCGGTGAGGAGGGTGGCGGGGCAAACCCGGGTGTTCCTCTTCTGCCGCGGGGAGATGCCGTCGTCGAGTTCGCCTCCCACCGAGCGAGCTGACGACCGCCGTTGTTGTCGTACAGCGAGGGGAGGAGTACCATGTTGTAGCTGCCGTCGCGAGACATGAACTCGAGACTCCCAAAGCGAAGCACCATCCCGGGCTAGAGAGGCTGCTGAAAGCTACCCATTTGGAACTCAACGGGAAAGTATTTGTTAACACGCAGCAGTCCCCTACCTGGCGCGCCAACTGTCGGCGTTTCGGACCCGCGAGGACCGTCAACCGACCAGTGAATTTGTCGGTGCGTGTCCCTGCCAAGATAGGTTGATGCAAGATGGAACACAAGAGGGAAATGAGGCTTATGTTATCTTGCACCGGGGTGCTTGTAGTAGGGGTTACAAGCGTTGCGAGGGGGCGAGAACGAGAGAGAGAGAGAGCGTTCGGCCTTGAGGCGAGCTGTCTGAGTCTGCCTCTACCGCGCCTCTCCTACTCTGTCTGCCCCCGCTCGTTTGCACGTCGCACGTTCGTACGTTCCGTTCCTCTCTCTTTCTTCTTCCCTTCCTCTTTTTCCATGTGCCTTTGGAAGGCCCTGGACATCCCCTTTTATAGATACAAGGAGATGCCCAGCTGTACAATGGGGGTGTAGCTATGAGCTAACGTGGCTGGCGGAGAAGTGCCTTGAGCCCTGTACATGTTCTAACATGGCCGTTGGAGAAGCGCCTTGAGTCCTATAGAAGCATGGCTGACGGTGCGGCATGGATCCTACTGACGTTTCCTTGCTTCCGTAGGCGGTTGAGAGCAACCGACGTCATGGGCGCACGCGGGGAACCATCATTACCTGTTTACCGGAGTGACTTAGATGGGACACCGGTCTTGTTCCTTCGTAGCCTGAAGTGGCTAGCTAGGGGTAGGGTAATAATGTATCCCCTGTAGCGTAGTCAGTCCCGAGGCCGAGGTCGGACGAGGCGGGAGACTCCTCCTGAGGCCGAGGCTGAGGTCGAGCGAGGCGGAGACTTCCCCTGAGACCGAAGCTGAGGTCGGGCGAGGTTGTGACTCCTCCCGAGGTCGAGGCTGAGGCTGAGGCCCAGGTGAAAGGGAAATGTGCCCTTGGGCCATTTCTAAGTATTTTGGTGATCTAGTGCCAACACAAATGGTTTAAGTGTGAAACTATGCCAAATGGTGGAAGAAGTGCAAAGTCAACACAAAGGTATGATTCTAGACTTAGTACATTGGTTTTTTGTGTACTAACATATTTGTCTAAGTGCTAGAATCAGAGAAAATTCAATTGGAAAAGACTTGGCTCGAGCAGCCAAGACTCTGCTCAGTCTGGGTGCACCAGACTGTCCGGTGGTGCACCGGACAGTGTCCGGTGCGCCAGGCTGGCGTCTAGTCAACTGGCTGCTCTCGGGTCTCGACGGCGGCGTACGGCTATAAATCACCGGACTGTCCGGTGGTGCACCGGACAGTGTCCGGTGAGTCGGCTGCGGCGAAGTCGCCGCTCTCGGGAACCAAGTCAATAGTGTACGACTATAATTCACCGGACTGTCCGGTGAGACGCCGGACTGTCCGGTGAGCCAATGGTCGGGCGCGCCAACGGTCGGCCGGCGCAATCCGCGCGTGACGCGTGGCCGAGCTAACGGTCGGATGGGGGCACCAGACTATCCGGTGTGCACCGGACAGTGTCCGGTGCGCCAACGGCTCCAAGTCTCCAACGGTTCGGCTGTGCCAGAATAGGAAAGAAATCTGCATCGGACAGTGTCCGATGGTGCACCGGACTGTCTAGTGCGCCAGTCGACAGAAGGCAAGAATTGCCTTCCTGGATTGCTCTCAACGGCTCCTAGCTGCCTTGGGGCTATAAAAGGGACCCCTAGGCGCATGGAGGACTACACACCAAGCACACTTTGAGCATTCTTGATCATTCACACTCCGTCTTTGCGCACTTGTTTGACATTCTTAGTGATTCGAGCTCCGTTCTAGTGAGAACTTTGTGATATTCATTTGAGCTCGAGTCTTGGCCGTGTGTGTGCGTATTTGCTGTGGATTTGTCTGTGTTGCTTCCTTCCTTACTCTAGTGCTTTCACTTTGATTCTCATTGTAAGGGCGAGAGACTCCAAGTTGTGGAGATTCCTCGCAAACGGGAAATAGTAAAGAAAAGAAGAACACCGTGGTATTCAAGTTGATCATTGGATCACTTGAAAGGAGTTGAGTGCAACTCTCGTCCATTGGGACGCCACAACGTGGAGTAGGCAAGTGTTGTACTTGGCCGAACCACGGGATAAATCCTCGTGTCTCTTGTGCTTGTTCTCACTGTGTCTATTGTGCTTCACAAGAGCTCTCCTTAGCCACTTGATTTTATTGTGCTAACTCCTAATCAAGTTTTGTGGCTTTAAGTTTCAAGTTTTTACAGGATCACCTATTCACCCCCCCTCTAGGTGCTCTCAATTGGTATCAGAGCCGTTCTCTTCAAGAAAGGGACTAATCGCCCGAAGGGATGGATCCTAAGGGAAGGGGAATGGTGATCAACGATAAGGAGAAGGAGTCCTTCTTCAATGAGCCGAAAGACGACAAGCCCACTGACTCGGGCTCAAGTCATAAGAAGAAGGACGGGAAGAAGAAGAGGCATATCAAGAAAATCGTCTACTACGACGACAGCGACGAATCTTCCTCCTCCCAAAAGGACGACGACGACAACGACTACGAGAAAAAGAAGACGGTTAACTCGAACTTTTCTTTGATTACTCTCGTATTCCGCAAAGTTCCAATGCTCATTTGCTTTCCATTCCCCTCGGTAAACCTCCTCACTTTGATGGAGAGGACTACAGATTTTGGAGTCACAAAATGCGTAGCCACTTGTTCTCTCTCCATCCAAGTATTTGGGAGATAGTAGAAAAATGGAATGCAATTTGATAGTACGGATAGTCCCCATGTTCATCAATGAACAAATTCATAAAAATGCATAAGCTACTACTGTTCTTTTAGCGTCATTGTGCAGGGATGAATACCATAAGGTGAGCGGCTTGGATAACGCCAAGCAGATTTGGGACACCCTCAGGATCTCTCATGAGGGAAATGATGTCACCATGCTCACCAAGATGGAGTTGGTGGAGGGCGAACTTGGGAGGTTCGCAATGATCAGGGGGGAGGAGCCAACCTAATCATACAACAGGCTCAAGACCCTCGTCAACAAAATAAGGAGCTATGGAAGCACGCGATGGACGGGACCCACGACGTCGTTCGCCTAATGCTACGGTCCTTCACTGTCCTTGATCCACATCCTATAAACAATATTCGTGAAAATCCTAGGTACACCAAGATGTCGCCCGAAGAAATACTTGGAAAGTTCGTAAGCGAGCGAATGATGATCAAGGAGGCAAGATACGTCGATGAGGCGTTGAATGGCCCAATCCACGAGCCTCAAACTGTTGCTCTCAAAGCAACAAGTAGCAAGGAGGTGCTACCTAGCAAGGTGGCGCAAGTTGAGGCGGCGGGGCTCAATGAGGAAGAAATGGCCCTCATCATCAAGCGCTTCAAGACGGCGCTAAAGGGCCGCAAGGAGCATCCCAAAAGGAACAAGACGAAGGGAAAGCGCTCCTGCTTCAAGTGCGGTAAGGTTGGTCACTTTATTGCTAATTGTCCCGATAATGATAGTGACCAGGATCAAGAAAAGAAGAGGGAAAAGAAAAAAGACTTACAAGAAGGCTAAAGGCGAGGCACACCTTGGGAAAGAGTGGGACTCGGATTGTTCCTCGTCCGACTCCGACGACGAAGGACTCGCCGCCACCGCCTTCAACAAATCATCCCTCTTCCCCAACGAGCATCACACCTGCCTCATGGCAAGGGAAAAGAAGGTAAGCACTCGTAATACTAGTACTTACGCTTCTTCAAGTGAAGATGAATCTAGTGATGATGAAATAGACTATGCATGTTTATTCAAAGGTTTAGATAGAACCAAAATTGATAAAATCAATGAATTAATTGATGCTTTGAATGAGAAGAATAGATTGTTAGAAAAGCAAGAGACCTTTTATATGAAGAGCATGATAAAATTTGTTAGTGCGTAAAATTCTCTTGCTCTAGAAGTCAAAAGAAATGAAGTGCTTTCATGTGAATTGTCTACATGCCATGAATCAATCTCTAGTTTAAAAAGTATCAATGATGACTTGAGTGCTAAGTTAGAAATAGTTAATAAATCAACCTCTTGTGTAGAACATGTTGTGATTTGCAATAGGTGTAAAGATTTTAATATTGATGCTTGTAGTGAACACCTAGTTTCTATTTCTAAATTAAATGATGAAGTGGCTAGTCTTAATGCTCAACTTAAGACTAGCAAAAATGAATTTGATAAATTAAAATTTGCAAGGGATGCCTATACTATTAGTAGACATCCCTCAATTAAGGATGGGCTTGGCTTTAAGAGTGAAGCCAAGAACTTAACAAGTCATAAGGCTCCCATCTCCGCCAAGGAGAAAGGGAAGGCTCTAATGACTAATAGTGCTAAAAAGAACCATGCTTTCATGTATCATGACAGGAGATCTTCTAGGAATGTTCATTATGATAGAAGTTATGATGCTTTGATTCACATACCATGATTGCTTCAAGTTCATCTATTATGTATGGTAGAAATTTGGCTAGGAAAAATGTTAGTCATCATATGCCTAGAAGAAATGTTGTTCATGTACCTAGGAATGTAAGTAATGAACACTCTACAATTTACCATGCTTGCAATGCTTCCTTTGCAATTTGTAGAAAGAACAAGAAAGTGATTGCTAGGAAATTAGGGGCAAAATGCAAGGGAGATAAGACTTGCATTGGGTCCCTAAGTCTATTATAACTAACCTTGTAGGACCCAACAAGAGTTGGGTACCTAAGACCCAAGCCTAATTTGCCTTGCAAGGTTTATGCATCCGGGGGATCAAGCTGGATTATCGACAGCGGATGCACAAACCACATGACGGAGGAGAAGAGGATGTTCACCTCCTACGTCAAGAATAAAGATTCCCAAGATTCAATCATATTCGGTGACGGGAATCAAGGCAAGGTTAAAGGTTTAGGCAAGATAGCCATCTCAAATGAGCACTCTATCTCCAATGTATTTTTAGTAGAGTCGCTAGGTTATAATCTTCTGTCGGTTAGTCAATTATGTAATATGGGATACAATTGCTTATTCACAAATGTAGATGTGTCTGTCTTTAGAAGGAGTGATAGTTCATTAGCTTTTAAAGGTGTACTAGATGACAAACTATATTTAGTTGATTTTGCAAAGGAGGAGGCCGGTCTAGATGCATGATTAATTGCTAAGACTAGCATGGGCTGGCTGTGGCATCGTTGTCTAGCACATGTGGGGATGAAGAACCTTCACAAACTTTTAAAGGGAGAACATGTGTTAGGTCTAACAAATGTGTATTTCGAAAAAGATAGACCTTGTGCAGCTTGTCAAGCAGGTAAACAAGTGAGAAGTGCGCATCACAGCAAGAATGTGATGACCACATCAAGGACCCCTGAAGCTGCCTGCATATGGACCTCTTCGGACCATCGCCTACCTCAGCATCGGGGGAAGTAAGTATGGTTTAGTAATTGTTGATGATTTTTCCCGCTTCACTTGGGTATTCTTTTTGCAGGATAAATCTGAAACCCAAGTGACCCTCAAGCGCTTCCTAAGAAGAGCTCAAAATGAGTTTGAGCTCAAGGTGAAGAAGATAAGGAGCGACAACGGGTCCGAGTTCAAGAACCTTCAAGTGGAGGAGTACCTTGAGGAGGAAGGAATCAAGCACGAGTTCTTCGCTCCCTACACACCACAGCAAAATGGTGTGGTAGAGAGGAAGAATAGGACGCTCATAGACATGGTGAGGACGATGCTTGGAGAATTCAAGACACCCGAGCGGTTTTGGTCGGAAGCTATGAACACGGCTTGCCATGCCATAAACCGAGTCTATCTCCATCGCCTCCTTAAGAAGACATCATACGAGCTTCTAACCGTAACAAACCCAACGTTTCGTATTTTCGAGTTTTTGGGAGTAAATGCTACATTCTGGTGAAGAAAGGTAGAAATTCAAAATTTGCTCCCAAAGCTGTAGAAGGGTTTTTGTTAGGTTATGACTCAAATACAAAGGCGTATAGAGTCTTCAACAAATCATCGGGTTTTGGTTGACAGTCTCTAGCGACGTTGTATTTGATGAAACTAATGGCTCTCCAAGAGAGCAAGTTGAGCTTGATGATGTAGATGAGGATGATGTTCCAACGGATGCGATTCGTACCATGGCGATTGGAGACGTGCGATCGCAGGAACACAAGGAACAAGATCAACCTTCTTCCTCAACGACGGTGCACCCCCCAAACCCAAGATGATGAACAGGTACGTCAAGAGGAGGCGTGTGATCAAGGGGGAGCACAGGATGTCCAAGTTGAAGAGGAAGAAGCACCACAGGCCCCTCCAACTCAAGTTCGAGCGATGATTCAAAGGAACCATCCCGTCGACCAGATTTTGGGTGACATTAGCAAGGGAGTAACCACTCGCTCTAGATTAGCTAATTTCTGTGAGCATTACTCTTTTGTCTCTTCTATTGAACCTTTCAGGGTAGAAGAGGCCTTGCTAAATCCGGACTGGGTGTTGGCCATGCAGGAAGAGCTCAACAACTTTAAGTGAAATGAAGTTTGGACACTGGTGCCATGTCCCAAGCAAAATGTTGTGGGAACCAAGTGGGTGTTCCGCAACAAACAGGACGAGCACGGGGTGGTGACAAGGAATAAGGCTCGACTTGTGGCAAAAGGTTATGCCCAAGTCACAGGTTTGGACTTTGAGGAAACTTTCGCTCCTATGGCTAGGCTAGAGTCAATTCGTATTTTGTTAGCCTATGCCACTCACCATTCTTTCAGGTTGTTCCAAATGGACGTGAAGAGCGCTTTTCTCAATAGGCCAATCAAGAAGGAGGTGTACGTGGAGCAAACCCCTGGCTTTGAGGATGAACGGTACCCCGACCATGTGTGTAAGCTCTCTAAGGCGCTCTATGGACTTAAGCAAGCCCCAAGAGCATGGTTTGAATGCCTTAGAGACTTTTTAATTGCTAATGCTTTCAAGGTTGGGAAAGCCGATCCAACTCTTTTCACTATGACTTGTGACGGTGATCTATTTGTGTGCCAAATTTATGTCGATGACATAATATTTGGGTCTACTAACCAAAAGTCTTGTGAAGAGTGTAGCAGGGTGATGACTCAAAAATTTGAGATGTCGATGATGGGCGAGTTGAACTACTTCCTTGGGTTCCAAGTGAAACAACTCAAGGACGGCACTTTCATCTCTCAAACGAAGTATACGCAAGACTTGCTCAAGCGGTTTGGGATGAAGGACGCCAAGCCCGCAAAGACTCCAATGGGAACCGATGGACATGTCGACCTCAACAAAGGAGGTAAGTCCGTTGATCAAAAGGCATACTGGTCTATGATAGGGTCTTTACTTTATTTATGTGCTAGTAGACCGGATATTATGCTTAGCGTATGCATGTGTGCTAGATTTCAAATCCGACCCAAGGGAGTGTCACCTTGTGGCCGTGAAGCGAATTCTTAGATATTTAGTCGCTACGCCTTGCTTCGGGATCTGGTATCCAAAGGGGTCTACCTTTGACTTAATTAGATATTCAGACTCCGATTATGCTGGATGTAAGGTCGATAGGAAGAGTACATCAGGGACGTGCCAATTCCTAGGAAGGTCCCTGGTGTCCTGGAGTTCGAAGAAACAAACCTCCGTTGCCCTATCCACCGTTGAGGCCGAGTACGTTGCCGCAGGACAGTGTTACGCGCAACTACTTTGGATGAGGCAAACTCTCAGGGACTTTGGCTACAATCTGAGCAAAGTCCCACTCCTATGTGACAATGAGAGTGCAATCCCGCATGGCGGATAATCCTGTTGAGCAGAGCCACACAAAGCACATAGACATCCGGCATCACTTTTTGAGAGACCACCAGCAAAAGGGAGATATCGAAGTGTTTTTATGTTAGCACGAGAACCAGCTAGCCGATATCTTTACCAAGCCTTTAGATGAGAAGACCTTTTGTAGGCCGCGTAGTGAGCTAAATGTCCTAGATTCGCGAAACTTGGATTGATTTAGCATACATGTGTTTATGCTTTTGATCATGTTCCTTTATGCATATTGTTGTTTATTTATGGTGCTCAAGTTGTACAAACACTCCCCGGACCTCACAAGTCCATTTGCGGAGTGATGCACATATTTAGGGGGAGATGTGCTACAACTTGACCCCTTGAGACTAACCATGTGTCTGAGCTTGCTTGATTTAGCCTCAAAGGAGGATTGAAAGGGAAAAGGTGAACTTGGACCATGCAATACTTCCACTGCACTCCGATGAGAGGGTAACTTACTCCAAGTTCATCTCAATACCCTTATTGCCTTTTTACTCTTATTGAAGATTTTGGTGAGGCAACGGGGTTTAAGGGCCAAGATTGATCCCGTTTTGGTGCTTGATGCCAAAGGGGGAGAAAATAAGGCCAAAGCAAGAAATGGATCAGCTACCACTTGAGAATTTTGAACCACTTGAGAATTTTGAAAATAGTAGAGTAGAGCTTTTTGATTTGTCAAAATACTCTTATTGTCTTTTATTGTCAAAAGTTGTCTCTTGTGGGGAGAATGGTTGATTATGGGAAAAAGGGGGAGTTTTTGAATTCTTGATCAATTTCTCTTGGAATACCTCTCTCTATGCCTTAACAAGTGACTTTGACTTAGAGATAGGAAATTGAGTTCGATTTGCAAAAACAAACCAAGTGGTGGCAAAGAATGATCCAAATATGCCAAATTTGAATCAAAACAAATTTGTGTTCTCATTTGCATTGATGTTGCACTTCTTTTAGTTGCTTTTTGTTGTGTTGGTATAAATCACCAAAAAGGGGGAGATTGAAAGGGAAATGTGCCTTAGGCCATTTCTAAGTATTTTGGTGATCTAGTGCCAACACAAATGATTTAAGTGTGAAACTATGCTAAATGGTGGAAGAAGTGCAAAGTCAACACAAAGGTATGATTCTAGACTTAGTACATTGGTTTTTGTGTACTAACATATTTGTCCTAAGTGCTAGAATCAGAGAAAATTCAATTGGAAAAGACTTGGCTCGAGCAGCCAAGACTCTGCTCAGTCTGGGTGCACCGGACTGTCCGGTGGTGCACCGGACAGTGTCCGGTGCGCCAGGCTGGCGTCTAGTCAACTGGCTGCTCTCGGGTCTCGACGGCGGCGTACGGCTATAAATCACCCGGACTGTCTAGTGGTGCACCGAACAGTGTCCGGTGAGTCGGCTGCGGCGAAGTCGCCGCTCTCGGGAACCAAGCCAACAGCGTACGGCTATAATTCACCGGACTGTCCGGTGAGACACCGGACTGTCCGGTGAGCCAACGGTCAGGCGCGCCAACGGTCAGCCGCGCAATCCGCGCGTGACGCGTGGCCGAGCCAACGGTCGGATGGGGGGCACCGGACTGTCCGGTGTGCACCGGACAGTGTCCGGTGCGCCAACGGCTCCAAGTCTCCAACGGTCGACTGCGCCATAATAGGAAAGAAATCCGCACCGGACAGTGTCCAGTGGTGCACCGGACTGTCCGGTGCGCCAGTCGACAGAAGGCAAGAATTGCCTTCCTGGATTGCTCTCAACGGCTCCTAGCTGCCTTGGGGCTATAAAAGGGACCCCTAGGCGCATGGAGGAGTACACACCAAGCACACTTTGAGCATTCTTGATCATTCACACTCCGTCTTTGCGCACTTGTTTGACATTCTTAGTGATTCGAGCTCCGTTCTAGTGAGAACTTTGTGATATTCATTTGAGCTCGAGTCTTGGCCGTGTGTGTGCTTATTTGCTGTGGATTTTGTGTGTGTTGCTTCCCTCCCTTACTCTAGTGCTTTCACTTTGATTCTCATTGTAAGGGCGAGAGACTCCAAGTTGTGGAGATTCCTCGCAAGCAAACGGGAAAGAGTAAAGAAAAGAAGAACACCGTGGTATTCAAGTTGATCATTGGATCACTTGAGAGGAGTTGAGTGCAACCTCTCGTCCATTGGAACGCCACAACGTGGAGTAGGCAAGTGTTGTACTTGGCTGAACCACGGGATAAATCCTCGTGTCTCTTGTGCTTGTTCTCACTGTGTCTATTGTGCTTCACAAGAGCTCTCCTTAGCCACTTGATTTTATTGTGCTAACTCCTAATCAAGTTTTGTGCTTTAAGTTTCAAGTTTTTACAGGATCACCTATTCACCCCCCCCCCCTCTAGGTGCTGTCACACCCGGTTTTTAGAAGGTAAACCGAATGCGAACCATGTACGTGCCAGGATCAGTTATTCACGTACACAGCAGTTACATAACATGGACATCATCACACAGTGCTCAAATAGTATTAAAAGGGAAATAATAGTCGATTACATCATACGTCTGAGACGTCCATATAGTTCTTACAATAAATCAAAGTGCGGAAAAGAAACGTAGATAACACGGCCTTCACAGGCAGCCGACTGGGGGTTGCCGCTAACCCACGCCTAGAACTCGTCGTAGTCTTGGAACTCCTGGAAGTCTCCTTCCACAGCTTCATCTTCGCCTGAGCAGTGGTTGCAATGCTGACAACCTGGGGGGGGTTTGGTGTGTAGAGCAAGGGTGAGTACACATCAACATACTCAGCAAGTATCCTGTTTGGCTGTAGTGGACTAGCTTTATGTGGGGATAAGTCAAGCAGTTGCTTTTAGTTGGTCAGGTTATTACTTACTAGTAGAGAGCCAGGTTTTAACATTAACCCAAGTTATTAGCCCAATGTATCCTTTCCAAACGGAAAGAATACCACTTAACAATACCATAATCATAATCAGAACCATCAATCTCATTGCCACCTGTACCAAAATATCTCTGATCAAGTATTACTAATCTCTGGAGCTCCCTTGGCCGCTCATAACCGTGAGCACGGCTGATATATCAGTTTCATAACACTCTGCAGAGGTTGCGCACTTTACCCACAAGCCGTGATTCCCTTTCTGCCCGGAGAGAGCGACTCCCCATTGACCACTACCTAGGTGGTCCAGCAGGGCATCACTACGTAGCCTTTACAAAGATTCCCCGAGGCTGTAGCCGCCCGTTAGGTTTCCTAAATGTACCGCACTCCTCCCCAAGGGACAAATCAACCTTGGCAGAGCGAGCCGCATACACCGAGCCCCATTGACGGCACGACGGTGAAGCGAACTACACCCCGGTTCCTCTAATTATTCAGCTAAGGGCGTCCCATTCCACCCTCATGGTTGCACTGTTTTCCCGGGCGGTCATCCATTGAACAGGTCCTTACGGAGAGGCACTCGAGAAACCGCTCGAGTCCCCTTAAATGCCACAAGTATGATCATAAATAAGAAGGGGAAAACAGCGTATCATAGATAATCACATCATGTTCATTGATTAGAGTTGAGCAATAGCATCAAACTAAGCAGTAATAATCCGACCCAAGTAGGTAAACAAGGACATGGATAACAAAAGCTAGTCAATCCTTAGGTATAAATGTGTAATGCGGGAGGTGAATTAAAGAATGAATAGGACAGAGATAGGTCAAAGGACACTTGCCTCCACCAACCGACTGCTGCTCAGGGGCTTCTCCTGCGAATTCCTCGGGCTCTTCGACCGGATCGTTCTCTATGCGAGCGCAAACATACATACATCCACATATTTAATACAAAAGAACAGTACACCATACAAGGGAACAAGTAAAGCGAGTATGCATCAAGTATGACATTCGATATCGCATTTGTTATGGTTAGAAAGAAACGGGAAAAAGGGTCTCGCAGGGGGTTAAAGTTTATGCACTAATGATTAGTTACAATTGGTTCTTAACAAAAGAATTCTGTTATATATATACTAATGGAAACCTAATCATTTTTAGTTGATCAACATTGAATGAGACAAACAATTAACTACGTGAATCAACTAGCATAACGGGATTTTAAATTGAGCTTCCTATTTCAATAGCATGAACAATGATTAGCCTACCTGAAATAAAATAACTATGATCACAGAAAGTAAAATAAAATAAAATAAAATAAAAAAAATAAAAAAACAGGGGGGGGCGGTTGAACCGGCCGGGGCAGGGCGGCTGGGCTGGGGCGGCCGAGCGCGGGGGAGGGCGGCTGAGCCGGCCCGGTTGAACCGGCGGCCAGGACCGGCCGAGCCGGGGGCGCGCGGGGGGGGTCGGGCTGGCCAGGCGGCCGAGCCGGCCAGGCGGCCAAGCGGCCAGGCGCGGGGCCGGGCGGGCTAGGGACGCGGCCGGGCGGCTGCCAGGGCGCGGCCAAGGCCGGCCAGGGCGCGGCCAAGGGCCGGCCGGGCGGCTGGGCTGGGGCGGCCAGGGGCGGCCGAGGGCCAGGCGGCCAAGGGCGGCCAAGGGGAGAGGAGGGGAGAGGGAGGGAGGAGAGGGAGGAGAGAGGAGGGGGGGCTCACCGGCGATGGGCGGCCGACGGCGAGGGCGGCGGCGCTAGGGCAGGGGGCGGGTAGGGGCGGTGGCGGCTTAGGGTGGGGAGGGAGAATGAGAGGGAGAGAGAGGGGAGGTTGGGGGAAAAGGGGAGGTGGGGGGGCGGCTGGGCCTATTGGGCCCAAAGGGGGGCGCGCAGGGGCGGCTGGGCCGGCCAGGGAGCCCACGGCGCGCGAGAGAGAGAAAGGAAGAGGGAGAGAGAAAGAAAGAAAAAGAAAAAGAAAAAGATTATCTCCTTTTCGAAATCCGATCTTCCTAGATGAATGCATCCACGTTCTCAATTAATCCAAAAGAATGCATGGTTCGGCATGGTGCATCAAAACAACATAAAACAATTTTAGGGTTTTTCTTTACACGGGAATTCCAAACCGAATCCCGCTAGCTTTGGAAAAGATCAAGGTCTAGCGAGGGGAAAAAGAAAAAGAAAAGGTAACGCCCGAATTTGGCGAGTAAAGAAAAGAAAAAAAATTCAACTGCAAAATTCGGGGCGTTACAAACCTATCCCCCTTAAAAGAATCTCGCCCTCGAGATTCAGGGCTGGCTAGCAAAGAGCTCTGGGTACTTGGCCATCAAATCATCTTCACGCTCCCAGGTTGCTTCTTCTTCAGAGTGGTGATTCCACCTGACTTTGCACATTCTGATGGTCTTCCTTCGAGTGACTCTGTCTGCAATCTCAAGGATCTGAGCTGGCTTCTCAACATAGGTCAAGTCCTCCTGGACTTCCAGACCTTCCACTGGCAACTGCTCTTCTGGCACACGCAAGCACTTCTTCAACTGAGACACATGAAAGACATCATGCACAGCTGACAAATTCTCTGGCAGACTGAGCTGATAGGCCACTTCTCCACGCTTTGAGAGGATCTGGTACGGACCAATGTAGCGGGGTGCTAGCTTGCCTTTGATTCCGAACCTTCTGACTCCTCTGATCGGTGACACCTTCAGATAGACAAAGTCTCCGACTTCAAAACTCAGCTCTCTTCTTCTTGTGTCTGCATAGCTTCGCTGCCTTGATTGCGCTATCTTCAGATTCTCTCGAACCATCTTGATGTTCTCTTCGGCTTCAAGCAGAATATCTGGCCCAAACACTTGCTTCTCTCCAGGCTGATCCCATTGCAACGGAGTTCTGCAACTCCTTCCATAGAGCGCTTGAAATGGTGACATCTTCAAACTGGCCTGGTAACTGTTGTTATAAGAAAACTCTGCATAAGGCAATCGCTTATCCCATCCGGACTGATCTTGCAACGCACAGGCTCTCAACATGTCTTCAAGAATTTGATTGGTTCTTTCGGTCTGGCCATCTGTCTGCGGATGATAAGCTGAACTGAAATTCAGATGCGTGCCCAAAGCTTCATGCAACTGCTGCCAGAAATGAGAGGTGAACTGCGTTCCTCTGTCTGACACTATCTTCTTTGGCACACCATGAAGACAAACGATCCGAGACATATACAACTCTGCCAATACTGCACTGTTGTAGCTGGTCTTGACAGGTATGAAGTGGGCCGACTTGGTCAAGCGGTCCACTACTACCCAAATAGAATCGTAGCCGGCTCGAGTGCGAGGCAATCCGACTATGAAATCCATACCGATTTCATCCCATTTCCACTGAGGGATCTGCAACGGTTGCAACAATCCAGCTGGTCTCTGATGTTCTGCCTTAATTCTTCGGCAACTATCGCACATAGCCACATGCTCTGCGATTTCCCTCTTCATTCCGTACCACCAGAATTTCTTCTTCAGATCCTGATACATCTTCTCACTGCCAGGGTGAATTGAATAAGCTGTCTCATGAGCTTCCTTGAGAACCAACTCCCGAATGGACTGGACATTGGGAACACACAAGCGGTCTTTGAACCATACCACGCCTTCTGCATCTTCTCGAAAATCTTTGCCTCTGCCATCTAGAATCAGTCGCCGGATCTCACTGATCTTCTCATCATTCTTCTGTGCTTCTTTGATTTCGCGCTCCAAGGTAGGTTCCAATTCAACTGTGACTCCTCGCGAATTGTTCAGAAATCCGAGACTCAACCTGTCGAACTCTTTGGCCAACTCATAAGGCATCGGACGAGCGACCATCAGATTGACTTGACTCTTTCTGCTCAAAGCATCTGCCACTACGTTTGCTTTGCCTGGATGGTAATGGATCTCCAACTCATAGTCTTTGATCAACTCTAACCATCTTCGCTGTCTCATGTTCAATTCTGACTGAGTGAATATGTACTTCAGACTCTGGTGGTCTGTGTAAACATCGCATTTCTGTCCATACAGATAGTGCCTCCATGTCTTCAGTGCGTGAACCACTGCTGCCAACTCTAGGTCATGGATTGGGTAATTCTTCTCATGAACCTTTAGCTGTCGGGACGAGTAAGCCACAACTCTTCCCTCTTGCATCAATACGCATCCCAAACCTGTGTAACAAGCATCACAATACACAGAGAAGGGCTTGTGCACATCAGGCAAGACTAAGACAGGCGCTGTTGTCAACTTCTCTTTCAGCGCTTCGAAGGCCTCTTGACATTTCTGGGTCCACTTGAACTCAACCTTGTTGCCTAGCAATGCTGTCATTGGTTTCGCAATCTTTGAAAACCCTTCAATGAATCGCCGATAATATCCGGCCATTCCAATGAAGCTCTTGATTCCTCGAGCATCCGTTGGCGCTTTCCAGTTCAAAATGTCTGCCACTTTCTTTGGATCCACAGCCAATCCTTCTTTGTTGATTATGTGACCCAAGAACAGGACTTCACTGATCCAGAACTCACACTTGCTCAACTTTGCATACAACTGGTGCTCTCGCAATCTCTGCAATACCATCCTCAAATGATCTGCATGTTCCTCTTCGCTTCGAGAATAAACCAGAATGTCATCAATGAATACCACCACAAACTTATCAAGATAATCCATGAATACACTGTTCATCAAGTTCATAAAGAACGTTGGTGCATTGGTCAAACCAAAAGACATCACTGTGAACTCATACAGCCCATACTTGGTAATGAATGCCGTCTTCGGAATGTCCGAAGGTCGGATCCTGAGCTGATGATAACCTGACCTCAGATCTATCTTGGAGAACACACTGGCTCCTCTCAACTGGTCAAACAGATCTTCTATTCTGGGCAAGGGATACTTGTTCTTGATCGTGACTTCATTCAAAGCTCGATAATCGATACACATCCTCTTGGTGCCATCTTTCTTCTCCACAAACAGGACAGGGGTGGCCCAAGGCGAGGTGCTTGGCCGGATGTAACCTTTCTCTGACAGCTCATCAATCTGCTTCTTAAGCTCAACCAACTCTGGTCCAGATATTCTGTAAGCTCTCTTAAAGATAGGGGCGGTTCCAGGAAGAAGCTCTATGGCAAACTCAACTTTCCGCTCTGGTGGCATACCCGGTAAGTCCTTTGGAAACACATCTGGGAATTCAGACACAACCTTGATACTCTCAATCGGGTCTGCTTCACTGCTATCGACAGCCATCTGATAACAACTTCTTTTCTTTGGCTCAGGCGGGACTAACTCGGTCACCACTTCCTCTCCTAGTGGGGACACCAACTTGATTGTCCTCTTATCACAACTGATAACTGCCCGATACTTATCTAGCCAATTCATCCCTAGGATGACATCTATTCCCTGAGTACCCATTACTATAAGGTTAGCGGGAAACGCTATCCCCCTTATTTCCACACTTATATTCAAACATATGCTATCAGCTCGAATTCTACCACCGGCTGAGTCAATTTGAATGGGGGTTGACATGGTAGTAATTGGAAGATTATGTGCTTCTACCCATGATGCAGTAATGAAAGAATGTGTTGCTCCAGTATCAAATAACACTTCTGCAATATGGGAGTCGACTGGGAACATACCTACTATCATGTCGGGGGTCTCCTGAACTGCTTCAGCCTCCAAGTGGTTCAGTCTTCCATGATTGTAGCGCTGCTGAGGGCGGTTGCCTGCTCCAGACTGGGACACATTCTGCTTTGCTGGGGCATTGGGGCCTGACTGCTGCTGGGCTGCCTTCTTCGGACATTGCATCACCCAGTGGCCTTGCTCTCCACAGTGGAAACATGCTCTGTTTCCAACCTGAGCTGGTGCTGCCTGATTGTTCTGCTGGTTTGCTGGGGCAGGAAGACGAGGTGTCTGCTGATTCTGCCTCTGAATCTGACCTCCTGATTGATTGCTCTGACGGTTCTGGTACTGATGCTGAGGATACTGCCTTTGGAACTGCTGATACTGCTGACGCTGCTGATGCTGCTGAGGTGGACGCTGATTCTGCCTGAACTGCTGAGGTTGCTTGCCTGAGAAACGAGGACGGCTGCTGCTTCCAGGCTGGGGTCCACTGATCTTGCGCTTACGATCCTCCATCTCCTTACGCTTCCTTTCTGTCATGATTGCTCTGTCAATCAGGTGCTGGAATGTCGGGAAGGTATGATTCATCAGTTGGTACTGCAGAGGGTCGACCAGGCCTCTCAGAAAACGGTATTGTCGCTTGGCGTCGGTGTTGACATCTTCGGGAGCATAACGAGACAACTGCAGAAACCTGTCTCGATACTCGCTGACAGATGATGACCCTTGCTTAAGGGCCAGAAACTCCTCCTTCTTCACTGTCATCAGATCTGCAGGCACATGGTACTGACGAAAGCTACCTCTGAATTCTTCCCAGGTGATGGCATCGAGGTTGGCATGGGTGGCGAGGTAAGACTCCCACCATGATTGGGCTGCTCCTCTCAACAGACGAGGACCATACAAGACTTTCTCCCTGTCATCACACTGAGCGGTATGCAACTCCCGCTCCACAGTGCGCAGCCAATCTTCCGCATCCATGGGGTCAGAAGAGTGAGCGAACGTTGGGGGATGACCTCTCATGAATTCAGCACGCTTGTCTCTGGGCATTTGAGGCATCTGAGGCTGGGGTGGTGCTTGCTGCTGCTGCTGCTGAATGGCGGCCAGAGTCTGACCGATGGCCTGAACTGCCTGAGTCTGCATCAGAAACATCTGCTCGATCGACATCGGGGGCGGGGGCGGCAGCTGCTGCTGCTGGGGCGCCTCATCTTGCTGACCGGCTTGCTCCTGCTGAGCACGCCTTCCTCCTCTGCGCCTGTTCTCTGACATCTGCAGAACGCAACCACACATCAGAACTGATCTGGCAAATCTTGCAGCATAAGAAAAGAGTATAGAATTCTCCAACAGCACTGAACAGATGAGCATCTTCACTGATCTCCAACACAGACCACACAGCTTCTCAGATAAAGAGGAAAGTAGAATAAAGGGTTTCCCAACTATATAACTAACTCCATTAACATAATAGGTAAACCAAAATGCAGGGGATACCCACACTCTGGTGACAGTCATTACAAAGATCCAAACCAAACATAGTTCATCATGACAAACATAAATGCACAGGATATAGCAAACTACCCTGTCTAACTAAGACTAACTAAGACCGAGACTAACGCTAAGACTGAAGCTTCTATGTATATATATTTCGTATTAATTACAGAATCCAACTCTAACGATCTATGGTTCTAGATTTATCTTGGTCTTGCAGTCGGGATTGCCATAAGACTGGAGTCCACGCCGAGGTGAGCGATACGGGTGCTGAGTCCCGACGGGGGCGGGGGAACCATCATCCAAGTGACGACGCTCCGCGCGCTCAGCCCGCAGCAGGGCGATCTCAGCACGAGCCCTACTCAGCTCGTCCAGTGCATGGTCCAGCTCCGTGTTTAGCACGGCGGCTAGGTTGACTGTGCTGCTCAACCTAGGATTGTCCTCACCAGCAGGTGAAACAATCACGCCTCCTGTGCTGCCAGATGGACGGCGGGGGTAATACTTCAGGTCGAGACCGTCAGCTACCCCACCGAGAACCGAGCAGTAGTGCGAAAGCGCACGCCGTGCAGCATCCTGCATGGCTGCCTTAGCTGAGTCCCGCTCAGAGATAGAATAGTGCTCTGAGCAAGCCTCCGCGCCCTGGAGACTGTTCTCCGGACGGCGCACCAAGCAGGTCGCCTCCCAGCGGTCCGGGTAGACCCCGCGACTATGCTGGTAGACCACACAGCGATACTCGATGGACCAAGTACGCCGGTCAAGTGCCCGACGTAGCAGGGTGTCGAGCGCGTCGTGGAAGTGACACCCGCGAGCAGCGTCGCGAGTGATGGGTCGAGCAACCCGTCCTTCCGGCTCATGGTCAGTAGAGAAGTCGATGTCGTGGCTCAAGCTGTCGTCGCCACCTCCGTCGTCTGGATCTCCTCCAACAGCTACTCCAGAAGCTGGGGCGCCCAGTGGTGGTGCAGGGGGCGCCTCCAGGGGAAGCACAGGAGAGCAGCTCCTCACAGACTCTATCTCCTGCTGGAGCGAGAAGGAAGAGCCCTGCTGCTCCTGTCGTCGACGCTCCTGCTCCTCATGCAGGCGGTGGTGCAGTCTCTCCAAGTGGCTGGACTGTCCGGCCACGGGACGGCGAAGCGGACGCTCAGCAAGGCGGGAGGGTAAGAAGGGGATGACGGACTTTCGTGCAGTGTGTCTAAGTCGAGCCATCTACAAAAGACATTGCAAGCAAAAGGGTGAGAACAGAATTAATATGACCAGCAAATAATGAATCATAAATAAACGAAGGATCAGAATAAAACATAATTTTCAGCAAGGTATAATATATAGTAGAACATAGGTTTGGTCAGTAGGACCAACTTTTGAAGGGATACCAAAGTCAAGGCAGGGACAGAGGTCTATACTCCTTAAAACGACCATTCTACTCTAGGTTAGCGGTCCTACAGTCAGCACGGCTTTGATACCACTTATGTCACACCCGGTTTTTAGAAGGTAAACCGAATGCGAACCATGTACGTGCCAGGATCAGTTATTCACGTACACAGCAGTTACATAACATGGACATCATCACACAGTGCTCAAATAGTATTAAAAGGGAAATAATAGTCGATTACATCATACGTCTGAGACGTCCATATAGTTCTTACAATAAATCAAAGTGCGGAAAAGAAACGTAGATAACACGGCCTTCACAGGCAGCCGACTGGGGGTTGCCGCTAACCCACGCCTAGAACTCGTCGTAGTCTTGGAACTCCTGGAAGTCTCCTTCCACAGCTTCATCTTCGCCTGAGCAGTGGTTGCAATGCTGACAACCTAGGGGGGGGTTTGGTGTGTAGAGCAAGGGTGAGTACACATCAACATACTCAGCAAGTATCCTGTTTGGCTGTAGTGGACTAGCTTTATGTGGGGATAAGTCAAGCAGTTGCTTTTAGTTGGTCAGGTTATTACTTACTAGTAGAGAGCCAGGTTTTAACATTAACCCAAGTTATTAGCCCAATGTATCCTTTCCAAACGGAAAGAATACCACTTAACAATACCATAATCATAATCAGAACCATCAATCTCATTGCCACCTGTACCAAAATATCTCTGATCAAGTATTACTAATCTCTGGAGCTCCCTTGGCCGCTCATAACCGTGAGCACGGCTGATATATCAGTTTCATAACACTCTGCAGAGGTTGCGCACTTTACCCACAAGCCGTGATTCCCTTTCTGCCCGGAGAGAGCGACTCCCCATTGACCACTACCTAGGTGGTCCAGCAGGGCATCACTACGTAGCCTTTACAAAGATTCCCCGAGGCTGTAGCCGCCCGTTAGGTTTCCTAAATGTACCGCACTCCTCCCCAAGGGACAAATCAACCTTGGCAGAGCGAGCCGCATACACCGAGCCCCATTGACGGCACGACGGCGAAGCGAACTACACCCTGGTTCCTCTAATTATTCAGCTAAGGGCGTCCCATTCCACCCTCATGGTTGCACTGTTTTCCCGGGCGGTCATCCATTGAACAGGTCCTTACGGAGAGGCACTCGAGAAACCGCTCGAGTCCCCTTAAATGCCACAAGTATGATCATAAATAAGAAGGGGAAAACAGCGTATCATAGATAATCACATCATGTTCATTGATTAGAGTTGAGCAATAGCATCAGACTAAGCAGTAATAATCCGACCCAAGTAGGTAAACAAGAACATGGATAACAAAAGCTAGTCAATCCTTAGGTATAAATGTGTAATGCGGGAGGTGAATTAAAGAATGAATAGGACAGAGATAGGTCAAAGGACACTTGCCTCCACCAACCGACTGCTGCTCAGGGGCTTCTCCTGCGAATTCCTCGGGCTCTTCGACCGGATCATTCTCTATGCGAGCGCAAACATACATACATCCACATATTTAATACAAAAGAACAGTACACCATACAAGGGAACAAGTAAAGCGAGTATACATCAAGTATGACATTCGATATCGCATTTGTTATGGTTAGAAAGAAACGAGAAAAAGGGTCTCGCAGGGGGTTAAAGTTTATGCACTAATGATTAGTTACAATTGGTTCTTAACAAAAGAATTCTGTTATATATATACTAATGGAAACCTAATCATTTTTAGTTGATCAACATTGAATGAGACAAACAATTAACTACGTGAATCAACTAGCATAATGGGATTTTAAATTGAGCTTCCTATTTCAATAGCATGAACAATGATTAGCCTACCTGAAATAAAATAACTATGATCACAGAAAGTAAAATAAAATAAAATAAAATAAAAAAATAAAAAAACAGGGGGGCGGTTGAACCGGCCGGGGCAGGGCGGCTGGGCTGGGGCGGCCGAGCGCGGGGGAGGGCGGCTGAGCCGGCCCGGTTGAACCGGCGGCCAGGACCGGCCGAGCCGGGGCGCGCGTGGGGGGTCGGGCTGGCCAGGTGGCCGAGCCGGCTAGGCGGCCAAGCGGCCAGGCGCGCGGCCAGGCGCGCGGCCGAGCGGGCTGGGGACGCGGCCGGGCGGCTGCCAGGGCGCGGCCAAGGGCCGGCCGGGCGGCTGGGCTGGGGCGGCCAGGGGCGGCCGAGGGCCAGGCGGCCAAGGGCGGCCAAGGGGAGAGGAGGGGAGAGGGAGGGAGGAGAGGGAGGAGAGAGGAGGGGGCTCACCGGCGATGGGCGGCCGACGGCGAGGGCGGCGGCGCTAGGGCAGGGGGCGGGTAGGGGCGGTGGCGGCTTAGGGTGGAGAGGGAGAATGAGAGGGAGAGAGAGGGGAGGTTGGGGGAAAAGGGGAGGTGGGGGGCGGCTGGGCCTATTGGGCCCAAAGGGGGGCGCGCAGGGGCGGCTGGGCCGGCCAGGGAGCCCACGGCGCGGGAGAGAGAGAAAGGAAGAGGGAGAGAGAAAGAAAGAAAAAGAAAAAGATTATCTCCTTTTCGAAATCCGATCTTCCTAGATGAATGCATCCACGTTCTCAATTAATCCAAAAGAATGCATGGTTCGGCATGGTGCATCAAAACAACATAAAACAATTTTAGGGTTTTTCTTTACACGGGAATTCCAAACCGAATCCCGCTAGCTTTGGAAAAGATCAAGGTCTAGCGAGGGGAAAAAGAAAAAGAAAAGGTAACGCCCGAATTTGGCGAGTAAAGAAAAGAAAAAAAAATTCAACTGCAAAATTCGGGGCGTTACAGGTGCTCTCACCGGGGTCGGGCGAGGCGAAGACCTTCTCCCTAGGCCAAGGCTGAGGCCGAGGCCTGGGGTCGGGCGAGGCGGAGCTCCTGGTTGCGCCCGAGGCTGAACTCGGGGGAGGTCACGACTTACTGTTGCTAGTCTTGCCCCGGTGGTTGGCACAGTAGCCGGAGCAGGGCGAACAACGCTGTTCTCCTATCAGAACGGTCAGTAAAGGGGCGAAGTGACTGCGGTCACTTCGACCTTGCCGACTGAGGCGCGAGTGTCAGGATAAGGTGTCAGGCGATCCCCGCATTGAATGCGCATGCGATACGGTCGGTTGGTAAGGCGATTCGACCGAGGTCGCTGCACGACAAAGTTCGCCCGAGCTTAGCCTTGGGTGAGACGGGGTGTGTCTGCTGACCGAGGGGACCCTCGGGCGAGGTGTGAATTCGTCCGGGACTACTGTCCTTGCCCGAGGCTGGGCTCGGATGAAGTCGCGTCCCTTGGTAGACGAGGCCTTGACTTGAACCGCGCTTCATCAGCCGTGTATGGTTCGTTCCGAAGATTTTTTCCAGCCGGGTTAAGAAGCATTGGGTGTACCCCTAATTACGGTACCCGACATACTTTTTACTACATCATCTATAGCTAATAATAAACATATAACAAGTATAATAATAGACTCTAAGCTTGTTTATATGATATTTTTGTTTATGTAGAAGAGAGAGAGACATCTAAAGATAGAGAAAGTTGGCTCTCATATAAAACCTAGTTGATACACGGGCTTTAAGATAAAGAATAAAAGAGAAAGAAACAAAGGATTCACCTGAGAGCTGTGTGGAACCAGAAATCCCATCTGCGATCGACGACTACTGAAAAGAGGATAAAAAAATATGGAGCTGCTGTACGTATCTAGAGCCATTTCTACAAGAGATAGAGATTAATAAAAATAGGAGCGGAGAGAGAGGGGCATGAAATAAACGAGGATCTCAACCACACGCAACACAAGAAGCTGACGAAGGGCTAATCCCCCGGCACCCGTTAACGCTGTGGGAGTGGGAGCCCACCCGGCCACCCGTTTCGGCTAATCCCCCGCTCGCCTTCTCCCATCGCCATGGCTGCCGCTTCCTGGTCCGCGCCCACCACCTCCTTCGCGCCGGCGCCGGCGCCGCCATGGGGGCCGTGGAGGACCAAGGCGGCGCCTTTACCCATCAGGACGCTTCCCCGCCGAGTGCTTCTCAACGCAGTTGGCGAATCCGCCATGGTTCGTGGCTGATTTATTCACACCAACCGGTTCTTGCTTTTTATCTCTCTTCTGTTGCTGCTGCTGCTGCTGCTGCTGCTGCTTCGGTTCGATTATTGTGTTAGATGTTTAGCTTCCGGTAGGCCTCGAATTTGGGGATGTTGAATTGTATCCGGCTGCTCTCTTTTAGGGGCGTGCTGAGTCGAAACCCCCCGCACACTGCTTATTCTACAGCAACCCTTGTGAATTACATCTGAAAGTACCTTGCTCATCATTAATTCATATAAGAGCTCCAATTTTAAAGAAATTATGTCTCAGAATTAATGGTACTGTTGCAGCAATTAAGTTGGATTAGGTGCAGCACAGTCATAGGTACCCATCTGATGCACTATGTTTGCTTTGCTCATGCTATGGTGGATTATTAGGTTGCTGCTGGTGACACATTGCTTGGTTTGTATGAGAAAGAGCGGTTAGGCCTGTTGCAGTATGCCGACGACGAGTCTAAAGAAGAGAGGTACTGGGAAACCTTGGATGCTGATTTGCGTTACTGGACCAGATCCCTGCGCCCAGTGCAGGTATACTTAAGGTGTGCATTAGTGGAATCAAGTCATTAGCAAGCATATGAGCTCACCACCATATTCACCGTAAAATAAGATAATGTCTGACATATTCAATTTTCCTATTCAATTGCCTATTCACAGTGGTATCCTGGTCATATTGCAAAAACAGAGAAAGAATTGAAGGAACAATTGAGGCTCATGGATGTCGTCATAGAGATCCGTGATGCTAGGATTCCCTTGTCCACCAGCCATCCTAAGGTTATTCTTTTGGTGATTGCCATATTTATCTGTACAAAAGAACAACTTCAAATTGTACTGAGTCATGTTATGTATGATCAGATGGACTCATGGCTAGGCAACCGGAAAAGGATCATAGTCTTGAATCGCAAGGACATGATCTCAACTGAGGATATGAATGCATGGGCTACTTACTTTGGTAATCAGGGCACCAAAGTTGTTTTCTCCAATGGCCAGCTGGGCATGGTAAGATAGCCTGTCAGCTAATATCTGGTCTATCTTCCTCATTCGCTGATGCTTATATCATTCACTTGCCGCCATTTCCTTTGCTGGTGTGCAGGGTACAATGAAATTAGGTAGGATGGCAAAATCAGTAGCATCTGTTGCTAACACAAAGAGAAAGGAGAAGGGATTGCTTCCTCGTCCGGTAATCCATTTGATATCCTGTTGGTTTCTCGTGTTGCATTGGTTCATTTAGGTAGTGTTTGGTTCCGGAGTCGGTTGGGATGGACAACTACAATGCTAGGGAGTGGCTCCGTCCGGGAGATTTTTGGGAGCCGGATGATTCACCATTTGAGCGTATTTTTTCTTTTTTTAGAACCACTCTGTCCTAAATAGAACCAATCCAAACAACAACAAATTGAAATTGTGAGTGGCTCCATCCTACAATACTCCAGAACCAAACACTACCTTAGTTGCTCATTTTGTGCAAATTACTATGGGATAGGACTTGCTTGAGACATCATAGAACTCAAGTATTCTTTCCAAATGATTAGCATAACACTTAGGCAGTTTCAAGATCATTTCCTTCTGATTATAGTAACCCACTTTTTTGTACATTCATATATACTAGTATTTTGGAACTTGTTTCAGGCTTAATAATATCCTGATTATTCGAGATAAATATAGTGACCAACCATGACATGTTTACTTGGCTGTTTATTTTTGTTTTGCCTTAAGGTTCGAGCTGGAATAGTTGGATATCCAAATGTTGGCAAATCTTCCTTGATTAATCGCTTGCTAAAACGAAGAATGTGCCCAGCAGCACCTAGGCCAGGTGTCACAAGAGAGCTGAAGTAAGATATAGTAGATGCATACATGAAATTTTACATTGTCTTTTTTTAAGAAACAGTTCTGTATTTGCACTATTGAGCTTCTAACATTTGAGACTGAACAGGTGGGTTCGTTTTGGGACAGACCTAGAGTTGTTAGATTCACCTGGAATTTTACCTATGCGAATTAGTGACCAGACATCTGCAATCAAGCTTGCTATATGTGATGATATTGGAGAAAGGTCATACGATTTTGCTGATGTGGCGGCGATTCTTGTGCAGATGTTGATAAGACATCCTGCAGTAGGTCAGTTTTCTTATAAGCTAACGACTCCCCCCCCCCCCCCCTTCCAATCACAAATAAGTGCCATTTTCGACATCCACATGGTCTCAAGGACAACTTTGACTACGACTTGAGAGCTATACTTTTATGAAATGATGTTTTAAAACAAATATGCTCATCATTTTTGGTGTCCAAACTACAAACAAAGTAATTTGTAAACAAGGTTTGGAATGGTTGACTTTTGACAACCTCAAAACATCACTTATCAGGCGACTAGAGTGTGTGATACATTATAGTTAAGAAAATAAGATGATAGCAATACATCCTAAAGATCAGTCTGCATTTTAGAATCAAAGATTTGCATGTTGTTGTTTCGTGGAGTATTGATGCTTTTGTTTTGTGCTTGTCTAAATTCATTGCTGACGGACTCATGTCAAACAGGTTCTGAAGCATTTCGAAGACGATATAGGATTGATGTAGATAGTGAGTGCGGTAAAACGTATGCTTTGACTGATCCTCTCTTCTTTATCCAAAAAAAGTTTTTCTGACATAGTACTAGGAGTTAATTTTCTGATGAAGTTTTCTATAAGCTGCAGGTTTGTCACAAAGCTCTCTGTTCACTTGTTCAATGGAGACACAAGCCAGGCAGCTTTCCGCATATTGTCTGACTACAGGAAAGGCAAATTTGGATGGGTGGCGCTGGAGAGACCTCCAACATGAACAAGCGGGATATCATAGATCTTTAGATAAAAGACATGTGCTTGTTCATGTAGTATCACACAATTTAGTGTCGTTCATTGCACTACTCTCGACAGTTTTTCACTGGACCTGCACCTATACGAGGAATTAATTCAGAATAGCTGTCCATCTGATAATCTAAAGACAAAACTTAAGAAATGCCCCTGCTGTTATTAGACAGTCCAGAGCAAACGAGCTGATTTGTATGATCTATTGAATGAGCTCAACTATGTTTCTATGTAACGGAATTAGGTTTGAGAAATGAAAGATTGTATGTCTCCTAATTTAGTTGCTCATGTACTTCTTTGTTCTTTTAGGAAGAGTTGCTCCTGTACTTCTGGATGATCCATTAGATTCGGGAACTGATGTAACATTTTAGGTCCAGACAATAGACATCCCTCTACAGTTTCAGTTTCCCTGCTTTTTTAAGTTTTCTGCAAAAAAATATTTTCTCCCTTCTAAACTATAAGTCGTTTTGGCTTTTCTTAGTACATGATTTATACCAGCATAATTTTTGCTATATATCTAGACAAACTAATATCTAGGTGCATAACAAAGCTAACAAAATTGTATATCACTATGTATTTAGAAAAATTAAAATGATCTATAATTTGGAACAAAAAAGAGTACTACGGTTCATACAAACCATTCTGGCCTAGTGGCCATCAAAACATAGAACAAAAACATCATTTTTGCCCTCCCTTTTTAAACTTCAAAACTTGCACTTCTTATTTCTTGTGCAGTTACAAACGGTATGTCATTTTTACAACATTTTGCCTATTCTATTCGGTACAGGATATACGATACAAGCTTCTCATACTGTTAGCTTCTCACCAGAGTTCAACGGGCGGCCTTGCGACTCATATCTGATACTCCGTAACTGTTCATATCGCGGCCGGGGTTTCAAGACTGCGGATGACCACATTCAAGTTTACGTTCCAGTTAGCTTCATGCTCGTTGTATTTTTAGGTTGTCAAGCCTGTCAATTAAATCCAAAGCTTTGGTCCTGTGAATTTCGAAGTCAATAACTGGAAGCATGGAAGAACTCCTAACTGGGAGCAATTATTTCCTGTTGCCACTAGCTGGGGACTGGCTGTTGCTCTTGCTCAACCTACTCCGTTTGCTGTGACTTGACTTTGTGTCAAACTCTTGACTTTTGCTTATCCCTGGGACAAATTTTCTGTACTTGACATCCCTTAGCATATCCTGATCCTCTTGGGTGAGAATCGATGGTGAATTTTTCGTTTTGCCCGGCAACAGTGTAATTGCAGCGCCATTTTGTGTTGGTGAGCTGACTGGAGATTTGATGGGAGACCTTACACCTCCACTGGCGTGTCTTGATTTACTGATAAGATGATGAAGCCACACGACCAGCTCCAGGATAAGTGCTTCAGTCTTCTCCTTGTCAGCATGATACAATGTCTCGATTCAGGACATGTCCTTCTGCCCTGATAGCTTGCAGTTCATTTCAGATCTGCATTAGTAAAGTGGTTGTCAGTGAGAAATCATAGTTTCATCAATTTCCATTTACATCACTGAGAAACTTCAGTTTCATCAAATTCTGTGTAGAATCATTGCAAAGATGCTAACCCTGTATTTGCCAACTCTCCAACCCAACCGAAGCCATGGTATGCCCTGGTATGAACAAGTAATTACATTTGAAGTACAATATGAATAATCATTGTGGCTGTAAATCATCAGATCATAGGTCATTAGGTGAGATTAAATTACTTATTTGTGTTACTAGTCAAAGGGACAAGCCACCGCAAAGTCTTCTCCATTTCTGCTTTGATCTGAGAAGCTGTAAGCTGCATTCATTTAGCAGAATTATGTTCAGGTGCACAGCATGGCATATAGATTCCTACTGTGCAATCATAATAATAGCAATTAGCAAATTGAGACTATAGCCTGGCATACCTCTTCCTTGACTTCAAAGGATTGTAGTTTATAGCGGAGAGCAGATTTGATGATAGGTGGTAAACTATGATATAATGCATCCCTTGCATTTGGAGGCATTACACATGATTGAGAAACCTAGCAATCGATCAATCCTTATTACGGAGTAAGTTATTGTAAAGAAACCGAAGTTGGAGCATTCACCACATGAAGGTCCCACACCCACCAAAGAATGTGATGCCAATTTATAGCATAAACCACAATTGGTTACAGTCCTTGTAATATTGCTCATTTTCTGAGTCTCTTCAAACTAGTAATGGGATTTGATTGAAGACATATTACAACGAATATGGTTGATGTACAAGGTTCACCAAGTTATCTTCTAATAATAATTTAGTCCAATAGGATCTCTAGAAGATTATGTGAACTTACAAGATTGTCAATCTGATTGATGATACTAGCGTAATGCAATGCAAGGCCTGCTGGTCCCAATCTATTATGGTGTTTGGCACGTTCTTGTGGCTCTTCCTTGTCTGCAGTAAGATAAAAGCAAGAAACTTTAGATCAATGCCACAGATCACGCAGTCAAGAATCATTGTTGCTTCAGTAACATTTCCAAGGGAAAATGGGGGGAAAAAGTTTTCTTAGCATGTAGGCAAGAAAGACATCTTTGACCCAAAAAGGGAAAATTTTGTTGGACAAGTCACAGCAATGGCTGGCAATGAAGTTGGAAATAGATGCAGTTTGCACTTTATATGGGTCAAACATTTTACATTACAGTTCTAAAAACAGGAGGAACCATGCAAGTTCTGCATATATGGTAATGGGTGCACATTTTCACTTCCCAGAATTAGGACCAAGTTTAAACCAACACTTTGCTAATAGGACTAAATAATTTATGTGCATCACAGCATCAGGTGACCTGCATTAGTTTGAATGTTTTTAGATCAGTATTTTGCAAAACAAGACAAACAATAAGAAAATATTAACTACCTCCAGTATTCAAATATCTTAAATCCCATAAGTACTCCCTCCGTCCGAGAATAAGTGTCACATGCCGCTCAAACTTTCTTAAGTTTGACTATGTTTATAGAAAATATCAGCAATACTTGTACCTCCAAATAAATTTATTATGAAAATAGATTCAAAAATCTCTCTAATAATAATTGTTGTCCCTAAGTATTAATATTTTCTTGACATATTTGGTCAAAGGTTAAAGTATTTGACCTCTTGGGGAATGAGAAGGACACTTATTTTGGGACAAAGGGAGTATATATAAAGGCAAAAGAGTCATCCGTTTATGACTTTTGGATGGATCAACTGATTGCAGGAATAAGAATGATAGACTTAACCAAATACATCAGAATGCATTCTCAATTCCCATAGCATACATGGGGTTACCAGGGTGGGTCTGTAAAGTAAGCACAAGAAATATCATTAGGACAAAGAAATTTTGTTTATTGTTTCCACAAAACACCACAATCAAGAATCGTTATCACTCAACAGCAGTTCTACTGTGCAACAACAATAAGTAGGATGCATATGGATTATACCAGGACGACCGAAGGCGTTATATATCTCCAAATGTAAGAAGTGGACAATATCTACAAGCTTTACCACCACCTGAGAAAAAAATGTAATATTTAAACCTGAAATACAATGATAGGAAAGGATGCTTGGCTGCTTGCAGCTTGAGCAGGGTCCTAAAATGTTTAATACACAGTAATCAATATCCTAAAAATGTTTTCCCTTGTCAGCATTTGGTAATATAACAGTTTTGTGCAAAGGCACCTCATACCAACCTCTTCCAAATTCTTGGACCAAAGTGATTTCTTTTTCAAACTTTTAACATGCTTACTCTGGACCTTCACTGCCTGCTTCAGTATATCCAGACTGTCTCCTGCAAAGAAATCACAGGTTGTCCCTAATTCATTAAAAGTTCAAAGTAACTCTATTCACAGAATGGGATGAGATGTAGAAGTAAATGTCAATGTATCATCAGAAAAGTGCAGAATTTTATATCCTACTGCTTAAATGCCCGTGGAAATTGAGAAGACTCTGAGACAAGTTATGCAGCCATAATTTTTTTTAATTCCTCATTTGAAGTTGATAAAACTAACCTCTTAAACTCAAGCCATCCTGTTCTTTCTGTTTAAGGCGATAATCATGTTCCAATCTATCCAGAGCATGCAATTCATGATATAATTCCTGAGTGCAAAAAAGTAGGAAGAAAAAATAAATAAGTAATGTGATGCTAATAACCAGAACAAGAAGGCCAAATTGGCCGATGACAAAAATACACAAATTCATCAATGGTGCTAGGGAAGTAGGGATTCCTTATCCAAATAATACAATTTACTGCTCCTAGCCACTTCAGAAAAAATATACGTAGATAGCATTTGGCGTCACTTTTGACTACTAATTCCTGTGTTATACAATGTTGCAAAACAAAAAAGTTGTACATTATGAAAGTTTCAAAAATATAATGGTAAAACTTCATCTAGCAAAACTAGAAACATCTTTGCCTACTGATGATCATTAACTTAACTGTGTCACTCCACACTAAAGGTTGACAAACATTTTGAAACGGCAGGAATACAAAGCATAGCTGGCATGGACATGCTGCAACTGGCAGTAAATGTCATGCTGGCTACAAACTTCAGAGGAACCCAAAAAAATCGGTCAGATGGCACCAAAATGAAATGTTGACAACTACAACAGCCCAAAAAGCATACAATATTTTATTGACTGTCAGACAAGAGTCTTCAAATTATTTATCGGTTCAAGATGCGATACTGAAGCAGCCAAAATGGCATTGTATATATGAAATAAGTCACTGGAAATCACATGAATAAAATCATTTTATTCTCAAGCAAGTTCAGATAGGCTAGCAAATAAGACATTGAAGCCAAACAAATCAGGCCATCCTTACAACTGTATTTTGAACACATGTAACCAGTTTCTGCATCACTGATTCTGCTTTTCCTTTCAGATAACTTCGTGGGGCTAGTTCAGATGCCAGCCTAATGGAATACAAACAGAAATAAAGTTAGTAGCCTAAAGTAAACGCGTCCACAAACTCAGGTGCTGAGAAAAAAACTATACTTTTCAAAGTAGCGGTCCAAGTTATGCCACTGAGGATCCTTGCAACGGTTTCCAAAGCGAATGACCTCTTTTGTGAATACTTCTAACTCTTCCCTGATGGAATTAACTAATTAAGGTATTGTTTTCAATATAAAAATAAAAGGCACACTACAGTTTTCCATACATATTGAACAGGGTAACACGCACGACAAGCATGGATAAATTAGGCCATAATTACATGATAAGAAGTGAACACAAGCACAAACCTTTTGTCGGCAGCTGCCATCTTGAGCAGTTCATCAAAATCTTTGGATATAAGGTGTTGAACACCTTCTGAATGAAGCACCACCTCCTTCAGATGCTGTATGCTAAGCTCCGATAAAGAATGCATCAGATTAGAGCCTTTAACTATAGTATTTGCCATCTCAAAAGCCAGCATGGATATTTTGTTTCCCTTTGCTGCAGAACTTGACACAAAACCACGGCTAGAATTTAACTTGTCATGCTACTGCCAAGTGTGTCCAGAACCTCCACTGCCTTTTCAAGCCCAACAATGCTAGCTCTACCTAAAATTGAGCTCACTTCTGAAACCTGTTTGAATACAGGAAATGAACCAATATGAATGATAGAGATGCCTAACTAATAATCTCTGTCATAAACCAAGCACTAACCTAGACTTTGAGGTATACTATAAAAAATGATGATTGAAGCACATGTAGCTGCAAAAGACAATTGGGCTTGTGCATGATAGACAATTGATTTCTTAATCATAAGATGTTTTAGAGAACAATAACAACTCAATTTCTTTTGCGAGGATGCTAGTAAGCAGTAAATACACATAAATTTATTGACAAGACATACAGAATAGCATGGTCTCCTGCTACTAGAAAAAATTCTTGAACTATTCCCAGTCAAATGATAAAGAAGACTATAGATACTGCACAAACAGTGAGTGCTGTCGGCTGTCCCCAATATATAACACTGTCATGATTAGAATTATTTAGTTTTTATGTACCGTAGGGACACATGTATATTGCTGCAATCTAACAAATGACTGAAAAATCACTTGGAATGACTGCTACTTAACACAACATGCTATATTGTGGTCTATCCATTAAACATGGAGGCGCAATTTCTAAAACCTTGTCAGCACCGGCTTTTGCCTTGCCCACACCATCCCTCTGCGACAGCGATCTGGTCAGCTGCGGCGAGGTCCTGGGCCCCGTTTCGCCGCTAGCATTAGCCCGGGCATGAAAAGCAACCCCAGGGACGACGCTCTAGGAACGAGAAAGACTGCTGCTGCTGCTCGTCC